>JAHFWJ010000471.1:1200000-1777181 GCA_028555115.1 Himalopsyche japonica | reverse complement strand
AAGGTTATAAAATTTTCTACTCTATCTCTCGAAGAAAAAGTAAAGATCAAACAGCGAGGTCGTCCAACCCCAAATATTTTAATAGCCCAATCAGGAACTAGCCATAACAAAAAATATGTTCGAGCTTTTAATTCTGAATGGTATGAAAAAAAGAAATGGCTTTGTGGGTGTGAAATACGAAATACTCTCTTTTGCTTTCCTTGTTTATTAATGGGTGGTGATTCAGTATGGACAGAAAATGGCTTCAATAATATAAGCAGAATTAAAGAAAAAACGACTAAACATGAAATTTCCCGAAAACACATAGATAATGTCGTATGTTTGTCATTATTGGGTAGTGTCAATGTTATAGAATGTCTAAGTGAATCATATAAACAAACAATCATTAGACATAATGAAAATGTCATTAAAAATAAAAACATATTGTCAAAAATAATAGACTGTATTAAATTTTGCGGAAATTTTGAACTTCCTCTTCGAGGTCACGATGAAAAAGACGATTCACTTAATCCAGGCGTGTTTAGAGGTCTTGTTAATTTTGCAAAAAATTTAGATTCAGAATTAAAGCTTCATTTAAGTAACAGTTCAGCATTTAAAGGAACTTCAAAAACTATTCAAAATGAACTCCTGGATTGTATGCTACAAATATGCCGTGAAAAAATAACGACAGAAATTAATGAGACGTCTTATGTATCATTAATGGCTGACGATACAACTGATGTTTCAGAGCACACACAAATGGTTATTGTTTTTAGATATGAACTAAATGGTGAGGTATACGAACGATTTTGGGGATATTTTAATCCCGAAAATCAAAAAGCTGATGGATTATCAAAATGCATTCTAGAACAAATTGATGTACTTTTAAAAGAAAACCCGTCGAAATTAATTGCTCAAACTTTTGATGGTGCCAATGTAATGAGAGGGGAAAAGGGTGGAGTTCAATTTAAAATAAAGCATAGATACAAGAATGCTCATTTTATACATTGTTATGCACATCAATTGAATTTAATAATGAAACATGCTGCAACCACTTCGAGTACCTGTAGATTATTTTTTACTAATTTATTGAAAATTCCTGTATTTTTTTCCTATTCTCCATATAGTTTAAAAATTTTAAATAAACAAATGAATGTTCATTTGCCAAGGCCATCGGCAACGAGATGGAATTTCAATATACGCACTGTAAATAAAGTATATGAAAATCAAGAAATTCTTAAAAAATGTTTTCAAGAACTCCAATCTTCACCGCAAGCTACTGATAAAACGATTACGGATTCATCGGCATTATTGCTTACATTAAATGACGAAAATTTTTTATTCTGGTTAAAACTATTTCACAAGTTAATGCCGCATGTTGAAATCCTTTATAACCAAATGCAATCTAGAGAAATCGACATATTTTCAATACAAAAAAATATAAAAAGCTTTAAGAATGCCATATCGAAAATACGAAATTCATATACCGAATTGTCTTCGTCACAGTTTCAGGAAGCTAGAGATATGTGCGACGTATTAAGTTCAGACATGGAACAAAGGTACTCTTTCAATAATCAATTATTGGCTGCTAAATTGTTTGACAGAGTAAACTTTAAAAAATATCTCCAGAAAATGCCAATTGAAGAAGTCAATCAAACTATCGAATCGTATCCAATGCTTGAGAAGGAAAAGCTTCTTACAGAATTTCACGTATTTTACGAAAGAGTGGAAATGCACAACTTTGATAATTTAATATCATTATTGAAAAATATTCATGCTAATAATTTGAGCGATGTTCTTGGAGAATTGACGAAGCTCTTAAAAATTTTAATTACTACTCCAATGACAACTGCAGAACCTGAGCGATGTTTTTCTACATTAAAAAGAATTAAAACTTATCTCAGGAACACAACTAGTCAAGAAAGGCTAACGGCTTTGTCAATGCTTTCAATAGAGAAAGATATGATTACGAAAATACCAAACTTTAACGAAAAAGTCATAGAAAAATTTGTTAATAGCAAAAATAGACGAATGGAATTTATTTTAAAATAGCTTTTTTTTAATTGTTATTATTTTTGATATTTCAAATAAAATCTAAGTAATATGGTCTTTTACTGAATTTTAATTTATCCACAGCACCCCCAAATCTCACACCCACGAGCCGCCACTGCTTACAGTCGTTAGACAGTAGACGTTTTATCGGTGAAATTAATTGATTATTATTTGCCGACCAAAACTTGCGTCTACGAGAACTTTTCTGTAAATAAACTTTGACAAGAAAACTTTTTCAAGTTATATTGGATTTAATCTGTTCCCTGTTTTTTTTATTATTTAATAACATAACAAAAACATTTTTTTCAATATATGGTGTTGGAATATCATTTACGCGTCTCGGCAGCCAACGGGTTAAATCTAATATGATTTTTAAAAAGTTAGCTTGCCAAAGCTGTAGATTTACTGAATAAAATTTAAATTAATTAAAATATTTAAAAAAATAACATTGATAAATTGTATTAACTTATTAAATTCTTAGAACCTTGGTCATTAGATCGAAGTCAGTTGCAGTACTAACTTCAAATTAAAATTATACATGTCATAATACAAGTCGCTAGAAAAGAAATATCAACACAAAAAAACATCGAACCGTCAAAACCGGTTTTTAATTTCAATTAATAACATAAAGCGATAAGTTCGTAGAAAGTATTTTTTTACCTTACTATCAGTTAGATTGCTTCTCTTATTGATATAATCAAACCAGACTTGAAATAATACAGGTACTTAAACCTTTAACGAACTTAAATTTAAACTGATGACTTGGCAAGACATATGTAATTAAATAAAGTGGGTTTAATTATAATCTACAAAGAATGCACTGCAGTTTATATTTATTCTCTTCCCTCGATTTACGCGGTATTTTTTTGTGCGGATTTAGTTTAATGCGGTTAAGAAAAATATTTTTTTTAAATGCACATAAAATTAATCATTACTGTATTCACCACAATTTATAAAATACAAACACTAAAAAAGTAATTTGATATACTATAAATACAATATGTTCATTAAAGCAGTTTTTTATACAATGAAATCTATCTTTTGATTTTGTTTGATTTTTTTTGTCTTATTTCCACAGTTTCTATTTACACGGGTCTGTGAAAAACGTACACATCGCGTTAATCAGAAGTAGAATGTGTAAACTTTTGTCACTAGATTAAATTTACTCGCTTTTGGCTTTTCCTTATATATTATAAAGCCGATAAATAATAAAAACTAACTCTGGTAATACAAAATATTATTTTGAATAAAATCTGCGGAAAATTTCTATACCGATACAACTGTTATTTTAGTGGTTGTGTAACTAGGAATAAAATTTGTGAAATCTTTTTGTGATGCATCTTCACTTATAAATTATGGAAAAAAATAATTCGAATTGATTTTTCTCATAGTTTTAATATTAACATGGGTCTGTAAAAAACGTAAAATACAGGAATTTTTCTCGGCGTGATACCTATATATCAGAAAATATATATGTATTAGTATTATCAAATATTATGAACTATGCACAGTTTTGTGTCAATCATGACTGTAAAGACTTTTCAGGACTAGATTGTTGACGATCCCGGCGATATAAATATTATGTTATTTACCCCTGGCTTCCTTCTCATTCCGTTTGACCCAGTTATAAGGTTGAGTAAAAAAGGTCTCAAAAAACAGTCTATGAAGAATTAGATACGTTCGTCCCTAACGGGAAAAAGCAGAATTTGATCAAGTCAAGCGATCAGATGCAATACGACACGATAAATAAATAACACAATATTAGACTCCAAAGATCCACCATTCAGACAGGCGTTTTCAAAGTGTTAAGCTATAAAAATATTAACCTATTTTTACTTAGTTATAAAACTGTGTCTTTCTCACTTACAACCTAAGTTTTGTCTATCAGAATCTTGGGGCATTTTATCACAAAGATATTTGCTTATCGGTTATTTGTTTACCAATCGCTCAACGCAAATGAAGATGTTAAATTATTGTATCGAAACATGAGCGATCATAACAAATTTTATGAATACATTTAAGAAAAAAATGCCCAATTAAGTTCGATGCCTCTTTTAAGCGAGCAGTCGAGAATAATAAGATTGTTGCTATTGGCCTTTCGGCATCTTCAGGTATTCTATCGCACGGATGCAACAGAACTGACGAGTCAGTCAGTCGAGTTAGTCAGTTCTGATGCATCCTTGTAACAGAATGCCTGAAGATGCCGAAAGGCGAAACCAGGGTCGTTAGTGACAAAACATAAGGAATCGTACAAAGTTGTAACGATTCAAATTTGATATTGAAATTCCATCAAGCACCTTCAGCCAATATCATAAATTAAATCTGTTTAATGTTCTTCTTTCAATAAATCACTTGATATTATCAAGCATTGCTTTTTTTAATCGAACCGTTTCTTCAAAAAATTACTCCCACTTGAGTCGCCTTATATTCAAAAACACGTGTTACAATTAGTTACACAATACGTGAAATAATCAAAGTCTCCGAATACATTGAAAGCATTCAGATATCTGTCATTAACAGGGCTGTTGCCGTTTTTTTAGTCTTTTCTATTTATGTGAATTAAATTAAAAATTAACCAACCGATCCGGCAAATTGTTCATAGATATATATACTTCAAAACCGTCTAATCGAAAAAGAAGTCATGGTCGCTCGATTTTCTCGTCTCCGATTCCAATCCCAAATCTCTGATTATTTGAATATTTATCAGTTATAATAGACGTCTGGGTATTCTGTCAAATCGCTTAATCTTTCCATTATCATTATTTATTTATACAACCACATTACAAATTACAAGTTCATTACTTTTGCAACGTCAATATTTAAGAATTTAATTTTGAATTTTTGAAATTTTGTGCGATTCCATATGTCTTGTCACAAACGACCCGGGTTTCGCCCATCAGAATCTTCGGGTATTCCATCGCACGGATGCAACAGAACTGACGTAAAATAAACAGTTAGTGTCGTATATGTAATATATTAAAATCATTATTAACAGGAATCTACTTACCAATAGGCAAGCAAAAGATTGCAGCTGAAAAGAATGTAACATGACTAATCCAATAATAATTAGCTTTAACAACTTTCATTAACGATCTTGCTAATGAGTGGTCGTTATTGAAATGGGGTTTTCAACAAATTTAAATCAAGTAACATTAAACTATAAATGTGTCTTCTTTCATTTAAAGAATACCTAATATCAAACATCTAGTGATGGAATCGTACAAAGTTGCAACAATTCAAATTTAATATTGAAGTTCCATCAAGCACCTTCAGTCGATATCATAAATTATAAGAATTTAATGTTGAAAATTAAGGAAATAAACAAGATAACAAATATTAAGTAAAGCAAGAAAGTCAACCAAGCAAGCTCATAAAAAATCTACTTTAGTACATTTAAAAATAGTATTCGCCTGAACTCACTTTCGTCCACATGGAATATGTCGACATCCGAAGCAATACTGTTAAGCATTGTTAATGATCTTACCATTGGCAGACTGGTTATACACTTTGGAATAACAAACAATTCATGCCCACAATTTCTTAAAAAAAATATCCTGAACATACAATTTTATATTATTAAGGATGGCAGAATTATCTTGAACAAAAATACGACCCCGACTCTACAGTGCCGGTCATTAATTCAAGACGTTTAGCTTTCATTTTATTTTAATATATATAAGTTGAAAGTTTCTGGCTGTATTATCTGCTCTGGGGTTTTGACGTGAATTTGTTTGAACGGGAAAATAAGTACATACATATTTCTTTGTTGGAGAGAGGCGTGTAATTGTGATTATGAATGTCGAGCGGGTTCCACCTCGAAAAGACTGAGTCTTCAAAAGACGCTTTAAACTGTACTTTTTGACAATAAATTAACAGCAATATCGATACCAATACAATAATATTCATTGACGAAAAAAAATGCATTCAAACACTAACTAGTTGGCAGGACAAATATTTATAATTCTTGATATCGTCTGAAGATTCTTAATAGAATTTCAATATCAAATTTGAATGGTTAAAAAGTTGTACGATTCCACATGTTTTGTCACTAATAGCAATGGTTTCTTCTTTTGGCATCTTCGAGCATTCCGTCAATCGGATGCAATAGAGCTGACTCAAAAATGCAACAGAACAGTTTAAATGTAATTTAATTTGATTTAAGCACCTTCAGTCGATATCATTAATCGATAGTCATATACAATCAAAATTATTCTGAAAACAGAACTGATAAAGTTCAGTTCTGTTGCATTCGTGCGATAGAAGCCTGAAGATAGATGCCTGAAAATGCTGTAAGGCGAAACTCGGTCGTTAGTGACAAAACACGTAAAATCGTACAATCGTAAAATTAAAATAGCTTCAATAATTTTAATTCGATATTAAAAATTAAATCATGATTGTCTTTTATTGTCACCAACGACCCTTTTTTCTCCTTTTGGCATATTCAGGCATTGTATCACACGGATGCAACAGAACTGAATAAAGGTTAAGCTGACTTGTCATCCGTGTGATACAATGCCTGAAGATGCCAAAAGACAGGGACGTGGATGACAAAAAAAGGACAATCCTGATTAAGTTTACTATATCGAAATGATAGATTTTTAACATCGAATTTGAGTTATTGATTATGGATAAAATAAATTAATTCGATATAAACTAAATCAATCTAATTGATTGAATTGGAATTTACTTTGTAGAACTTTAGTATATCACGGTTACAAAAATTTTTAGAACTAAAATAAGTTGGTAGTTTTTGACCGAGTAAAATTAAGCTTATTTTAATAAGTTTTTTTACAGCTTAAATTTGATAATGAACTTCCATTGAGCACTTCCTGTCGATATCGCTAATTGGATAATAAAAATAATAATTTTATCAATTTTCTATGAGTCAACAAATGTTTTTTAATAATATTTTATGTTAAAATTTAAATTTAAAACGTTACTTAAGCTTCGAGCGCTTTTAACTTGAATAACTATTCTTATACAAATACAAAATTTACGAGTCGATGTTATTATTCTAGATGTTAACGGGACAAAATGGCGATATGTTAAACGTCACACAAAATGGGTCAGAAATTCTCGTTCTCACTTCCGGCACTGTTAACTTTACATACAGTAGGTAAGGCAGCAAGATTTAGTTATACACCAGCTCGCTTACAGTCGGTTTTAACTTTACTAGTCTCGCAGTGGTTGAGAATCATTTCAATGAACACATTATTCAGAAATTGTCGACTGCCAAGCAACGGGAACTGCGGTCAGCTTTTATTGTCAGCATAATAAATATACTCCACTTAAGTGTACAACCTTCTCCTGACCAAAAAGCTTAAATGGTTACAATATCGCCCCAGCTTAATGTTTGAATAATTTTTCAATATAAATTTATTTATGATATCGACTGAAGGTGCTTGATGGAATTTCAATATCACCTTTGAATTGAGAAAATTTTCTGCGATTCCACATGTCTTGTCACTAACAACACGGGTTTCGCCTTTCGCCATCTTCAGGCATTGATGTCTATTCAGTTCTGATTCACCCGCGTGATAGAATGCTTGAAGATTCCAAAAGGCGAAACCACGAGATCTATTCCTCTTACCATAAATCGACATATGAATTTTGACTTAAAGGCAATGGGTGTTTATGATATCTATTAACCTCTTCCTATCCAACCGATGATAACGTAGCGAAGTGGGAGTAATAATTGGCTAACTTTAGTCTTTTCATTTTCACTTCTCCAGCATGAACTTAAGATTTTATTTTGTCTTGTTGAAACTTTGTACTATTGTACATGTTTTGAATACTGGCGAGCTATGAGCCATTCTATCACACGAATACAACATAACTGACTGTGTGAGAATGCCTGAAGATGCCGAAACGCAGGACCCGGGATGTAAATGACAAAAAAATGTGGAATCGTACCAAGTTTCAGTAATTCAAATTTGATATTGAAATTTCATCAAGCACCTTCAGTCGATATCATAAATGATGTGGGAAAACGTTTAGATGTAAAGTTTATTTTGAATTACTTTTCTTCAATAAACTGAGAACCGTATATAACTGAAACCGTGTTAAACGAGTGCCGTTACAAGCGAAGGGTTTGCGTGTATTGCGTAAACTAGCGACCGTCTCAATTTACCCTTTTTTTACCAATAACTATTAACACAAAAATCTTTAAAATCTTAATAAGTTTGTTTTTTATTTCAGAAAAATCCTATAAATATGGATATGTAATACTATAAACATAATTGCTTATAGATTTAGTGCCTTTAAAATCTGAAAATGTGGCCAATTAAAAATAATTGTATTTTATTTATTGATAAACATTAAATATGATTTTTATTAGTGTATTACATAATAAGGCTGAATGTTACCGGAAACGGCAACGTTTATAGCCGCTATTTCTTTAACTATGCACATTATACCGCAAAATTAAACAAAAACAAATTTAAGTAAACGAATGGTTTTCGCATTAAATGTTAGCTTCACAAACTTATTTGAATAAAAACAATGCAAGCAAAACGACCGACTAAAATATTTAATGTTTGCAATGCTCAATGAACTGCAACTCCGAAATCAGTGGCTTCCAACGTTTATACATATATAAAATATCACTCAATAAGTTTGTAGAATGACTATTTTTAACTAAGTAAACATTTTATGCTTTTTATAGAATGACTTGTCCAACCTTTCAAATTTGGTCAACAGTGAGCGAACGTTGTACGCACTTCGAAGAGATTTTTCTGATTGACAAATGATCATGTAAATACTAAATACACTGTCTTTAAATATTTTTAAGGCTTCAGCAACATCATGCAATTTCACTTTACGGATTTTCAAACTGATTTCGCGGAATTTTTAATGTTTTTTGGAACAACTGTCGAACTTTGACAACCAGTGCGTTTAGCATCATTGGTGTTTGAATGGCAGCGGTTAAAATCAGCAAACCACTTCTCTATCATTTTTCTCGTAGAGTCTGAAAATACTCGTTAAGCTATTGCTTTGGTTGTACCATTGTTTTTTAAATTACAAAAGTAGCGACAATAAAATTACGGCATCTTGCAAACCACGAGGGGGCAAACTTTTGGGATGAAGGGCCAAATTCAAAATGAGCGGTGGGCCGCAAATAAAATAGAGTTTTTAATATGTACGTATACTATTTATTATTATAATGGTTTGAACAGGACCAGAGATGATGAAATTACAAGATTTTTTAATGTCAAGTTATTATAATTGTTTTCAATCTTTTTTTAAAAAGCGTCAAACGCTCGCGTTACACAGAAAAATACGCGGCGAGCCGCATGTGGCACGCAGTCCACAGTTTACCCGTGATTGTTGTAAACTAATAGGCGGAATGTCATATAACTTTGACATATATCATTTGAAGTTTGACACGATCTAAAAATCATACAAATTTGTCAATAGTTGTGGCATCTATATATCATCCTACGAGCTCAGAGCAATGTGTTATTTGGTGGTTGTTATTAATTATTTAAGATTTATTCTCACACATTGTGAGGCTTTTAAGATGAACCTTGTCTCTTATGCTGTCCCCAGCACTAAGCAAAATAACCGCACAATACAATAAACGTAAAAGATACGAGGCCTTCTGAACTCTGCACCTAAATGATGTTTTATATACGTAGGTTTTACTAATTGATTAAAATAAACCAGGGCCGTAGAGTCAAGCCGCAGTGTAATGCCCAGAATCAGAGTCGTAAAAAACGATCAACGCCGACTACTTTTTCGATTGGACGATTTTGAAAAAATCTCAATGAACAATTTTTCGGATTTTCTGGTATGAAAAAATTTCACAAAAATAAGTCTTTCTTAGTCGAAGTTGGAGTTATGTTTTTTTCGACGATATTAATATGACAATCTTTCACTTTTTTAGTATTAACTGTAATTTTTCGTGGGAAGGCGTTGTACATAAATATTATTTAGAGCTATTTCCAATGTTCCATATTATCAAGATATGAATCGTTTGCCATCTATCAGAGTAAAAAATAATAATTTTATACAGGGATCAAAAATGACTAGTAATAACTCGAAAATGACGGTTGTTAAAGAGCGTTGAGGGTGCTGTATAAAGCGTAGTGTACAACCGCTTCAATCATGCCAAAAATCTAACAATGACTGGCACTATCGACTTGGAATATAAGAAAGGCTTTCAGTCGTTTGCGGTATTACTCTTCAGTACAAAACCATTGTCCAGTGTTGAAATAATCTTGAATAATAGTTGGATGTCCTGCAGATGGCGAGACGTGTAGTCAGCGATAATACTGGCAGACGAAATAGAGATGAGGTTACATTAACAATCAAATTAATACCTAAACTCTTCACTAAAGAATTATTTTTTTCAGAATAATATATATTATTAGTAGGGCTGTCAGCCTTGAAAACCTGGGATCCTGGTCAATATGATAATTCCGGTATTCAATATAAAATTATAATGTATAATATAATTTTGACTAAATTATTTTATTCTTATTTCACATATTTTGTCATATTCACACAAATATTAGGCAACATATTTTTTGTTTACTCTTTTAACTGTTTTATAAAGAAGAAAGAATTTTATTCATACTTCATAAATTATTATGACTTTATTTTTATAATTCAGTATCATTGTAAATGATTGTATGACTTTAAATAAAAAAAATATTTTCATCCCCAAGAAGATATTTTCATGTATTTATTCCAATTCAAGCAAATTATATGCCCACCTTGGCCAGTCCCGGGCACACGGGATTGAACACTTGTGAATCCCTTAATTAAATGTCAATTACTGAATATCTATATTTTAATCTTTTCGTTAAAGAAGCTGTTCTGACAATTGAATTGTAAGCAGAAAGAAATGCAAATTTTCACGCATTTTTTTCCACAAAATTACTGTAAACCCAATTTCTTGAAAGCGGTTTCAAAATTAGACTTATGAACTATTTTGAACAATTTAGACAAAATAGAACCTCTTATCTTACGATTAATAACAGGTTTAAAAAATGTTGCTAGAATAATAATAATTCGATTAAATTTCCCTTGTCAATTCTCTCTATTGTCAAAGTTCATGTTTACAAAAATAACGACCGATTAATGTAGAAAACCTTTCCGGTGAACACCTGTATTGATAATGTGTAAAAGAATAGTTCTTCACACTGATTTATTAAGATTTGAAAAGAAGTTGTCTAAAATAAGTCATTATCCGATGTTAGGCAAACAAACAGTTATTTTTAAATCTTATTCTACGCTCATTTGAGTTCATTTTACGAGTATCGATAAATTATGTCATATAATTTCCATTGAAATAGTTACTTTATATTTTAGAAACTATCATATTAACAACTTAACCGTTAGGCAAAAATTATATCCGCGAAATACTTTGTATTGAAAAGACATTTTAGTGATAATGCTTACTGGTTTACATACAAAGAAAAATTCATAGAGAAATCCCAATTTAATGTTTTTTAAGAATTTTAATGTTAACAATCACTTATTGATGATTTTCATTTCAGAGCTTTTAATGAATTATTGCTTTATCTTAATTTTGTTATTAAAAAGTGATGTGTAAATAAGTACTACAAAATGTTTTATTATTTAAAATATCAAAACTAAAACCTTTATAAAACTTGCAGTATCTTCAGGTTTACTGTCACGTATATGCAACTGAACTGATTACTGTTTTAATACTTAAGGCTTAATTCTTTTATTATTTTCTTGCGTAGTAGCGCCATTTTTATCTGCGTAAGTAGGTAAATATTTGAATTAAGTCCATTCGGTGTGCCAGATAGATTAGCCAGATTTGTATATTAGTATGCATCCGAGAGTAGAGGTGAAAGCACGCGTCAATGTCACTCGAAGTGCACTCGAGTTACGAATCGAATACGCTAATGACCGGTGTCACCAACTGTGTAACCATTACGCATGCGTGAGAATGGGAATGCATCGGCCAACTAAAAAATGAATATGAACAAAAATACTGCAATTAAGACGTTTTAGTGCTAGTTAAATTGTGGTTCCATTTTGGTATAAGTGCGTTTCTTACTATATGTCAATTATTATTGACATACGGTTCTATTCTTCTGCATATAATAATTAATATTATTTTACTAATACGATTTAAGTGTCAATCATTGTGGTTGTCGGTTTTTTTTGTATATCAAATTAATGGAGTGTTACAATCTATGTAGCATTAGCATCAGAGCTTTTCAAATAACTTTTATCTCGTTGGCAGATCTAATTCGCTGCAGAGCTGAGCAGTCTACATTGAATCCTGTTTACGTAGACACATTATATTTATACCACCTAATACTATTCTCACACGGTAAGCTGTCTCTTTGTAAAAAAAATGGGGCTTGGCTCGATTTTAGACAATATCAATATGTCGAAGCTTTTGCGTATGGTTTTTTTCCTGTAATTAATGTCTGCGTAAAAAAAACAAAAATCTGGCGTATTGTCTACAGCTATTGTAGCAAATGTAATTTATTATGTCGTTTTAATTTTCAATTTGTACAATATCAATACTCTCGCATTGAAATGTATTTTACTCAAATTCTAATTATTGAAACTTTGTGCGGCACCACATGCTTTGTCACTAACGACCGGGTTTCGCATTTCGACACATTCAGTGGCTCTTTCACATGGATTGAGCAAAACTAACAAGAATGCCTGAAGATGCCGAAAGGCGAAACCCGGGTCGCCAGTAACAATACATGAGGAACCGTACAAAGTTTTAAAAATTCAAATTTGATATACAAATTCCATCAAGCACCTTCAGTCGATATCATAAAAATATTAAATCTATTTTCGAAAACATTAAATATTAAGTAAATTTACTTCATATAATATTTTGATCTATTTACCTCGGATTTACATGCTTGAATTGTTGGAACTGTGTACACTTCCATACGTCTTGTCACTCATGGCTCGTATTTTTTTTAACGTATATACAATATTTATGTACCAAATAATTTTCAAATACAGATATATGTTTTATCATAGCTTTTTATAAAAAAGCTCACTTTGAAAATTGATTGAGAAGCTTTTATCAAAAAAAAAAATATGTATACAATCATTTGTTTTATGACTGTCAATAAATTAACACTAAAAATAAATACATTATGTGTTGACCGAAAGATTAATTTGTAAAAAAATGTACAATGTCCGTTTACAATGGGCTTCTCTGGTGTACTCAAAATAACATTCAAGTTCAGTACCGTGGTACAAAGGTAGATGGAAGCTGCCGCAGTCGCCGGCTTTATGGTTTGTGACCAACCTACGCTCGTTCGGGTGTTCCACAAACCCACATTTTCAAGTCGAAGATCGAAGGTGAGGAGTATATCCACATCTAAATTCAGACGCCATTAAACTCTGAAGATATGGTGATAAAACGTTCTCAAATTAATAAAACACATTTTTTGTACTATTTCCACAATATATTTTATGATCAAGACCGGTTTCGCTCATCACGAGCATTATCAACTGATAATCAAATCTGAACCATTGTAAGATTCCGGATTTCACCTTTCAGCATCTTCGGGCATTCCATATGGATCCAAAATAGAACTGACACATAAGAAATGGTGGCCACGATTTTTTTATAAGTGTCTCTAATTTTCAAATTTCATAATTTTATTGTTGTAGTTTTTTTATTATTTACTTTTAATGTGTTAGCTGTCACTTTTCGATGACAAGACATGACATTTTAACTAATAATAAAACACATCCAAATCCAAATCAATTGTATTAAATAATTATGTAGAGTGGTTTAGTTGTGCATAAAAGACAAACAGACACAAATATATTGTCTTTTGCACATGTAGATAGATAATATATAAGAAGGTAAGATTAAACATCGATTTTTTAGAGGGTGTTATGCTAGAAATTTCTGCGAAAGTGTACTGAAGAAATTTGTATAGTTTCATATCGGTCGGATGAGCGGTGTAGTAATGCATCAAGGACAAACAGACACACATACATTGATTTTTATATATATAAAGATTGATAGTTAGAATTTTGTTTTCGCATTCATGGGAACAAATGTCAATTGACAGATCTTAATTAAATTTTCACGTGAACTTTTCGATCCAATTTACTTGAAGTTTCATTGTATAAAAAAAAGTTCTTTGATAAATTAACACAATACAGTTAAAATGATTCTATTGTCTGAAGGCAAAAATCTCAAGACACTGCGAGCGTTTTTCAATATCGTACACAAATCATGTATAATTTGGTGTAATAAAAAGAACTTCATCGTCTCATTGTTTTTAACCTAGATTTGGAAATTTAAGGCCATTAAAAATACTGCACCGAAAAGATAATGCGTTAGTGGTATGATCGCATAAATATACATTTAATTAATTGTACGTTAACAGTAAAAACAAACTATTTCAAATTTAGCCGCAATTCGTAACTGTTGAACACGATACAATGAATCTAACTTAAGCCCTGGATAGGGTGTATTTGAAAAAGCGACAAAACGCTAAAGATATTGAGATGTTCTGGGACAACACAAGGAAGCCCTTGGGGACTGAAAATAGTGATGACCATTCATTACGAGAAGAGACCGGATATATAATAGTTGAAAATCTATCAATCACGGGCAAACTATACTAATTCTATCCAATTAGCTAATCAATTGATATAAATTGCCATGAACGAAACCGGTATTGATTTTAATAATATAAAATTGTGGCAATGTTTTTATTTGTATATAACCTAATACCTTTCTACCAAGAAGTAACAGTTAACACTATAAACGTGATAGTCAAATGGAGACAACCAAAGTTTTGAATGCTTGATTTTGTACCAGCCAATTTATATATGGTCAAGATTACTTTGTTGAAAAGCTCTTTCGGATAGCAAATAAAACACTTATATATGAATTCGGCAATATGGTTCGGGATTCTGATCATATATTTTGAGAATATTCGGATACTGACCATAAACTGGAAAAAATACTCAATAAATATAAATTGCTCAACAAATAAAATATTATAGTATCTAGTACCCATCGGCATTGAAAGTGTTAATCGGTACAAAGTTATTGTTTTGTTATACAGCCGTTTCTCAAAAATACATTTACCGTAAATCGTCTATGATACGAATAAGTGGACGTATCATACAAAAATTGTATGAAAATTATCTCCGTAACAATAGGCCATGAAACTTGCACCGTTTTGAGTAAAACGGTTCATAAATAGTTTGTTTTTAATACGTCTCGTTGTGCGAGTTTGCGAACTAGGGAAAGCACAACTGTTTTACCGACTATCTGGTAAAATTGCCGGAACGATTAAGTCACGCAGTTATTTCTTTGAATTATTGTACTCTTTCTTATCCTAGTTGGAGGTGTACAACTCAGACATATATTTCATTAAACATAATAATATAACTTATTAGAATAAAAAGAACACGTTGAAAATAGATATTTATTTTAGTATGTACCTTCATTAGAACTAGGTGTATGCTGATCTGCTATATACCTTATAAATTTTGTAGAACTAAAATAAAAAGCTATTATTTCACTGTGTTATAATGGAGTTCTACCAAGAAAATGCCAATTCAATCATTTTAAAAAATATCCAAATTTCCAATATATGATTGTAGTTGTGAAATTTCATTTTATAAAGTGTGATCTTAGCTTTGTTATTATTAACTTTTAATGCGCTAACTGTTACTTCTTGGCAGAAATAATAAGACACAATTTTTAGTAGTATTTTTATGATAATTCCCTACACAGGACCGAATTTGCTCTTCGCGAACATAATAAACTTATATATTACAATTTAAAACAAGGCAAAAAAAATGGTCCAAAAACTATTAACAAATTATAGTACAAAATCTAAATGAAATAAATTAGTTTAAAACACTATAGTTTAGGTTATGTATTTAATATACATTGTGTTAATTAAGGAAAAATAACAAAACGTATTTTGAGTGTTCAGATTGCTCTAAATCATTGTCAGAACCTCTTGAGAAACCCGATAATATCGACTTTGATATAATAATTTATTACTGAATTACCGATTATTTTAATATGCTTTAAATTTGCAGCCCTGCTTTATACGACTTTTCTTTGAATGCAGTGAAAATTATACATTTTTTTTGAACTTTTATATTCACTGTAAAGATATATGAGAAACTTAGAGGTTGATACGAAACGATCCACATTCGATGTATCAGAACGTTTGATTAAATAAAAAATAATAAAAAATAACGAGACTCTTTAAAAACGTTTAATGGTGCAAACTGTAGATGGTGTAAAATATTTTTTTTATACGCTTTTATATGTTACAAGAAGTAAACTTTTGAGTTTATATTCAGTGGTGCATTTACAACTATCAAACAGTATATATGAAAAATATTATTGAAGCCAAAGACTTTCCTTAATCTTTCCTTAAATGAAAACAGAGCTGTCTGTTGCATCTGTGTGATCCGTGTATGTCTGAAGATACAAGGTGAAATTCGGGTCATCAGTGAAAATTCATGTAAAATCATACAAGACGTCAACAAATCGAAAATACGAAAGTCGAGTGCCGCCTGTTTATTATTTACGATAGTCAAACGGAAAAAATTCTTGCTGTGTCGACATTATGAGACCGTTTTCATAAGGATTCAAAGAATTCTCACGGAATGCCTATAGTCCGTTATACATGCACGAGCTCGGAAAGAGATTTGCGCACAATCTTTGGCGATAATTGCATTTGGATGCAGTCCGCTTGCGTGACAGCCAACAATCTAGTAGTGAGAGGTTCATAAATAATTGTTTATCGGTAAAGACATTTAGATCGCCATTTTTTTAGAAATTGACCCAGTAATAATTTGTGCCGCAGGAGGTTTTTCATAATTGTTTTCTGCCGTAATTAATTTGATAGCAATGACGCCAATCCACGTCACATGTACCCGTCTGAAAATTGTTCATTACTTGCTTTATGATACGCCAAGTCCTCTTTTTACGCGATTTCTTCTGAGTGATTTTGATTATATGCGATTTTGTTTTTAGTAGGCATCGTTATTTTGCTGTACACGATTTACTTGTTGTTACCAGGGCGGTGGAGCCAGAGTCGTAAAAAACGAGCAATTCTGACAACGTATTATTCTCTACACTGCTCAATAGGTAAATAATTAAAATGTTCCCTACAAAGCCAATTCTGAATATTTAAAAAATATTTCATAGTTTTAGTGAAGAACATATCAATGAAAGAAAAATCAAACAATCAAACATTTAAATACTAAAATTAGCTCGAACGGCAAACTTTTAACACTAGTAACCTCTCTAACTCTAGGTAACTTTCCGAGAAGTGTGCAAAAAAACATCACTTTTTTATTTACCACGATATCCGCGCCCCTGACTTTTGAAGAGTAGGTATGAAAATTACAAAATATCAAAAAACTGACCGCAAACTTCGCCTGCTCTTTAAAATACTTGTAAAGACTTTTAGTGTTATTGAAACGCGTGGTTATTCCTTACGGTTTGTAGTTCTAAGGTAAATTATTTTTCTCAAGTGCGTACGTGATACGGGATAGCGAAGAATAGTTCAGTCAAAGTTTGCGTATTACGTACGTTCATAGGCATAAAGCGGTTAAAGCACGTATTTATTAATATACACCATCAACACACTGCAATATTTCGTTTAAATTCAACCGTTCAAGTGTTCAACTTTGAAAATATTATTAAAAAATTAAATTCAACTTAAAAAGAATTGAACATGCGTAGAATATTTTTTCGATTGTAAGTAACAATCAAAATTAATAATAAAAAAAATACTAGACGAAGATATTCCACATTGCTTACTCATGATTAAGCCGACCAGCAACAATTTTTATTAAGCACACATTTACGACAGCCAAAATGATCGTGACCCAAGATTATTTTCAGCAAAATTGATTCATTCACACTACAATGGCGAGGAAACGATCTCTTTTCTACAAGAATAAAACTTGTCGTGTTGTTCACATATTATTTTCTGTCAATTAGTAACAGAATCTTCAATATTGGGATCAAATGACTCACGATTTAGTTCCCTCGTGTAATTCGGTGTTAAACGTAACAAAAGGTCAGACAATGCTGAACACACTGGGAGATATATTAAACGTCACATTTTGATCAAAGTTACTAGATTTTTTTTGTATATTTATTGTGATGTAGAGAGAATTCTTAGAAAATAATTTCTATAAAGTATAAAGTTTAAATTTCTTTTTTCTCATCTCTTTGTGGATTTCGTTTCGCGGTAAGCTAATCGTATTCGTTTTAACTTTCTCATACCTAAGCTTAGAGACATCAACCTCTTAACAGTTTATTATTGGCGATACAATTTTTATTCCAATACTTTTTCTCGGATTTTTTTTCACTCATAATGCTGAAGGAAAAATATATTGTATGGTCTGCTATGTCGCAAACAAATATTTATTCTGAATGCGATATCTGGCAACATTAAAATAAATAAATAATGAAAATTTTTGAAAATTTGTACGATTCGACATTCCACATTTTGTCGCCAACCACCCGAGTTTCCTCTTTCGGCATCTTCAGGCATTCTACCACACTGATGCAACATAATCGACTCATTCAGTACATGTGATTAAATGCCTGAACATGCGGAAAGGCGACACCCGGGTCAATATAGAAAAGACATGTGGAATCGTAAAAAGTTTCAACGATTAAAATTAGATATTGAAACTCCATCAAGCACCTCCAGTCGATATAATAAATTGTTTAAATAAGTAGTTTTGCGTCCGCGAAAAATTTGATTTGATTTCAGCAGTTGCGTATTAATATTTCAACTGAGATTTAATATTATCCGTGTAACTAAAATATGATTATATCTTGAAAAAATTTACGCTTTTAGTATGAAATATGTTAGGTCAGATATATACATATAGTTTTCTTGGGGTCAACCAAATTCTCCCATTTTCTCAACGCAATTTTTCGGCCATAGTCCTTTAAAGGTTATTGATATATGTAGCCTTCATAGGTCGGCATAAACGTATAAGTAAGGGCTTATTGAAACATATGAGCACGTTCTCAAGTCTTATTTCAATGAAAGATACCGAAAGGCGAAACCTGACATAAACTTGACACGATTTTTTCTCTGAAGAAACAAATTTGTGATCATCAAGCTAAAATCTTACCGCTATGGTATAAAGCACCAACAAGAATTGACCTGCGTTACACTGCACGAAAAGTACATAATGACAATCAAACGTCAAAGAACTCGGCGAGAGGTCTGTGAGAGATATCGTTTTCTTAGCGTTAGTCAGAATTCAATTATCAAAATATTACAATGCTGTGATTCGAGCCTTGGTCTATTAGATTCACAGCCAATAAATTTTAATTAAAGCCACGAGGGTTACCATTATGCGACTTCTGTATCGACTAAATTAATTTTTCATATGGCAGCTTTTGTGTCTTCACCGCGAGAGCCATTCCGCGCTCACATCTTGGAAAATAATATCGTGTTAATTAAAAACAACAAAGTTTCTTAGGGAACTCCATTATCATGTTTAGTTGCTATCAATTGTGATAGTGTGTATTCTAATCGCTTTATTTTTAATTAGATTTTTTTTAATATAAGAAAATAAAAAATACACTTGTTTTTAACAAAATGATTATTATCAAAAGAACTACCAACACTACTAAGATGTCAACATTTATTGCTGAAAAATCATTATATTTACTTTATTTTTTGAATTCACAATACTTTTAGAACCTATAACACGGCAAAAAATAGCAATGTATTTTAGTTATAAAAATGTTGAAAAACTAGATAACTAGAAAAGATTTTGTAGAACTAAAATACATTATTATTTTTTCACTGTGGTACAATATTCTTAAGATTAGAATTGGTTTTGCTCGTCGCGAGGTTTATTAACTTGTTATACAAATTTGAATTTTTAAAACTGTGCACGAATCCATTATTTCTGTCACATACGACCCGAGTTTCACGTTTCGGGATTTCCAAAACATGTGGAATCGTACAAAGTTGTAACAATTCAAATTCTATTGTAAAATATTGTATTTTCAATTATTAAAAAAAAAAAAGCATGCAGCAGAACAGTTTCATTTTTAACTTTGTTTTTTATTTTATCTATTGAATATATAATACTTTTTATTGATTAGTGTCACTAAAAGGTACTGTTACATAGCCCTCAAACATATTGTAAGATAGAAAGGTGTGATTGGTTTTATTTTGAAAAAATCTACGTAGTTATTACGCCATTGTCTGCTAATAAGTGGCCATAACATGAAATCCAAACTTTCAGGATGATCGCTAGCCAGGACGCTCCTGATGGGAAACCGGAGGACGAGAGGGAGGTCACTGGAAGGGAAAGGAGAGGACCTCGAAACCGGTCTCCGCCTCCGGAACCAAACCCGAGCCCGCGACATCGCAAGCACTTTGCACACATTCACAGATCTGCATTGCAACTGAATCATTTCACGAGGACAATCTGACGACGTGGCCTAGTGGCTACAGAACTTTAACGACAGAACAAAGATCCTAAGTCAATTATATAACAAGAAACTTTAAGAAAGACTTATTAATTAAGTTATTAGGCATGACATATAAAAACGAAAACTTTTAACATGTGGGCAGCAACTAAGTTGAAATAATCCAAAAAACACCACAACTCTTGATTAAATTGGCATTTATTTGGTAGAACTCCATTAGTTCTGATGAGAGCTAAACCCGAAATAGCTATCAGCTATATATCTTATAAATTTTTCAAACTGAAATGCTTTGCAATTTTGTCATCGTGTTATAACACAACTACAAAAGAATTTTTGATTCGATATCCCCAAAAAGTACGGCTTCCTAATCGAATAATTTCGATGAAAATTTTCCTTAGAGAACTGATTGTTACTCAATGGTTCGACCGCTCTTTTTCGTTGCGTTTTCGTAAATATTGGCAGGACTAGTGGCTAGCTAATTATTTTAGAAGTTGGAAGGGTGATTGGGGTTTTAATTAGTATCAAAAACAACAAAAAGCTTATAAAAATATTATATATCAGAAAACCAACGACTTGATGATTTATATATTACAACATAAAACTCTGAAAGGCATGATATTTTACATAATAAAAACACATTTTTAGTACGTATTTTTACAATATATTTCTTGATCAGGACCGGTTTCACTCATCGCGAGCATCTGAATCATCTGAACTGAACATCAGTTGATAATTCTCGCGATGAGCGAAACCGGTCCTGATAAAAAAATATACTGTGGAAATAAGTACAAAAAAATGTGTTTCAATTATTTAAAATAAAACTTTGAAATTTTCTGATGGCTATGGTTGTTTTGGGTCACCGGTTGCGTATCGCTGATCTACTTGATACGTACATAAAATTTTGTGTACTGCAATATGCTATAAACAATTTTTTTTTCTTAAACCTATAAATACCTTGGACTTAATAGAAGGTTTTAAGAATAATCATAGTGTAAGATGTGAGATTTTTGTATGCCAATATCGTAATGCAACAAACTATCCAGGAATAGTACCATTCTCATACCAAACGACGCGTCTCCCAAATAAGTATGCAATATCAATTTCATGGCGCATTGCCTTATTAGTATATGAGTGGAAGATAAATGCAGTTATTTGCAAAGTGCATTCGCTCGCCCAGTTGCACTTGATCGTCGACTCCTCCTGCCCACTGCATTTGCATCGAAACGGAATATTTCTTACATTGTTTCTCGAATACATTATACTAAATTACAATTTTTAAAAGACTTTATCACAAACACGATGGAAAAATAGTAATGTATTTTAGTTCTACAAAATTTATAAGATACTAGTTTACCCGTCGCGCGTTCTTGCAATCTCAGTAGAAAGGAAGTTCATGAAACTCGTTATGATAAATAATTTAATTGTTAACAGTGTCGTTTTAATTTTATTTATTTACTATTTGGGGAAGAGTGGTATGTCAGAAACTTTTGCGGGAGTGTAATCAAAAAAATAATTAAAGCTTCCTGTCAATCGGATTAATGGTGTAGTAATTCATACAAGACCAACAGACACACACATTAATTTATATGTATAGATATAGTTGATAACTATTTCGGCTTACGCCCTCATACACATAGTTTTGATGAGGGCGAAAGCCGAAATAGCTATCATATATAATACCTTACAAAAGTTTTATAACTATTATAAATATAATGAAATGCTATTTTTTCATCGTTTTATAATGGAACCAATGAAATGCCAGTTCAATCAATAAAATGTCTGCAGTTATTTCTCATAATATTGCGGAATAATTATTGCTCAAGTATCCGAATCCAATTTTCGGGCGTTTCTGTCATTTTTCAAGTATTAAAATATTGGTTTAAAAAAAGCAATTCATCAATTATTATTTGCCAGAAACTAGTTTCGTCCAAAACTCGTTGAATTTGAGAATACATTTTCTGTAACCTGACTTGCTTATATAAAGATTATATCAAGTTCATAAGTATACAATTTTTGAATAATTTAACACACACAAATTTTTCAATACTTTTGCGACCATTTTATTATATTATATAATAATCAAAGCCGATTTTGCTGTTCACAAGTATTATCAAATGAAGTATTAACTGATAATACACGCGATGGTTGAAACCGGTCCTCAGCAATATCTTATGAAATTGTAGAAATAATAATGAAAATAATGATTTTCCACCAAAAAACTACAGTTTGTACTTGCAAAAATGATTTATGATTACTAGCATTTTATGATGAAAGAAACAAACAATATATCAAAGTAACGTTTAATACTTTAAAGATGTATCATATTGAAATATAATTATTGATTTATTGGTATTTATTTAAACAAAGAATTTCTTAAGACCGGTAATATATTCGTCCAGTTTTGACAACCCTAGTTAGGAGGAACACATTATCTCCGTATTGCTTGCACACGATTCTACATTTCATGCACTGTGCTATAATTTTAACTACAAAAACCAGGGGTGAATTAAGAATGCTTCATGATTATTATTCGGTAAACCCAGAATAATCTTCTTAATGGCGTTTTAATTGCGGATATATTTTCACAATTTTATAATATACTGGTAAATCAATATTAATTGACGATTGTTTAATATTGATATGGAATATTTTTTTACGTTATTTATAAATAACCATTAGATACAGTCAGTTTAAAAAAAATATTGAATCAGCAAAACACGTTTCAAATTTAATAATACTGAGTGAAATAAAAAAGTTTTCTTTATATGTTGCTAGATATTAAAATAATAGTTGACAATGTTTTGTATCATTTCCCCAATTTTAATTATTAAGATCGGTAGCGGGTTTTGCTCATCGCAAATATTATCAGCTTATACCAGGGCTGCGGAGTCGTTAAAAAAACACTACTCCGACTCCCATATTGACCATCAACACAAATTCGACTAAAAAAGGCTTCATTTTGTCAGGTTTTTTTTCAACCTTTTATATATATTATATGCGCATTAAAATAAAAATCAACCAACCAATCTAGCAAACAGACAATGTGTTTTATATATCGAGACTCGAACAATGACCATTTTTTCTTCTTCTTTTTCATTTAGATATTTTTCAAAATCGTCGTTTTTCCCGACTTCCAATCCGGTCATAATACCGTGACTTCACAACTCTCCGACTCTACGGCCCTGACTTATACAATAAAAAAAAACAAAGCTGTTTGTACATTAAAAGAAAAGTTAATAATAACTAGATCAGACTAGACTTAAAATCAAAGTTCGACTCTTTGTGAATAAATTGTTAGACGCAAGACGAATAAAACCTGTGAACTCCACCTTAATCCTGAACACTTCTTAGTGGTTTTATCGTCGTCCTTTAGAAATGCGGGAATTATGTATCGTATCCTTTACACCGTGTTACTTTATCAAAATGATCTAACGCCCGGGCGACGATCTTGCTTATCCCCGCAGTTATTTGTCCTGATGAATATTTATGGGGTTAATTCGACTAGCTCATTTGAATTCAATATTCGAAATTCAAATACATATTAGAATAATTTTCAATTTCGAATATTGCAATTTTTATTTTATTATTTGACATTGCAATATGTTTAAATATACCATATATATAAATTGCTTAAAGAAAAAAGCCAAGTTATTCAAATCGAATATTCGAAATTCAAATATATTCGACTGATTTTAGATATTTGAATATTTTTTTATTTAGATTTAGACATAGTATTCGATGGCGTCGATAGTATAATACTTAAATAAACCATATTTTGTGTTCAAATAAAAAAACACAATTTTAATTATTATATCCGCAATTTTGTATGTAATGATTGGTACCAGTTTCTCTAAAAATCTTGGTAGCTATAAAATAATTGTCTACATTAAAAAAATTTCACGGTTGAATTAGTTTGTAGATACTTCTTGACGAAGAGAAACACGTGGAATACCTTTAAGCATAGTAAATAGGATTTTACAAATATTTTTTAATTGTAAAAGCATTGTAAGTAATTGATGCACTAATTTGATATATGCAGAGATTCCAAAAATTAAAAAAAAAAAAAAAAATGAAGACGACCGGTTTCGCTCATCGCGAGCATTATTAACAGAAAATGATACACGATTAGAAATAAAAATTATGTTTTTCTTATAACCACAAAACAATGTTGAGAGAAAACCGTCCTGACTTCAAAAATATAAAATTGTATTTAAAACTGTGTTTTTACAAAAAGATATTGCAGGCATTTTATGAAATCAATGCCAGTTATATTGCATTCGTGTGATATAACGCACGAAGATACCGAAAGACGAAACCCGGATTATGAGAGATAAAACCTGTTAAATCGTAAGTACATAGTAATAACTGTTCAAATTTGAAAAACATGTCACTTTAAAGGTGTTAAATGTCACTTCTTGATGGAAAGGCGTGATATTTTAAATAATAAAAACACATTTTCAGTACGTATTTCCCCATGATATTTTATTATGAGGACCGGTTTTGGTCATCGCGAGCATTAAAGTATCATGCCTTTCCAAGACTGCCAATACATTTAAACTGAATAAAAACGTATTTTTAGTCCTTTTTTGCAGCAGTTGATAATCCTCGCAATCATGATCGTAAAATATATTGTCTAAATAAGTTCTGTTGCATCCGTGTGATAAAATGCGTGAAGATGCCGAAAGGCGAAACCCTTATCGTTAGTAACAAAATATGTGGAATCGCACAAAGTCGTAACAATTCAAATTTGTGCAAAAAAGTGCTTAAAAAATGTATTTTTATTATTTAAAAAATGTGTATAGGAAAGCTCTCCCGCTTTAGATAATAGACTATTTCTCTTTTTTTAATTATTTCATAAAATGATCAAATGAGAATTAACCCGATCATTGTATAAATAATTGTTTTTAGCTGGTAAAAATGTTTTATGTAGGTTTGACAATCAACGAAGAAATATTATTATTTATCGGGCGACGATGTTGGAATGAGTGCATTGGACACCGACCGTCAAAATACAGGAAATATAAACAACGGCAGCTATTGAATAATATATTGTGCGCACGGGTATGTGAAATTTGCCGATAAAACAGCAGAAAAGCGGATTTTATCTCGTGCTGCGTCACATTGGCGTCGATAAATTTCGCTCGGACCGGAAAGTCCGGTTTTCATTTGACGATTAAACCAGAAACAAAGAGAGCGCAGCCCTTTACCCATTAATCTCCGAAATTAACCAAATAACAATACACCTAATAAAAATTCGTTTAAAAATGTTAGATTTTGATAAGGCATGGTTTAACGATCGGTCCGTGCAGTTCTGTATTGGGCCAAGGATATGTGGAGTAAGATCGATTCTTTTTTATGAGTATTGCGTTATGAAAGGCTGCCGCGAAACAGCAGCTGCATACACATAACGAGTGGAGGTGGGATAACCAACGTGTGTATTTTACTAGACGGAGTCTAGGACTAACGGAGACAAGTGGCTGAGCAAGTCATATTTTATTATTCATTTTTTTCTTCTCTTTTAAGTGCAATAGTGTATGGTTTAAAGATCGGACCATGCAGCTCTGTGTCGGGTTAAAAAAATGAAGAGTAAAATCGATTGTTTTTTAGCAGTATTGCATTATAGAAGGTGGCCGTAAAACAGCGGTTGGAGGTAAAACAACCGACTTATATCTTTACTAGAGTTGGTTGAAAGATTGAATTTCTCTTGTCGACACAACCATGAGAACTATACGACTGCCCTGAGAACATTTTCGAGTGAGCAGAACTGTTTGCTGTGGTTCGTTCTCATGCAGGCCTGATAAACCACGCTGAATTGATATCAACTAATAATAAATAATATTATTAATTCCATATTATATGTACGAAGCAAAATAGCTTTTGAAAAAATTTCTTCAAAGATAGTATAACATAATAAAATTGATTCTTTTAATTCTTTCGTTTACTTATTGCAATAAATATGTTAACGTTATTAAATATTTAATTCAAATAATAAGACAATTTAAAATCGAGCCCAAAGTGTTAACTATTTGACCGCATATCACGTTAGCGCACACGCGATTTCACTGCAGAACCCGGCACTAAAATTAAAGTTCATTAAAACATGGCCTGCATTTTATAACTTACTCAAAAACTCTATCAATAATTCAATTTTAATTTATCATCCATATTAAATTTTAAATTAATAAAGGTCATAAATTATATTTTATTGATTTATCGTCGGTGTTAAAAATATATTTTACATCTTTAATGTAAATATGGTCTTAGTAAGTGTGGGTCATAAACTCGCGCAATATCTTTTACTGTAACTTCCGTCTCAAAGTGTACCAAAAGATTCTAACAGTACACAGTTTGCATCGCTTTTATATATAAGAGAATATTCGCAAAAATATAAGGCCTGAAGTAAGGAGCTAAGTATACATACAGTGGGTATCGGTTAACGAGCTGTTCGGACTGTGAACAAATCGGACAAATAACATTATCACGAAAGATTTGTGTGTTTGGAAAACGAACGCATATTTGGATAATGAACTTAAATGATCGTTCTAATACATTTATTCTATCTGTAATAAAAGATCATTAAATAGGGGTGTTTGAAATTTGTTAGAATGTAAATGAATTAATTGGTGTGTGAGATATCCACTCATTTTTTTTTCTTTTGAAAGTATATTTTGTGAAGTTAAATGTGGAATACGATGTCATATAAATGCCCACAGAGTCTTTACTTAGTGGCACTTATTTGGGAGGTCCAATTTTCACTACTTTGTCGCATGAATATGAATGAATCTGTTGGATAGCGTTTGTTATGTTGACTTTGGTGGTGTCAATTTTTAGTGGTTAATTCGCAAAGACTTGGATTTAACATAGGTATTAAATCTCACGGTCTTAATGACCGGTACCATGCCCTCAAATCACTCGTGCAGAATGTCCATCCAAAATTGACGATTTACACATGTTGTTAAACGCTTAAACTTTTCATAGTGATTTGCCGTAGTCTATTAAGCAATTAACAACAAATTTGACAGATGTCACTTTAACAATATGTTTACTTTAGCCTAAAAAATTTCAATCGTCATTATTGAAAGACCCTATATAATAATTATTGGTTAATGAACAATTCGGATAGCGAACATAGTCTTAGAACAGATTATGTTCGTTAACCGAGTACCCCGTTATCTGAGATAATTTAAAATAACCACTGATTTGATTATAATGACATTCAAATTCGGATTATATAATCGTATAAGCAATACAACATAATGACTTTTTAGCGAGAGGTTTTCGCAATAATCAACTACTATCAAAATATAATGAAACGCTTAATACTTATACATTTTAACTAATTTTATATGGATAATATAAAATTGTTAAATGGTAGTAAATCTTCTTTAAGTTTAACTGCTCGCTTAATAAAGGCAATGAACTTATTTTCGTAACTTTTATTAACAACTAAAAAAAACTTCTTTCGTTGTTCAATATTAGAGGTATTTAAAGTTTTGCATTGCGAGTTTCATAGCATTAGTTGATCATTTTCGCCATATAGAAAATTAGAAAAAACTGCTTATATCACAGTATGCTTTATCTTTTTGAATAAAGCACTTTTCTAGCACAAATTAAGAACTATTGCCCTTGCATAACACTGCTTACAGCTTATATAATTATAGCTTATATATATTAGTTTTATGGCTAGATATTTTCTTATCTGTGCTTAGTAAAACTCAATACGAAATAATCGATTCGTACAACTTCACGGAAGAGATAAAAACGTTTATATTGATTTAAATAATTGTATACCACAAGACCTGCATTTGATGAGCAATTCAAACATCACAAAAATAAAATTTTATTATTGTGACGTCTTAGTTAACGGTTTAATTTAAAATTTCAATTTACGGTACATAATATTTATCGCTGCAATTTTCATTTTTAGCCACATTGTAAAAACATGTTTTTTTTTTAAATATTTATTTTTTATCGAACGATGAAAATATAGTAATGTATTGTATTTTAATTCTACAAAATGTATAAGGTATACAGTTGATAGGTATTTCGGTTTACGCCCTCATCAGAAATACGTTGCTATTTTTTCATCGTGTCATAAATGAGTTCAACCAAAAAAATACCGATTCGATCAATATATTCTCAATAATGGCAAAATTCTCATTTCGTCCTAGTGTAAGTCGAAAGAATTGTGCGATGGCATTTTAATAGAAAACATTTATTATTTATTTGAAGTAAAGCATTTTTTTTACTTATTAATTAATGAACAAAATTTCATTCAGCTTGATTATTGGGTAAACGATCATAGATTTTAAATTTCCTCGCTGTTCAAATTCTAGTACAATGGTATGTAGCACAGGTTCTCAACAATCACGTTGGAATTTTACTGTTAATTGTATTATAAATACTGTTATTTTTTTAATGAAATTTCATAGATTTCGTATAAACCTCAATACGAAATGTGTAACCGCGGCGACTTCAGCGACAGTTACAAATTTTGGTTTGTACTATATAACATGAGCACTGTATATTCGATAACATGTTAATATACCAGCATCTTTACTTTGAAAGTAAATTATGTCGATCAGATGGCTTAACTTCAATTTCCATTCAAATGGTTGTGACGTCGTTTCCCTGTTACATTGGAAATTCTTGTCAATTATTTTTTTTATGATGTGATGTTGTAATAGCCGCATTTACGCATCTTAACACTGCAATTATGTGCAAACGGGGAGAAAAAAAATATGTCCCTGAAATTGTGTTGAGCGAATTTTGATAGGTGGCCCAATACCACAACTATCCCAAAACAAATATCCCAACACATTCTTGACATACATAATCCCGTAAATAAAATAAACTTCAAGTAAATAATTTATAGCTAATAAGTTAAAATATAGTTCTACTCGTAAAAATATATTTTGACAGATACTCTCCAGTGATATTACATTTGCTTCAAAGCGTTCCTTAAAACAAAAGACACTGAACAAAACATGTTTCTTATAGTAAACTTTCGTATGTATTCTATTTGCATATGTGTATTTGTGTGTGCGTTTGTATGCATGTGAATACGTGTGTGTATAGTATGTGGAGATGTATATATAATTATAATGAACCGGATTCACTGTGGATTACTCAGCTCTGCAGCGATTAACGTCTGTTGGCAACGGCAGAAAAACACTAAAGCCAATAAATCGATACACAGGAGATGAAGAAGACTTGGAAAGCGCCGATGCTAACGCGACAAAGATCTTAACGCTCTATCCATTTGAGGTCTAAAAACAATCGTTGACAGTTTTAATACATTTTCGCTGTCTGAACTATATTTTCACTATTGAAAATTATTTTTTAAAAACTCCTTTTTTTACAACATACATAAAGTACCCCATGTAAATAAATTGGGACGTGTGCTTTTTTAATTTCCAACAACTTTAAAGAACAAAAAAATGCCTCCGAAAAAACACTGAAACTAATCAAGAACAAAGCATTTTTCCCGTAATCCTTTTGATACGATTCGTTCACAATAATCGTTTTTGTTTTCAAATTAACAGAAAAATTTTTAATTGTTAGTAAACAAAAATAAAAAATACTGTTACGAATCGAAATACCTTTATATGTTTTATTTTATATACGACGAATTACTACATATAATATGTAAACATTGCTTAGAAGGTTTTTTTCCAATTCAACCTAATTGAGAGACACATTTTACTTACATTAACAGCAGCTAATTTTCGTTAAAAAAATATTTACTTAAATTTACTTAAAAAAAACCGAAAGAATTTACCTCGAAATAACACTTGTTAATTTAAAGTGCAAAATCCAATTTGATTTTTTTCACTTCAGCACATTCCACATATTTTTCAGGTTGTTACTTTTGAATCACATTGTATTTTATCTTGATTGTCTATTATCAAAAAAATATTCTTGCCTTTTTAACATAGCAAATATAATTCAATTTTATTAGAGCAAAATTAATTTTAAGAATAATCTATTCAGCTTTTAAGTAGTATATTCTCATATAGTTGTTTAATTTTAAAGTTTCTAATTGAATTGCTTAAAACTTTTTGGAAAAACATAAATTAAAAAAATATTTATTTCCACATGAATTGTGCTACGAAGTGGATATGTATTTCAACATAGTGACATCGTCAGAAATAAGCATCAACTAACTGCCGTTAAAAAAAAAGAAAAAAACATAATCTTCTGACTGCTAACCTCGCCCAAAAATAAAACAGTAAACACTTTCAATGGTATTCTTTATTAGAAATTAACCTGATTTTTATTGACAATATCAATTTGTTTGTTTAACGCCAACATTGCTGATTTAGCATTTGATTATTTCTCAGCAGAGAGTAAGTCAAGAGTGATTAAAGTCTAAACTTATTTGATATTCGAACGTTAAAAAAATTTCGAAAATCAAGTCGTAATAAGCATCTCAAGAATTTTAATCTGATTTCAAAACGTCATCTTTAATCCTAATCAACAGATCAATCACAAAAACTGTCACACGACCGTTATATCGAATGATGCGGGTTTGAATCTACCTGAAGTATCTTTATAAATCGTAAAATCGTGACCTCGTAACAGTGAAGGTTAGAAAAAAATGATCATCATTCTTTTTTCATTGAAGAGATTTATCGTGATTTTTATAATAAATTCAATATCGGCTGTCTTTGTGTTCTAATATCATATAAATTTATTGTGTTTTTATTCTGCGAACTACGGTTCGAAACTTCAACTGCACATTTGCATATCAATTCCTTTTTGTTTTGGAAAAAAAACTATGAGTTCTATTTTTAAATATTTTTTTACTAGTATACTAATATAGTGACAAATAGGAATTTCGAATATCTACTGGAAACAAATATTCGAATATCGAATATTAAAAATGTAATACATGAGTGTCATTGCATATATTCACTGTTTTGTCAAGTATTTGCTGTCACTTTTTGGTGGAAAGATATTTTATTGAAATAATAAAACATCAAATTCAGTACTATTCTTAACATTTTATAGTGGTGCCAATAGACATAGCTAGCGATCTGCCAAACTAATTCTGATCTTAATAATATATAATTGTGGAAATAGTGCTTGAAGCTATGTTTTATTGTGAAAGTAATCAGATTTAAAAAAATTAAGTTATTTGTAATTTTCGAATATTCAAGAATAGTCAAATATGTTCGAAAAGTCAAATGAACTTCCTATTGTCACCTCATTAAAAATCAAAAAATCTTTTTAGAAAACATACAAATAGTTTTAAAAAAATATAAATTTGATATTGCAATTATTATTTTATAATACATATAATGTATAAATAAAACATTATTTCTTTTTTAAACGAATTCGGCGGTAACCCTGTGTTAGTATATTTCTAATTTAAAATTAATAATAACATAATTCAACTTCGTTGTTTACTAGATATGACAGGAGTTTTGTTTCTTTCAAAAACATCTTCATACTGTTATCAATGTGATGAATATCTTTGTGATACAGTTAGTTTAAAAATGCTTCGCAGATAAGCAAAACACTATTTCAAGAAAAAAAAAGACGATCACATTTAAAATAAATTATTTGATCTGTGCAATTTCGACAATATTTTTTTTTATTCATTCGATATGTAATATTACTTTAACCTATTGCATTCTAAGCCGTCGAAAGTATGTTTAGCAACTAATATTTCAGTAGCTTTTTTGTTACGAAAAATTATCTAAATCATCAGGATACAAATAATAATAATATAACACGAAAGTTTTAACACTGTTAATACCCTAAATTTAAAAAATAAACCTAATGGGCACATTGCGATCTGCCTGTTTATTAGTTTGAGACGGTAGCAGACAGTAGGTTAAAAGTGATAATTCGTCTCAAAAGCACAAAAAGGCTATGTACATTACCACAATAAATTCCAATCAATATAAATTTTTAAATAGTTATATTTTCAAACTTTTATTTGAGTTAACTTTCTGACTCCCAAAGTCTTAATAGTTGACACTTAAAAAAATTTCATATAGAAAATCTCGTATATGAGCTTTCTGTTGGATTGAAATATAGCCTAATTTTTCCTGACAATCACTATACGTTTAGCCAATGCCAACATTACCGAATATCATTTATGTGTCTCTCAGCAGAAAATATTAAATAGTATTTTTTCTAAATATCGTATAATGAAGTTAAGTGCATTTTTGTATAAAATTTAAACCATATTTCTTTTTATTAATTCTTTCTTTGTAACAAAATATAAATAAATCTTTTTTATCATTAATTAAACGGAATTATAATTGTTCAAAAGAAAAAGCTTAATTCATTTTTTGATAATTATTTCAAAACAGTTAAATATAAAGTTTTTAGAGCTTAATACTTCGATATGTTAATCTTATTTTAATGTATTTTTATGAGGTTAATTATTGAATCTGTTTTATTGATTTAAATGTAAATCTAGTGTGTTTTTCATAATTAATATTTTTTTTAAATATACTGTAATTTAAGAAATATGTAATACAGAAACTTACGTGATATTTTGTGGGTCTGGACGTCCGCCTGTGATTCAGATCACACGTAAATTAAGATAACAATGGAGAAAAAAAACAAACTAAAAAAATCTATATTTCAGTCACGTGTACCAAGAGATCATGAAATGATTTGGGACTACAGTCGTTTTATCGCCCAAAAACCGTATTTAAATATTTCCGAGAAACACAAGTATTAGGGTATGATAAAGAGACTCGTAACACCGGGTGTATGCAATACAATGTCAAGGTGTTATTTTATATCATTCGTTTCCGATATATTTTCACAGGTCGACAAGTCGCTGTTGCAGGTCATTTACACCGCGTCGGCTGAGGTTCGCTTTTGACTCTTTGCAAGTTCTGCCGCCTTGGTACGGAATCGAATTATTTCGTTTAATTTTTGTGTAATGCGATGTTATGTTTTGTTCGCGGCTTCGGGCGTGCGACTTGGTGGTTGCTAACCGAGCGGCAAATCAGCCTAGACTGACGCTGGGCGGACGATGCACCAATACTTATACCCTCGCCAAGACGTGCAGCGATCGGTGGCCTGGGAGGATGAAGACGCGGTGAAAATCTCTGAAGATACGTATCGACGCCATATCCCAAATCTAGGGCGAGAGCAGTGGCGTTACGGCGTCCAAAACCCGCTGCTAGTGCTTGCGTTTTTATGCCCACGAACTGCGAGCCCTACAATTAATCCCAAGGCTTAACGACTTCCCCGTGACATTTTGAAACGTCCAAATCTTTTAAATTTATAAGCTTATTTAATTAATAAAAACACCTTCCCATAAGTTTCATTGTATATTAAATACCCATTTTGTTACTTAAGGTATTGTGAAATGAAAATGTTTTTAAACATACTCCTGAAAGAACAAAAGAAAATAGATAATCAGCTACTTCATAAATAATTGTTTTTTTCTAAATTAAAACAACATATTATATTATTAAATATTCACACTATCTGGCAACATTAAACAACGTATATATGCGCTCACACATGTGATAGCGCTCGCGATGATTGGTGGATTCGATTTAATCTGTCTTGAATTTATTTCTAAGCTGAGATATAATCATGAATAAAAATATGGTCAGTCGATGAGAAATATAAAAATTGTGTTATGAAATAAATAAAAGTAGATGCATAGAAATAGTATATACATTACAAGTTTATCAATCTATTCTTGTCGTAATATGCGAGAATAAAGCCATTTTTCGTGGAGTCTGACAAATCCACCGATTGTCTCTCATAGGCTTTGTCTAAAAGTTTTTATTTTGTGAACAATTAGTGAAAAATAATAAAAAAAATAATATAAAATAAGCCCAAATTTTACAATAATTGCCCAGAAAGGTTTCTCTCATCAATTGATAATGTTCGTGAATATATAGCATCAAAACTTTTGTTTTATTTATTTAAATATAACGCCCTTCTGTCTAGCAGTGACAATTTTGTTTAAATGAACGACTCGCTCAGAACTTAGTTTTAAGACACAAAAAGGCTACAATTTTTTATAAGTGAATTCTTTAAACATCTGAAAAGCTCTAACTAGATACAATAACTTAATAGATATACAAAATAACTCGCAGTTGTTGCAATTCTTACACTACTACTCGGCGACGGTGACAAATAATATAAGGTGTGAATTAATGTTTTATGCTAAGCAAAGTCTTATTGTTAAAGTTTTGTTAGGATATTATGAAAGTTTGTTTTTATAATTTGTCAATGAATTTTCTTCTAAAACATGTCAACATTATTTTTTAAGTACTTTTTTGTTTTCATTTAAAAGCTGTTAACTGTCACTTCTTGATGAAAAGGCATAATATTTTAAATAATAAAAACACATATTTTAGTACTTATTTCCACAATATATTTTTAATTAGGATCGGTTTCGCTGATCGCGAGCATTATCAACTGATAGAACACAATTTACAAGCAAGTCTATTTATGCAAAATATTTGAGTTATTCTAGTAGTTTTATTCCTTCATCATTTAATTAATAATGTATACATATATACTATTGTATTTTATTTGTTAAGTGTATTACTGTTTTTAATTCAATGATTTGCAAACTCTGAAAACTATGAAAATTGATTTTAAAAGAGAAATGTTTTAATATTATAGTAGCCAAATTTTGAATAAGTTAAAAATTTTGAAAACAGTTAGTGAGTAACGCGATGCATATGTTAATATTAAATGTTAACCATTATCCAAAGGAGCGAAAAATATACGTGTACCTTCGAAACTCAAAACACGTAGCAGTCTGAGTCGCGACCACTTGACCCTGCAAATTGGTCCTCGGGTTCGCATCTCGGTGGAGTCTCATTTAACAAGGCAAGTCGCCACTTGACATTGTCTCAAAATGTAAGGTCCTCGTTTACAGGAAACTTCTCCCAAACTGTAAAATCTCAAGAATGCAAGCAGGTACTTATGTGACAATGTGCTGTGAAAATGTCAAAATTTTAACACGGTAAAAAAAATAGAAATATAAAAATAAATAAATAAAAATAGCTATTTCGGCTCACGCCATCGTCAGAACTATGCTTAAACTAATATTCGCTTATCTATATATAGTTGTGCAGAAAGGGCACACAACACATCCTCTCTCCTGTTCCAACGGCCTAGCTTGTTACTTTAACACAATGAAACTAAATTTTCAAAAATTCTAAATGAAACGATAGGTGTCTATGACAATAAGTTTATATGTGGGACGGAAGTGGTCATTATGGAAGCAAATCAGACCACCCCTTTGTACAACGGCTGACAAGTGGCGATACTATTATGTTAGTTTGTTCGTTAAGAATCCTTTGTGATAATTGGTGTCTATTGATTTCCAGCTGTTCCAAAGCCGTCATTCTCCGACCCTTACTACAAAGGTGCAAACATTTAGGCGCTGAATTTGAATTTATATTATGTGATTTATTAATAACGTGATTAGCGAATTTTGAATCTGTTTTTTTACTGTTGAATGATCTTACATGTTCCTTAGCTCGAGTAGATATACTTCTACCTGTCTGTCCGATATAAACGGATAAACATGAGCCACAGGACATTTTAAAAATACCGCTTCTGTCCAGTTTATTAATTTTATCTTTACTATTTTTAAGATGTCTGCCTAAGTTACTGTTGACCTTTTTTCACCGTGTTATAATGGAGTTCTACCAAGTGAATGCCAATTCAATCAATAAAGTCAAAATTTTACGTTAAGCAGTCAGATTTCAATCAATTCAATTCAGAGTCAATTAATCATAAAAATTCTATATATAGAAATACATATATATTTCGACCTGATGTAGGTTTATTAAAAAAAAAGGTAATTTTTATATTCCGAGGTTGTGCATTTCGGATTTATAATTTTTGCACCATAAATTTATATGAAGTCTTCGGACAGAACGGATCTCAGCCTAACACGATTACTCAATACTGTCACATAATAATTATTGACCGTTTGTTTTTCCTAAAATTCCTGAAAAGTTTTTTTCTAAACGGTTGGCAACCCTAATTATGTCTAAGAAAACGTTAATAGGAAAATTTATCGGGTAGTGAAAACTAATTCAAATAAATATATTTTTTATGATATCGACTAAAGGTACTATGTGAAATAACAATTTTTAAATATTGAAAATTTGTATGAATTCACATATTTTGTCACCAACGACACGGGTTTTGCCTTTCAGCATCTTCAGGCATTCTATAAATGGTCAGTTCTGCTGTATTCGTGTGATTCGTAATAATAATCATAGTTAATCGCTAATTTTGTATGAGATTCACTCCCCCAATTACACGATTTCATATTACACGTTCCTGACTTTAGTATAAATGGAGGTTTTAAGTATACATGTATTTAAGGCGGCAAAATATATTGGCGAAAAATCGAGATCGGGGTCTCTCAAAATATATACATAACATGTTCGTTACAGATAGAAAACGTATGAACTCTTAATATGAACAGATTTTTTTATTAAGAACACTTATTAGCTCAATAAAGCAACTTTAACTCGTTAAAGACGTTCGGTTGTGATGGACCACCTGAGATTTTTAATAAATGTCTCTACTCGCTAATGACGACAATATACGGTTAAATTAATGTTTTATTTTTCTCGTCGGTTCTATTAACCCAATAAGGACGCGATCCGTTTAATTTGATATACATTTTATAAAATCTAGCAATAAAATAAATTGATATGGACGTAATAAAATGTTGGACGAGTTTCAAAGAAGTAATCTCGCACATCACGATGCAATGACAAAAATGCTGTTGGAATGTAATGCTGTTGATTAAATAATTAAAACTAGGCATGTTTGTTGTGTTTAACTCCAGAGATAACAAACCATCAATTTATGTAAATCTACTAAAAATGTGAAAATCTTAGCAAGACAAAATTTCAGGAAAAAGTATTTTTACACAGTGACTGATTATATTGTATATAAAATTTTACTTTTAATTATCGTACACGTTTACCCTCCGAGTAACGCGGTAAATATGTTTTTAATATACCCGTATAAATAGAAACCGCGTAAAAACGGTAAATACATAACTCAAATAAAAACCGCGTTAATGATGATATTTATTCCATATTAAATTTGACGATGTGTTTCGAGAAATCCGCATAAAAAAGATCCACGGTTCGTTTTGTTTAAAAAAATCATTAAAAAATATATTTTTGAAACTTTTTAGGTGCATACAACAACGATTCATTTTGAGTGCACTTAAAATAAACGTGTTAAAGTGAAACCGCATAAAAAAGTACCGCGTAAAACGAAGAATGAGTGTATTATGATATTCAACCAAATTTTTCAATTAATATAACTTTAAGTACATTTTACTGACTAATATTAAAAGTTAAACATAATTTATATTAATAAACACTTAAAAATACAAAAACACAATTTTCTCTTCTATCTGTTTTTTGATTAAGTGTATACATTTATCAAAAATCGTTCGTTTTTGTTCTTTTCTTAATTCTCATTGTAATTCAGTTGAAGTCCGTAGCCTGCCTCTACAACACGTTCGTTAGTTCTTTTAAATAACATATGGTTACAACATTTAAATTTGGAAAGATTTTTAAATAAAAGGTTTTTACAACAAACAATAACCGTTCACATTTAGGAAAGTTTTCCTGAGCATAAAAATTTCGTATATATACGATCCTATTTATTTTACGTCAGTTCTGTCGCATCCGTATGATAGAATGCCTGAAGATTCCGAAAGGCGAAACCCCGGTCGTTAGTGACAAAACATGTTAAATCGTACAAATGTGTAAAAATTCAAATTTGATATTGAAATTCCTTCAAGCACCTTAAGTCGATATCATACATTACATTAAAATGTAGTTTGGTTATGAAATATTTCATTTGAAATTATTTGTCTAAAAAAATTTAATTTATATACTCATGTGACATTGTAATAATTATTTAATGTATTTTTGAAAACTAATGTTTAATAAGGCTTAGGTTTAGATATACTATGTATTTTTCGGAACATAATCAATATTTTGATTACCAATTCAGCACTGTAAAAATAAAGTCATTAAATGAACCACCTCTGCCCGCATTGTGCTTGTTATCTATCCCTGCGGCCGAGATAAGTGATGGATATAATGTATTTTTTTTTACTCCTGCATTTGACCACGCGACAACATAATGTCAACCGCCATCTACAAAGGCATATTTTCAAGTGGATGGACTAGAGGAATTGAAGAATGAAGGCACGGAGACAACTGGTTGTGGATTGTATGTAGAGATGATCGAATAATGAGAAAAAATTTAAATTTCTCCACGATGTACGCGGTGCGTATTTACTTAGGCGACTTGATTCAGCGTTAACCCCTTTGGGACGTAAGAGCATCGAGTTTTATTTCTGCTGACTCGGAGAGAGAATAAAATTTTATGTTCAGTATTTAAAACTAATTCTATCGATATTTTAAATCTTATATCATATAATATTATACAATAAATAAAGTTTTAAATAATTCAAAAATGGAATTAAGTTAAAATAAAATAATATTACATGGTGGAAAAATAGCAAATTATATTAGTACTACAAAATTTATAAGATAAATATTTGACAGCTTTTTCGGCTCACGCCTTCATCGGAACTGTAGTTCAAACACATTACTATTTTTCACCGTGTAATAATGGATTTCTTCCAAGTAATTGCCAATTCAATCAATCAAGTATTGATATTATAAGATACAATGTTTTGTTAGTTAAATATAATACATAGTGACATCTTACTCTCTAAAAGTGAAACAACGTCACCTTTAAGGCTTTTTTAAAAATTGAAAAAAAGGAATTTAAAAAAATATTTAACTCATATCTAATAATTAATTACTAAAATTGTATCGAAGTAAAAAAGCCAAAATTTAATTACATGTAAGAATATTTTCGATGTTTTCGGTGGTGACCTTAGTAATGAATAACCTCACGACATAGTTCTGTCTGAAGATTCTTCTCAAACAAGCGAAACACGTGTCATATTTCGTAATACACTAAGTGGAATAACAGTTTTATTATTTTTAATTTATATTAAATTAAATTAAGCTTTCTTCGTTGAAGGGTTATGACTGTCTCATTGACTTCTTAAGCCAACAATTCCAACAACCCACTTTCATCATTCACCCACTCTTAATCAAGTGAGTACTCCAAGATATACAAAGACATGTATAACAGAGGAACCATAATAATTTTTAGACTTTCCAAGCCCCCAGAAAAGTTAATGGTTTTTTTGTATAGATTTATCGAAGTTACCCCAACGGGAGCTTTTTACAAGAATTTGGTCTTATTATTAATGTGTCAACTGTCCTTTCTTTATAGAAAATAATTATAGTTGACTCGTTAAATATAATAACCACATTAACGCGCTTTAAAAATCTGAACAAAGCGGGCCCGTCAAAGAAAATTATGAACGCGTATACGCGCTATACTTTCCCGCTCAATATCTAGCCAATTTGTAATGTATTAAATAATCTAATCTTACCCACCATAAGAATACATAATATAAACAAAAAACATTTGAAAAATTAAAAAAAATACAATCAAAAATCACAGTTTCCTTAATAAAATAACTACATAAAACAGCTCTGATATTTTCGAAAAAAAATTAACAGAATTTACGAGTTCTTTTGATGATAAAGGCGATTTGAACCAGTTATAAAGAAAAATATAAGAATGTTGAAGAACAACACCAAAAGTTAGGATTAAATAATCGAGAGGCAAAAAAACAACGTTAAATAATACGTGTTGCTTGTATAATACAATTGTGAATAAATATTTTAAACAAAACAAACTGAGGATCTTTTTTATGCGGATTTTTCGAAACGCAATTTTAAATTTGAAATCACAAAAAAAATTTTTAATAAAAGAAGCAGTGTTTTGATTTTTATGAGTTCTTTGCCTTTTTTATGCGGTTTTCTGTTTACGCGTATCTACCGCGTAAATCGGGGGATAAGTGTGTATTGTTTATTGGTTGCAAAGTAGTCAACAATATAAACGGTCAAGTGAACAATTCATACGCCACTTTCATGTATAGTATAAAAGATCACAATTACGTGTTAACTTACATATTTTGTCTTAATAAAGGCATAATTAAAAATTCATTCCCATTGTTTATCACAGGGAGTTATCAAGAATTATACATTGTTAAGTGTTTTAATAGGTGAACCTGGAATAAATGAAGTGCTTAGAAATATTTTTTTCCTGACTGGCATTCAGAAATATGTACAATATATTTCTCAGTAGTACAATTAGTTGGTATATGTTTTAATTTAAAGCAACTCTAAAGACACGAAAAAAGTCCATAAAACATTAACTAATAATATATATAAATCATAGTACATCAATGACATGCCTAATTTTGTATTAATATTCAAAAATTTGTCACTCAAACATTAGTAGCATGCTCATAGCTTTCATAACTTATTTTCGATCTAGACCAGGGTTGTCAAACATAGCTCCAGAGTCAAACAGACAAATCCCGAGTCTAATATTTTTATATCCTTCAACACACACGCAACGAATCAGCACGTAGTGACGCGTGCCGCCACACGTGGGCACGCAACTGAACGTGCAAAAGTAAACATCTATTCAAATATATTTTCTGAAATCATCATTTTATTAAAATAATATGGCGAGAAAAACACTAAGCAATGTTTTTAATTCTTGCGAACGAGTCTTTCACTATTATTTCTAAACTCTTAATTGATTTATCTTTGTTTCAATTTACAAATTGTTACTAATAGATTGCCAACATTTCATTTTTTAATTAATTTACTTAATTTGAATACATATTGTATGATTTCCTGTAAATTGTTTTCATAATTCCTAAGTCTTTGGTTTTGTATAAATGCGGATTATTAAATCAATATTTTGAATGAATAGGTTTATTTATAGTTCGTTTCGATCGTAAAAACATTTTATCAAAGACAATCATCAATATTATTGAAACAGTTTTTAAGTAACGTGATATTTTTTGAACAGTGAGTGTTAGGGAAATATATTATATTTTATATAAATAGGTTTGTTTGTAAATTGTGCCCCATCAGTTGACAATTGTCGCGATAAGCGAAACTGGTTCTGATCATATAATATATTACAGAAATAGTACTAAAAATGTGTTTTCATTATTTGAAATATCATGCCTTTCCATCTAGAACAGCCATACTCATCCTGCGGCCCAAAAAAATAATGATTTTCAATTCGTATGTAGTTTTGTGTACTTTAACGTATTTTTTGATTTGTTGTTCATTATTATTTTTGACGTGACAACGTCTTATAAATCGATGAACGCCCGCTGCACGCACGAAAAAACATGATTCATTGTCCCGTTTGTCGCGTTACGCCGAAGGCAAGCGTGCGAGCGAGAGCGCGGATAAGCGATAGAGAGGCACGATCGGCCTACCGTTCGGATTGTGCCGCATCTATCTCTCTTCCACTCGATTGGTCGATGCGTCTGAGTAGAAAAGAGACAGCGGCAGCACACAACTTATACACCTACAGTACCTACACGTGATCTGTTTACAACTGTTTATAAAGTGAATTCAAATGTTAATGTGGTTTTCATGGTTTATATTACAACAACAATTGCGGCAATAAAGGTAATTAATTCTTGCATTTTAAAAATCTGATTAACGTATAACAAATATACTTTTAACAATTAATTATCAACGATTTCTTTCAGAAAAAAAAATGTAGATTTCATTTCAGTCCTTCTTCGTATCCATACAAAATAATGATAATTCAATAAAAATGATTCCATTTTATTCATAAAAGTATGCAATCATTTCATCAATGTTTTCTTATGACGTTGTCACGTTAAACTATCGTCCGTAAACCGACTTTACAGACAACCAATTTTTTTTACTTTGATACTACATATGCAAATATTTACATAAAATTAAATTATTTTATGTTGAAATCATATTACATACATTTATATGCAGTATAGTATGTGCTATATTTACAGTTTACTATCAATATGTTGCAGCCCACGTAGAGAAGCAAAAATCGTAATGCGGCCCCGAGGGAAAAATGTTGAGAATAGTTGATCTAAAGTGACAGTAATCGCCTTAAAAGAGATTTTAGAGAATGTTTAGCTTTATCAATCTTGAATTGTTGTATAAAATTTTGAACAATCTCATATGTTTTTTTACTCGCGTCTCGCCTTTCGATATTTTCATGTAGTCTTTCATACAAACGTAATTGTTCATTGTTTCATTAATTTAATTTTAATGTTGAAACTCCGCCAAACACCTCTAAATAGAATGTCTTCTCTAAAAGTAGTGACGGATAACTGATTAAAAGTGATATTTTTCTTTTGCGAGATTATATCTCAAAGATGTTCAACGCGCAAAATTTTAATTATATACTCACAACTTTATTGCGGACTTTGCGGTATTGAGACTTTCAATCACTTGGAAAGCGCAGTCACAAATGCATCGTTAATAAACGCTACCAGTGAAAACAACGTCTCTATTGTGAGCGGAAACGAGGCTCGAGCCCGACTTTCGAGACGATTAACGAGCCCGGCAATAGTTTAACGACATCCATTGTTCGGGTATTTCGAGACGTTAAGCGCAGAAAAGACGTCAAAAACAATTTAATATAATGATCGATAGCGTAATAGTGATTTGGGCTCTTTGTAGGGAATTTACGGTTCGTCTTCTAAAATGAAAATTTCTCTTCTGTTTAATAATTGAGGCCGTAAAAACGAGACAATATAACCTTATACTCATTTAATATTGACTTGATAAATAACCACGACACATCCGTGTTAATATAGACGGCACACTTTATTTAGTGTCAAATCAATTGAAACGTAAAATTTATCTTTTCTTAAATTGTATTAAAGGTTATTTTGTTTATATTAACAGTCTTGCTTTATAATTTATGATATCGACTGAAGGTGCTTGATAGAATTTGATTTTTGTTACAACCTTGCACAATTCCACATGTTTAGTTCATACCTTGGGGTCTGTGTTTTCTGTTATTAATACCTTTGGCATATAGACGGTGCTAATTATTTATGTTCAGTTCTGTTGCATCCATGTGATAGAATGACTGAAGATGCCGAAAGGCGAAACCCGAGTCGTTAGTAGCATAATTTGTAGAATCGTATAAAGTTCTTACAATTCAAATTTTATATTGAAATTCCATCAAGTACCTTCAGTCGATATTATATATTATCTCTCTGTTCTGTTTATTTAAAGTATGTATACCTAAAAGAAAGCCGTAGGTAAAACCCCGAACGTTAATAACAAAACATGTATAATATAATCATACATGCTTCAACAATTCAAAATTGATATAAAAATTTCATCAAGCAAGTCTATACAATAAATTAAAAAGGTCCAAATCATAAAAATCGACAGTGTGAACATAAACTTGTATCAAAATGGACTGTAGTATACATATTTGGTGCAATTCAAAACACACTCGTTAGAAAACCAATCCGAATTTTTTCTCAGGTAATTAGTATCATATACGTCAGGTTTTTGACATATAAGGTTATTCCTATCTCGGCGCTATTTGAAGTTTATTTGCATTTGGTAAATCGAATATTCTTTGTCATATTAAGTATTGAAAGATAAAGTTTCTATCCAACATATAAACATCAATTACTTTTGTGTAGATAGAAATTGTATGCGCAACTGCATTTTATGTCTTTATGCATAGTTAAAGTGAAACCTTTTTATATATACAAACCGCGACCCAAGTGAGCTTTTCTTGACAGCGTTGCTTTAACTTTCTATGTGACCTAAAAAAGGGGCCGCAAATCTGTGGCAAAGAACACTCACGTACATGTTACAATATCTATCCACGCACTATTTATCAACAATATCTTTTATTCAAATTGCTAATTTTCTTGGCAGGATCAGATTTAGGGGGAAGATTTGAAAGACGACAAAAATTTATATGCAAGGTGACATTCATATACCGGGAGTTTTCTTTTACCTTAAAAAAAAAACTTATCGAATTTATGAAAAATATTATTGTTTTATTTATAAATTCACATATATTGTTTGGATTTTTAATGTCAAAGTGTCGAAATTTTAACTTCTTTTAAGGGTTGTCACTAGCATTAATAATATTTTATAAAACATTAATTGAACGTAAATATTCGTTCGAATAATTGAAATTGAATAATAGGGACAGGATATTGACAACTGAAATAATTGTGTGTGAAAAAAGAAAAATTCAGGGTTTTCACAAGCTGGCACAAGCAAGAGTTCAGGTATAAATTCAAAACAAAAGACCCAAACGGTGAAAGTTTTCCAAGGGATAAATTTAGACTTGCACTATTTCGCTTCAAAATTATTCACGCTTCAATTATATGGATTATACCAAAAGTGGCACCTCTAGCAACCTCTCTACGTCGACTTCTATTGAATTTGATTTTTCGGTAATATTTTTTAACAGGAATGACACAATTTTTTTCCATGATAAAAGATAAATGTTGTTTGCAATATGTGGAAAAATAATACGATATTTTCAATTGGAATATTTTATACGTATTTCTAGTCTGTAGACACATATGTCCTCGCAGTATTGAAGCGGTTAATAATTAAAAGATTTTGACGTTTCATATTTCCAATATTATACAGAAAGAGAATAATTTGATATCCGAAAGTTGATCAATTACATTTGTGGTTCTTAACAGTTTGGTGCGAGAAGGTATTTCTGTGGGTGCGGGAAAAGCCTCTAAATTATTGATTGAATTGGAATTAAATTGGTAGAAGTATTTTAGTTGTACAAAATTTTAAAGATATAGTTGATAGCTATTTCGGCACACGCTATCGTCAGAACTATGTTTATACGTACATTTACTTATCTACATATAGCTGTGTAGAAAAGGTACATAATACATCTTCGATTATTTCTTGCTAGCAATAAAACTAGATTTATTTTAATTTCTACAATATTTCTAATTTTATTATTTAATTATTCTATTTCTAAGTTTAATTTCTGAGAAGTCTCTAACAGTATAAATTATTTTAGCGATATCGACCAAAACTCAACATGAGTGATGGATCCAGTTATATATAATATAACCTTAATTCGATAGATGATAGTGATTTTAAAAAAGACGATTTAATTCAAATGCGAGACAGTTGACATATTCAAATGGAAATGAAACAATTTTGGTATAAACAGTTAGAACGTTATCCACAGTTGACGACAGAAGCATTTCATTCATTTATACCATAGGCCCCCAACCTTTTTCGGGTGGCGACCCCTTTTCATAAAATCCATGTGACTCGCGACCCCCCATACAATCCAAAAACATACAAAAAAATTTTTAGTTGACCGTGTAAGTTGGCGACCCCCCAAAAAACCCTTTCGACCCCCAGGTTGGGATCCTATGACTTATACAATTTCACACCACCTACATCTATTAAATGGGATCTTCGTCGCTTTTGCATATAAAATTAAATGCAAGTGATGACTTAAGTGTTTCTCTTTCAAAAGCCTCGATTTACGAGTATTTTAAAGAACATACAAAAATTTCCAAGTCACAAGAAAAATGATATAATGTTGTTATTAATACATGAAATGTAAAGTTTTTAAATAAGCAACATATTTCGCAAAAAAAATGTACTTTTCTAAATTGAAAAATCGGAAACATACTTTCAGAGTCAAAGGGGTGCGGTACACTTAAAGCTTTAAGAAACACTGAATTATTAAACAATGTATTCTTCTTCTTGCTTCATTATAAGCTGTCTGAACTCCTCGACCGTTAGAACTGTTACATGACTGCCAAAAGGCATTATCGATATAAAAAAGATGTTCATAGAGAGACTTGACATCTTTTTTATTATTTATTTATCGATGCGCCCTCTGGGGACGTATTGCATGACTAACTCCAACTGTCATCAACGATTATCAGTTATAAATATAGAAAACTTTTTCGAAATAGAAAAATTATATTAATAAATGTAGCCTGGATATGCTGTAGGATTTAACTTTTAAAATATGCATATATTCGCATTTTATATATTTGTATGTTATTTCAAAATCATCAATATATTACTGCAGATGAACAACAGTCGACGGTTATTTCTGGCGCACATTTCAAAGTATAATTATATATCCATAATCCAAAGAGGAAAAAGAAAGAATTATTTTAATTTGGAAATTTTAAATATATATGGGCTATGTAAAGTAGTTCTTTTCGAATTTCCATGCGGGCGCCTCTTCCCTTAACGAAATGATCCACTAAGACATAGGTAACCAACCTTTTTCGGGTGACGACCCCTTTTGATAAAATCCATGTGACCCCCGACCGCCCCCCCCCCCCATACAATCCAAAAGCATACAAAAAAAAATTGTTGACCGTATAAGTTGGCGACCCCCCAAAAAACCCTTCGCGATCTCCAGGTTGCGAACCTATGCAATAAGATATTGGTATATCAAAACACACTTGTATGAGAAAACTATATAAGTCTTAATATATACAAATGCAACAAATTAAAATACACGGAAAAATATAGAGTTTTAAAATAATAAAATACATTACTTAATAATATTTTCATAACTTTATGTTTTTAAGATAAGGACCGGTTTCTCTAATCGCGAGTGTTATCCAGAATAATAACTGGAAAAATTTACAAGCCTTGCATTAATATTAAGATGTTATAAACAAATTATTGGTACACTCTTTTTCTTTATTAGAAATATATTATATTTATTACCTTTTAATAATTTTCTTGGATCTTCAACCATTGGTTTCGTATGTCTGGTAATTTTATAAACTTGTTTTATAATAAATGATATCGACTAAAGGTGCTTGGTGGAATTTCGATATCATATTTGAATTGTCGAAATCTTTTAAAATCCATACTTACTATATCTTCTCTGATTAATATTTTATTAATAACACATTATATTTTTTGTGCTATTATATAATCACATCGCGACAATTTATTTTTCCATTTAAATGGAAAAAATAGGTGTCTATTTAAGTCTTCTACTGATGCCCTTCTTCTACAAAAATAGATTATTGGATTTGTGTATATAAAAAAGAATTTTGAATCAACTAACATGTTGTTCAAATAAAAATCAATGTTATTAAATGAACTAAATAAATTTGTGTTCGTAAAAGTATTTTTTATGAAGTAGATATCACTGTCTTCATTATATTCGCTCTTAAGTTTATATCGATAAATGATCTATGAAAAATAAAGAATCGATTTATCAACAAATGTTTACATTAACACTAAAAGTTACTTCAATAAAAAAAGGAGATAAATTTCTTTTAAATATTGATCAAAAATTATTGTCATTGAATATTTTGAACCTATCGCTTCTGATACGTCAACTGTTGTGACTGTATGCTGATATACAATATGAAGATATTGAATACTCAAAAATATAATAATATAGGCAGTGCAAAAGATTTTGTGAAAAAGTGATTTTTTATTTTGAAATATAGCCTGACTTGTCTTGATAATTTAACATAATTTTAATCAAAAAAATATGATAATTAACTTTCGAATTCTTTGCTGGTCTTCTTGAAAATATTTTTTTTAATAGTGACATCTATTGTTGTTATTCATTTTTATATGAACAATACGGTTTTATTACTGCTAGCGTTGATACAAATCTAGATTAATGTTCGAACAAACTTTCCAATATAACCCTATAAGCCCATAAACGGATAAACTTAAAAGAGAATTAAAATATTTTTTTATTTTAGTTTGTGCTAGCTATATATTTTTATTTGAATGCATATCATATAATATAACATTACTATTAATATTGTAACGACATCTCTGAATTTTAAGTAAAAACATTTTATAAAAGTAGTTTATTTCCAAAATATGAAAATATTTCGTTTTCTATTAAATAAAAAAAAACCTTCTCATAATAATGTAGATGAAGATGTATTTTTTGATTGAAAAAAAACGTTTTTATATGTAAGAAAATTTTAGCCTTTATTTGAATTGAATATTAGATAGCACGTTGAATCGCTATAATGTTATTTTTAAATGCGCAGAGATGTCACTATAGTCATCAATTCTTCTATTAAATTTTACTTCAAAAAATCTTTCACAATATCGGAACCATACAAAAAACAAATTGTGAGAAAGCAAATAAAAATCATATTTTTAATTTATAAAAATTTTTGTCCCTAATAAAAATTTCTATTGTTATTAAAAAGTTTCATCTTTGGATTATTTAATAATGTTTCATTCTCCTGTAAAATTTTTCAAAAAAAAAAAAAATCGTTTAAATCGGCCAAGACAAAAAGGCAGCATTTCTTTATTTCAAAATTAGAATCGAGCTGTATAACAATATTTAAAGCGGAATACAACTATAGTAAATACTAACCTATGTCAACGTTTAAATTTTTTAAAAATTAAATTTAATTTAAATTTAAATGTTGATACGTTTTCCATGAAAACCTTTATTGCAGCAAGCTTTTCTATTGGCGGTACCGATTAAAAAAACATTTTTAAAGAGGCAACTCTACACCGCGTTTTGAGCACGCGAGTTTTTGTTTAATCGATTCTAATTATAAGATTATGAAATTCGGGCATTGCAACGATTTCAGTGTAAGACAAAAATAATGAGTGAAAGAATCGCGTAACACTGCAGTGAAATGTCAAAAACAAAATTATTTTTGACAAATATATATTTAGCAAAGGTTTTCACATAAGCTGTAGCCGCATTATAAGTATCAGTGGTCTTATAGAAATGTCTTAAGCCACTGGAGTCGCAGTCGCGTTTTTTTTACAGTTCTGAAAATAATCGTATAAATTGACTGTTCCAGATCTAAATACTTTTTTCACAAATCCCAAGGGTACTTAACGTTGTAAACACCACCACCTGCTTCAGATTTACACTCTTCTTACAACACTATGCGTGTTTTAAGTTTTGCTAGGAATATCAGGATAACTCCTGAAGATTTTATTGCATGCACTCAAGTGTGCAGAAAATTTTAATAAATTACAAACAATTTCCTTATTTTTTTTGATTTGTGAATGTTTTTATTTTAACACATTGTTATTTTCACATTAAAATAACAGATGTCACTGCCAATGAGTCTTAAGTTTTTCTTTCGCCCTTAATAATTACTATACTACAGAGCCGTTGCATATAAAAATATGTAGTTGCCTTTTTTTATATCAAAAGTAATTATATTTTTTTACTTTTTGCATGCAGTGGCACAGCTCTGATTATAACAAATTTCAAATTTATGGCGTGATAACGAAGTTTGGTTGAACATAACTGGGTCTCGGCTTTTATTAGATGAAAAAATTAGACAAACTAAAAAACATAATAAAATTTGAAAATTCAAATTTCAAATTGAAAAAGTTTCAGCACATCTGTAAAATAATAAAATGATATAATATATTTCCAAACAGGTTAAGTTTATAATTTATTGTCAGGGCTGGATCTGAACCTATGACATGTGTATGCATAGGTCAATTAATGAACAGCGCAACTGTTCCAAAGGTATTTTAATTGGTCGGTGTTTGTTACCTAATGCGCCAAGAAGCAAGAAGTTAAATTATGTATTCAAATTTTCCTCTCGAAGAATAAAAGTGTTTCTTTTACGCGTTTGAATCCCAAGCGGATGTTGTTGCCTATGAAATTTTAAAAATCATTTCCACTGTATTCTAATATTATTTTTGTTGTACAGTGCACTCTCGATTATTCGGGCTAAGGCTGGGGAGGATGGTCACGGATAATTGAAAAACACGGAAAATCCGAATCATGAATTTTTTATTTTATTTTCGAATTTAATATCATATACACAGTACAAATTTTTAACACATTATTTATATATTCATTATTTATCAATAAAACACAAAAAAAACTTAAAAATATAACAAAAACAAATGTAGTCCCGAGAGCTGACAAATATAGGCAATTTATATCGAAATTAACAAATTTACTGCGGGCACTCGCGCCGGTTTATGCACTTCGCTGGAAATGTAAATAGAAACGCATGTGGAGTACAAGGGATTTCAATTCTTAACTCATTCTAGAACCATAAATTGTGATATTTATTGCAGTATATGCGAAATATATACATTCAAAACACACAAGTAGTTTTAAAAAAATACCGATTAGTTACGTAAACACAAAAAATTTATTCTTTTTTTTTTCAAACAACGCGCATATTCAAGGTCGCAATTCATTAATGCGTCTCATTATCGTTATAGAAAATAATCAATCAGATTATATTTGAAATAAACAATGTTTATTTTCAGGCACGAATAATCCGCAAACCGGATAATCCATACACGGATAATCGAGAGTACACTGTGTTATGATAAATGTGTGTAGGGACATCTACGTAGAGCTTCCTTTAAATTAAAAAAAAATACATTTGTATCTATATTACGTAAAAAGAACGACACACCTGAACGACTCCAACTCCGCAGTCCTCAAAAAAACGCTATACTTGTACTTTATCAACAATGTGTAAATAAAAATACATACATCGAAAAATTTTGTGGGTTCTAAAAATACGCTTTACATAAAAACACTAGCTTTCTATACGCACGGTTTTCAAGTAGTTAAGAACAATGAGACTGTTAACCCACTTACTGCTGACTCTCGAATCCGCTAATTGCAGTATATTAATGGATAATATTGAAACATATAAAATTGCATCAATTTAAAAACGATACAAGCGAATTTTTGTGCTACATTCCTGCTTTAATTTTTATAAGCTAGTTCAACGCAAATATTACTGAATACCTTTTTAATATTCGGTGTCGAAATATTGTCTGCTCAGCTCCGCAGCGAATAGATTAAAATGTTCAGTCGTATCTTTGTCCATATAAAATATATTCATTTTATATTTAATGTGTTTCGGAAATCATTTCAATTTTTTTTAATCATATCGACTTAAATTTGAATTGCCGAAACTTTGTTATATTACCAACGACGCGGGTTTCTTTCAACTTTTGACATCTCTATATCATTCTGTCACAAAGGTAATGAGCAAAACACGTGCTAAACACTTTTCTTGATTCCTCTAGAGTTTGGCACTTAAATTTTAACAAAGATTCGCCAAACTGAATTAGTATTCAAACAACAGATTCATTTTTTGTGTTTGGATTGATTAAATGATCAAATTTTTTGGTGACCAATAGCGCCTCTGTAAATTGAGGAGCAGGAAATATTCAATAAAAACGGTCAAAAGTGATAATAATATATTTTTGGCGGCAGCAAAATATTTAGAAGCTAGATTGAGTACAAAGATAAATGCGAAATTCTTTATCATTATTCACAAAAATTCATGACTGGGGGGGGGGTATATAAAATGACCCAGACATGCATTTAAGATCTAATACATTAAAAAATTGATACGATAAAGCAATATTTGATTTCACACATTAATACAAACATATCTATTTAATACTAGTTGACATTTTACTTATATAAACCTACATGATGTGTATAGATACGATATATTTTGAAAAACATCAGACAAAACCATTCACCCGAAAAATGCTGGCCTATAAATAAGATTACAAACCATACTGTCTCTGTCTCTCCGAACACAGGAGTAGCCAGCCTTTGCGTGACAAAATATCGATTAATAAAATAGTATTTTTTTGACGCGATATTTAATAATTTTATTTTTTTTTCATCCAACTTTGACCAAACTCAATTAATGTTTTATAAAAAAATTATGTAATTAATTTTAAAATAATAAAAACAGTCAAATGTATTTTTTTTATTTAGACAATATTTATTAAATAGAACCATTTTTAGACTGTTTGACAATCGTTTTTAAGATGTTAACTGTCACCTCTTGATATAAAGGCATATAATTTAAATAAATAAAGTTTAATCAATTGACTATGCGCGCGATGAACGAAACCGGTCCTGGTGTTAAATATTTTAAATTGTCACAAAAGAATATTAAAAATCAATATTTTTTAAACAATGATAAACAACATCATATGGGCTTCATCCAAGGCTGTGGAAACGAGGTGCTTTGTTCGGAGTCGGAGTCATAAAAGCGAGCAACTCCTACTACTGTTTTGATAAGATTTTGAAGAATATCTCAATGAACAATTTGTCGGATTGGTTGGTTGATCTTTAATTTAATGAACATAAATAGGAAAGGTAGGAAAAAACCTGACAAAAAAGTAATTTTTTGGTCAATATCGGAGTCGGAGCCGGAGTCATATTTTTTTTCATCTCCACAGGCTGGCTCAAACTCACTGACTGCTAACGACTACACTGTTAAAACGGCTGATTACATTGTATAAATAAATTTTAATATTTCATTTTAAAGTATGTTTGCTAAGGAAATTTTCATACATTTTTAAGTTTTATTTGATTATTCTATAAAATTAAATTTTTTTATATAAAATTTTTTTTCGACCCATTAATATATTCAAAATCATTCTACCATCATAAACCAACTGTTTTACATCTCTTCTTATTACTCATAATTGATAACACGCTATTACACAATGTTGAGAACGTGTACTCTAAATTAATCATTCTATGATATTTCGTTTATCTACGTTAACTGGTTGTTAATGTGTCATCGGAAATTAACTAGTTAAAAAAGCTTATCACTTTTATCGCGCCTAATTTTTACGATCAAAATATGTGATTTTTACTTCTTCAATTGACACTGATTTAAGAAGCCACATGATAATTCAAGCGCGTGGCTCCAAAGCCTTATCATACGCTGATCGTTCCACTACAAGCCCAATACTCGTATAAGACAGTTATACTAAGCCAACGGCCCGCGGGCCATACGCAGTCTACAAAGTTTTTATGTCAGTATCAATACGATTTGTTTACACCAAATCCTTTTTTATGCGGAAAATTGGTTCCAGAAAGTTTCGCATACTAAAAAGAAAAAAGTGCGAAAAGTCCTTACTTTCATATATTTTAATGAATAATGGCCCATGAAAAAGTATCAAAAATTCAAGAAAAAAGAGAAAAACCGCGCAAAAAGAGGACTTCGCATATATTATAGTTAAAATTATGAAAAAAATTAACTATTATTACAGTTTACTTTCAATTTTAAGGTGTTAACTGTCACTTCTTGTTGGAAAGGCACAATATTTAAAAAAATAAAAACACTTTTTTTAGTACTTATTTCCGCCAAATATTTTATGATCAGGACTAGTTTCGCTCATTGCGAGCATAATCAACCGATGATCGTGCTCTGATAATGGCAATGATCAGTTGAAATCGGTCCTGATTATTAAATATACTGTGGAAATAAATACTAAAAATTTGTGTTTTTTATTATTTAAAACAATTTACTTTATTGTAGCTCGTGTAACATGGCAAACAAGGTGCACAAAAATATATAGCTTCTATAAATATATGTTTCCATTTTTATTGTATTATATTAACAATTCATGATGTTTTTAACTATTATTACAAACCAATTTTGATTCGGAGTCCAATGGTTATTGAGCGCTCCTATATGATAAGAAGGGTTTACTTTGAATCTCGATATATTCCAGATTGTATGATATCTACACGTGATCCAAATTTCTTTTTTTCTATGGTCTAAAAAATGAAAGAATATTTATTCATATATTGTATAATATCATTTCACACGAGCAAAAAATTGGTGTTCAAGTTTTATGTTATTTAGAAATTTCTCATTCAACGCCCATCATTTTTTTTAGTGGTCAATCTATCGGTCAAAACGGGTTTTATATCGCACATAATAAATATATTTTTCAACCAAAATATTCATAAATTAACCTACTGGCTGCTAACGTGTCAACTGTTGAGATGATCGATTCCAATATGTTGATCGTTTATATTTTTAAAAAAATTGGTTGTCTGTAAAGTCGGTTTACGGACGATAGTTTAACGTGACAACGTCATATGAAAACATTGATGAAATGATTGCATACTTTTATGAATAAAATGGAATCATTTTTATTGAATTATCATTATTTTTTATGGATACGAAGAAGGACTGAAATGAAATCTACAATTTTTTTTCTGAAAGAAATCGTTGATAATTAATTGTTAAAAGTATATTTGTTATACGTTAATCAGATTTTTAATATGCAAGAATTGATTACCTTTATTGCCGCAATTGTTGTTGTAATATAAACAATGAAAACCACATTAACATTTGAATTCACTTTATAAACAGTTGTAAACAGATCACGTGTAGGTACTGTAGGTGTATAAGTTGTGTGCTGCCGCTGTCTCTTTTCTACTCAGACGCATCGACCAATCGAGTGGAAGAGATAGATGCGGCACAATCCGAACGGTAGGCCGATCGTGCCTCTCTATCGCTTATCCGCGCTCTCGCTCGCACGCTTGCCTTCGGCGTAACGCGACAAACGGGACAACGAGTCATGTTTTTTCGTGCGTGCAGCGGGCGTTCATCGATTTATAAGACGTTGTCACGTCAAAAAACACTATGTCAATTGCTGTGTATAGCCTGATTTGCTTAAGTATTAACTGTCGCTTCTTGGTGGAAATTTTAAATATTAACAACACATCTTTAGTACTATTTCTACAATAAATGTTAAGATCAGGACCGGTCTCGCTAATCGCGGACACTATCAACTGGTATGGATCAAATGACATCTCAATTTGGCCTCGTATAATATTAATACAAACTTTTGACTGTCACAACTTCAATAAAAGACTTGTATCATCATGACTGCGATTTGACAACTAATGCGGACTGTTGCAGGAATGCAGAACCATCGGCTTTAGAATGAATTGAGAATTTTACAAATTGTTTTAATAAATCTCCTGTATTTAACACTATTCGATTATTACAATAAATGGGATATAATTACTATAACTTTTACAAAACCCTTTCATATTTTCTGATTTTTGTAAAACGCTACTTTTAGAAATTAAAGGGGGGAGGCTTTATCTTTTTTAAAATTAACTTTTTTATTATCATTTTAAGTTTTCCCGCATATTTGGTTTTTTTTTGTATTTCACAAACGTGGACTCGATGTTTATTGTATATTTAACTTTTAAAACGTTTGACACATTTTGTTTGTTAATTTTATTTTTTAAAAATTATAAAATCTCACTTAGCCCTTTTACTTCTGAGATGTATATAATATATATTACACTATAGGACTAAATAATTATTAATATTGGTGTTAAGTAAACTTATGAATATAATTAGGAAAATTAAACTATATTTTAACTAAAAAAGTAGCTCGTATAAAAGAATTTTGTCACTTACGAGTGTCAAATACCGACCATCCGTCTCAACAATTGAGACGTTAGAAGTTAACGTTAAATATCATTGAATTGTTACAACTTTTTAATATTCCACATATTTTTTCACTGACATTCCGGGTTACACCTTTCGACATCTTCAGGCATTCTATCACACGGATGTAACAGAACTGACGTACAATAAAATTATATTTATAATATTATTAAATTATATTGGATTAATATTATTAAATTTATTTTAGCTGCCATTTACTGCTTGCCTTGGAGTTTTTCTGTTTATGTTTTTTTATGTTTTTTATGTTTTTTTTTTATTTTATTTATTTTTTTATTTTATTTATTTTATTTTATTTATTTAATATTTATTTACTATTATTTATTTATTATTATTATTATTATTTATTTTATTTTATTTTTTTTTTATTTTTTTTTATGTTTTCCTGTAATAAATACCTTTTTGTATAAAAACGATGCTAACTGTTTATTTTATGTCACTTCTGTTCTGTTGCATCCGTTTGATAGAATGCCTGAAGATGCCGAAAGGCGAAACTCGGATCGTAAGTGACAAAACATGTGAAATCGTACAAAGTTGTAACCGTTCAAAGTTGGTATTGAAAGTACTTTCAGTCGATATCATAAATTTTTAAATATCATTGCTGAAAAATGAACGATGATTCATACTTGTTAAAGTACCACATATAAAACCTTAACATAATTGTTTGTTTTGAAATAGTATATGCCTTGGACAATACATTCGATAAAAAAAGAGTGGATACCTCTTTCTGCGCCGAATACCCAATGATCAAAATAGCTTTAAAAAAAATGTATTTTGAAAAGGATAGAATAAAAGGATAGAATCAAACTAACATAATAATATCGCCACTTGTCAAGCCGTTGCACAAAGGGGTGGTCTAATTTGCTTCCTGAAGGACCACTTCCGTCCCACACATAATCTTATTGTCATAGACACCTATTGTTTCATTTAGAATTTTGAAAATTTAGTGTCATTGTGTTTAAATAACAAGCTAGGCCGTTAGAAAAGGAGAGAGGAGATGTTGTGTACCTTTTCTGCACAGCTATATATAGATGAGCAAATGTTAGTTTAAGCATAGTTCTGACGATGGCGTGAGCCGAAATAGCTATCAACTATATTTGTTAAAAATAATTTTGTAGAACTAAAATACATTGCTATTTTTTCACCGTGTTATAATGGAGTTCTACCAAGTGAATGCCAATTCAATCAATAAATAGAATAAAAGCTTTTTGAAAATCCAAATTGTAATTCAAAATAAATACACGTGTACACCGACCTTTACATTATGAACTTGACTTAGATTTATCGAGATGTAATATGAGACGCAAAAATATCGACGTCGAGTTATTTGTACTTGCCGACGCTCGCATGTTTGAAATAATGCATATTATTAGTAGTTTGCAATACATTTTTATAATTCAAATATATTGAGCATTACACTGTTAAATGGGATTTTTAGATTAGCAGTGAATGCGTTGAGGTACCAAAAATATCGATATAAATGGTCGGGTCAAAAACCTGGAGATAAGAAGTATTTTAGAGGGCATAAAAAGGATCTCCAACCCTGGACTGTGACAATCACCGAGCGATAAGCAAAAAATGTGACTCCGAATGAAGAGCTAGTTCGGACTCGTCAGTAATTCAATAATCGCTTTATATTGAGTTGAAAAAGAAATCAAATGAGTGAATAGAAAGCGAAGAGGAAGTCATCAATCACCGATCATGGCACTCGAACGCGCAATAAATCCTGCAAATTCCCATCGGAATATCTCAAAGCAGGGCCTCATGGCAATTTTTCAGCGCTGCGTGGCAAGATTTTGGCAAACATATTTCGAAATAGCGTTACTTTTTTCGATTCTTGAAAAATTATTAACTCGTTTACTTGAACAAAAGTCACAATAAGCAATTTGTTGTTGTAAAAAGTGATTTAAAGCACATTCTTTAATATTTTCTTATTAAGTGTTGTTGCCTATTGAGACTTCCATTTTTTGTTATCTAAGAATATTGTTAATGAAAAGATATAACGTCTCACTTATTTTAGCATCATAACTTTAAATAAAAAAAATATGTTGTTGACATTGTGTACGCTTTCACAAGTTTTGTAACAAACGATCCGGGTTTCGCCTATTGGCGTCTTCGTGCATTCTGTTACATAGATACAACAGAACGGACAAACAATTAGTTTATGATATCGACTGAAGGTGCTTGATGGAATTTCAGAATCAAATTTTAATTGTTACAATTTTTTGTTACAAATTGTCACTAACGACCCGGGTTTCGCCTTTCTGTATCTCCAGGAACAGACAATTTGCAAAACTGAAAATATAATAAACAATTAGCAACGATTATATACAAAAGAAATTAATAACAAAAGGAAAACACAAACCCTTAGGCTAGGATCCAAATATATATACAACTGAAATAAGTTTCAATAATATCGATTTGATGACAATTACTTGCTTATGTTAATGGTTATTGACACTAAATACTGTTGACGAGGCTTTGACGAAAGGGTTCTACAACAAATAATAATTAACTATAATTAAAATGTAATTGGGTAATTTTTAGCTTAGAAACACTTACATATTTCAAATTGTTGAGTAACGGTGGGAATTAAACATAAGCTACCATAATTTAGGAATTTAATTTATGAGATTGTCGACCCATTGAACTAATGTCACGTAAGGGATATTATAATGGGGAATTGGGAATATTGAGTTGGCCATTCGTGCGTTTTCAATTCGGAAATATCCCCCTTGACACGTGTGCACCTGTAACGCGTGTAGCAGTAATACGATTTGTGTGGTTGTGTACGTAATTTGGTGTTGCTTAAAATTTTTAAATATTGCCACTAATGGCAAGAAAATATTGTACAACCCTGGCAGTAATATCAGAGTTTAATATGACCTCGACCGTTGCCGATGCATAGACAAACTATGTGGTATTTTGATGAAAGCTATAGACTGGAAAATGTTTTCAAGTGGCATTGGAATTTTGGTCGGAGAAGCTAATGTAAAATATTCGTATTTATAGTTTATACGTAAATTGTACGAGACCATCTGTATTTTGATTGTACTAAAAAAAATTATCGAGTTTATTGAGCTAAAAAATTATATTCAGTGTGTATATCAACAATTGTTTTTCAATAAATTTGATAACTATTTCGACATTACGACATCGGTAGAACCAGACGGTTCTGATGACTGTAAGCAACTCACCTAAAGGCGATGCAATCGTTAAAGGGCAGTTAAAGGGCGTCCCTGACTGGAGATTTTTTGCATCATTTTAACTAGATTTAGAATTTTTAATTTTTATAATGCTCCCTAAAATCACATTCAATGTGTTAACTATCAAACTAAAAATGTGTTTTTAATATTTTTAAAAAATCCCTAAAATTTTAAATCCAGATTTTTTGATTGTTAAAATTTACCACTCGTTACTAATGAGATTTTTATAACTGTTAATGCCCTATAGATTCGAATTTATTTTTATACAAAAAAAGTATTTAGAGGTCCTTAACATTTTATTTGTAAACAATTTTACTTCTTTTAGATGTATAATGTATGATTGCATGTAAATAATTTACTTCGTTCCTAATCCTTTGGTTTTGTATGCTTGTTCTTTTTCAACTCAAATTTTAACATAAATAGCCTCGTTTTTAAATTGAATTGTATTTGTTGATATTGTGAGCATGAGCGAAAACAGTCCTGATCATAAAAATATATAATTTTGTAAATATTATCAAATAATGTTTTATGTTTAAACTTAAATGTAATACTTTGTGAAGATGACAAGGAATGCATCAAAAGTAATTGGAGGGTTAAAAAAACAAATGTAACTTATAATTCAGATTTATAGATGGCGTTGGTGAGCATATTTTTACAATTCTGACAGAATACCAAATATTCGGAATACAAAAAAAACATTAATTCTAACATAATACCATAATTGTCAACACAAATTTTTATTTCGCAAAATGTTTTAACTTTCTAACTGTCAACGTCTCAACTGTTGAGATGATTTATGAAATGAGCTAAAAATTAACACTCAAAATATAGATGAGTTAATAGTATTAAGACTTTCGTGTAAAAACTAATTTATATATTGAAATTTAAACTAATTTTGAATAACACCAAAAATAATGGAATATTTTTGGAATACTCGTGACTATCCTTTGTGTGTGTCAGCCGTGAACGGGTTAATCTTCTCTGGAAAGATATCTTACCTTCCAAATTAAAGTATTATTGCGTAACTGACTAAAGAATCTTGATCCACCCAGCATGGTTGTAAAAACAGTTTTTTATCTTAAATATATTTTTTTAGAAACTACGTGTGATTGACAACACTACTTAATGGCCGCTAATTTTCCAAAATGGAAAAGAAACTCGTTTATTTTATTGACTGCCGTGGTATTTTTTAAATTTAATTGCTGATGACGAATTGAGATAAACAAATACGGGTTTGTTTTTTGGATATCTTGTATAACATTTTAAATTAATAAAATATCAACAGAACGATAGTCTCTTCTTAGAAAAAAACACACTAATTTAAATGCATATTGGATTTACTTTGAGATAAAATATTCTCGGTATGTAAACAGAAACCGATTGTAGTCGAGATAATTTAAATCTACTAGTCATGCATTATTTTTTTAACTAAAATACGAACATATATATAATTTAATGAAAAAATAACAATTTTTAAAAAAATCGCATATTTGTTCAAGTGTAAAAAATCGTCCATAACAAAAAGCGTCGGAAAAATGATTATACTGTATTTGTGAAAATCGAACATTTTTTGGCTTAATTTATAATGGTATTTGCATTGTACCCACCGCCACCCGACAGGATTTCACACTTTATTAAAAGTATGATTCGTTATTTTTACCAGGAATTATTTCGTTGTGTAGAAAATTTAATTAAATAATTGAAAAAGGTTAAAAAATAACGTTTTGTTAATGAGTTTAAAGAAGATTCACTGAGTCCCTATTTAACTTTTCCATACCTAAGGATAGAAGCATCCTCCCCTAATTGTCATTTTGTCTTTAAAATTTAGTTTAATATTGTTGATACAATGTTTATATTCACGTTAATCTGAAACTAAAACTTTTTGCACGTTTTTTTATTATAAAACATTTTTGCATTTTAAGTAATATCTGGCAACATTAAACGACAACAGTATGCGCACATACATGTAATAGCGCTCGCGATGGTTAGTGGACTCGATTTCATCAGTCACGAAGTGATGTTTGAACTTTGATGTAGTTTTTTTTATACACAACATAAATATAAATATTTGATATAATTTATGATATCGACTAATGGTGAATTTCAATATCAAATTTGTATTGTTACAACTTTGTACGATTCCACATGTTTTGTGACTAACGACCCGGGTTTCGCCTTACGGCATCTTCAGTCATTCCACCACACGGATGCAACAGAACTGACACAATAAATAGTTGGCATCGTCTATATACCAACGGTATTAATTACAGGATAACACAGACCCCAAGGCGAGCACTAAATGGCAGCTAAAACAAATTCAATAATATTAATCCAATATAAATTAACCCAATTAACCCTGTGATAATTTTATCGTACGTCAGTTCAGTCAGCTTAGCCAATTCCTGAAGATGCCGAAAGACGAAACCCGAGTCGTTAGTGACAAAACGTGTGGAATCGTACAAAGTTGTAACAATTCAAATAAATTTTTGAGTATTATAATATTCTCAGAGAGGCGCATAGAACTATTTCATCTTTTTTTTTTATTCATAAACTTATAAGCCAAATAAAAAAATGCATATTTATAAAATGATCTACAATTTATGGCTCGTGTGTCGCAGTTTTATCATAACTTATCCAATCAACAACAGAAATGCAAAATAAAATTACTTCAATAAAAATTTTGTATGATTCATTGTGAAATTAATAAGTCACCGTTTTTGTGTGATAGTGTTGTTTCTTTACAATCTCACAACGAATGCAATATTCGATCGCTGCATTTTAAAAATTGCACAACGACAACTTAGTTAACAACAGTTATCTGTTGTAACAAATAATAAAAAAACATCGATACAGCGTTTTACAAATACACCGCAAAAATATAACCGCTAGAAAATATTACCCGCTGTATTCAATTCGTGAAATAACCTTGGACTTTATACGCTCTGTGTTTTTTTCTCTTGACACACGAGTATTTTATTTTTGTCTTAAAGTAATTTCGTAATGTTATTTAATGTTCGATTTTTTCGGAAGAACTACAAGTGTCCATTCGAAGACACGCAATGAAATTATATTAAAGAATTAATGGCTCTCAACATGTCGGTTGGTTTGATTCCAGGGCTGTGAAGACGTAGTGTTTTGGCCAAAGTTAAAGTGTAAAAAAATTGTTTTATTGCTTAATCAAGTAAATATTTTTTTAAGCCACCAAAAAACATAGAATCATAGCCCCTACGAAGCCGTTACAGTAAACACGTGTTTTTACGTACATTTAGTGATTAAATTTTAATGTATTTGTTTCAACAACTTATTAACCTATTCACCGCGAGCTACATAAAAAATATTCCACCATTAAATATTTCAAAAATTTATTCAGTAATAGCGGTGTTAGCCAAACTTTTCACAGCAGAAAAAACCAGGTCAATCAAGCTATTTCACGAAAGTGTTTAAATGGTATCAGATATTTTCAAGTGTCAACTATCAAAATACTGCAGTCTACCGTCTCAACAGTTGAGACGAGGCCGTCAGAGGACTCATATTACTGTTTTCCTGTAATATACAAACATATTTAAACTTCCACAAGTTTTGTCACCAAAAAACGCGGGATACATATTTCGGTACATCATAGTTAATATGTTTCGTATTTATTTTGTATATAAACGATGCAAACTGTCTGTCGGCTCCATTGTAGCCGTGTGACGTAAAGGCTTAAAGGTGCTGAAAGTCGAATCCTGGGTCGTGAGTGACAAAACTTATGATGACTTACTGATTTATATATATAACTTATCTTATCGGAAATGTAATTACATATTTCAATTTTGAATAAAAATTATTTAGCTAGGACAAGTAAAACGACAAATTATTTAATAATATTTTAAGTTTTCTTCGTTCATTGTTCTGACGATGGTGTTATTCGAAACAGTTATCAACAACTATCTATAAAACTTTTCAAGACTAAATATATAAAAAAAATATTTTTGCATTTTTATTTCTTTTGTCATTCATATTCATTTAATTATTATTAAACACTTTATTCGATGATGCTCGCGTTGTGCGAAACCGGCCTGTAAATTGTAAATTTGTGGAAATAGTACTAAAAATTGTGTTTTAATATTTTATTACGATGCTTTTTCGCCAAGAAGTGACAGTGTACAACTTAAAATTAGTCATGTTTTTTGATTAAAATAACATTTATGTTTAATGTAACATGTCAAAAACATATTCGTTTAGTATTTAATTAAATTATAAATAATATTTGAAAAACTTTAAATGATTTTATTTTTTTTTAACTGTCGCAATACAAATGTGTCAGTTTAACTGTGTAACAATTGTCATTAAAAAAGCGTTTTGAATAAAATAGACCCCAAGACTGCATCATTTCAAAAAAGGCCAAACATTCATTCTAAAGGGTAGAAAATCATCGTTTTACGCTAAGGAATCATTTTCTATAAGGGTAATTTTACCCCTTTAAACCGTTTAAAGCGTTTTTTGATGGGATCGTTATGTGTTTGTATTTACGTTTCAGAAAAATATTTATTCTAGAAAGTAATGTCTTCAAAATTGACTGCGCAGAATAAAATTGCTTCAATTTTACATCTATTTCGAGAATCGATAGTTTATTCAAATTTCTACTATAAAAATTTAATGATATGCATTTGTTTGTCTCGATTTCTTCGACTTTCAAATCCCATTTAAAGTTATTTCACAAATGTTTTAAATATTATTTTTTGCTATTTAAACTAACGGTGTATAGCTAGGGTTGCCAACTTTATCCGAGAAAAATCTCGAGAAACAACTGTTTTTCGTGAGTGACAATTTTTTTTTTGTCACTCACGCATTTCGATTTCCATTATCTTCAGGCATTCTATCAGTCGTATGCAACAGTACCGAAACATAATAAACATATTGCATCTAATATATTTATAATTGATAATATCTACTGAAAGTGCTTGATAGAATACCAATATCAAATTGGAATTGTTGAAATTTTGTACCACTCCACATGTTTTGTCACCGACGACCCGGGTTTCGTCCGTCGGCATCTTCAGCCGTTCTATCATATACATGCAATAGAACTGATAAATTTTTACATTTCAATGATTAATCATTATTTATAATTTAAGATATCGACTGAAGGTGCTTGATGGAATTTCACCATCAAATTTGAGCTGTTACAACTTTGTACGATTCCACATATTTTGCCACTAACGACCCGGATTTCGAACGGTTTTGTCAGTTCTGTTGCATCCGTGTGCTAGAATGCCTAAAGATGCCGAAAGACGAAACAGCACAAATGTAACTATTAAAAAAAAGAATTATTATTTGTTGTCAAATCCTTTCATCAAAGACTCGTCAATAGTATTTATTGTTAGCGAAATTTATCACGGGCAATTAATTGCCATTATTATTAAATTAATTCAGACATTCAATTTGGATTATACACTTAAATTTCTAGACAAGTCAATGCCAATTCTAGACGGTTTGCAACCCTATTTACAGCGAGTGTTGCGATCGAGGGCGCATTCTAGGCTAACATAAGGAGTGTCAGGTAACAAATTAAATCGATAATTCTCACAAAGATCGTCATAAAATTTTGAAAGTTTTACAAATAAAATGAAATTTACCATCAATAATGAACAGTGGAATATTTTTGACTATATCCCTACCAATCATCCATACAAAGGATTTACAAAATTGAATAGCTTAAAAGTGAAATGATTTTTATTTGTTTTGAACAAGTTAATGAATATTACTAGAACAGATCGGACCATATTTCTCTAAATAAATTAGCCCATAGAAGAAATAATAACACATTAAAATATAATTACTTTTTTTTGTTTGGTATCCACTATACAATCCACCGTCTCAACACTTAAACTGTAGCAGTCAGAAGGTTAACTATTGCTTAAATGTACAATATGGTTTGTAATGCGATGGTTTTTGAGATCCCTCGATTAATTTTCCACTATCTGTGTCTTAGCGGTATCATTTCTTTCATTACTTTTTTCTAAAATAAGATATTGTAGATTGAGAAATTAAATAACAATTTGGTTTGAGTTGAGAAATTGAGTCAATTTTCTAGGACGCCAAATGCTCCGCAATAACACTATCAGCCTCGGCCAAAATTTGCCAAATCAAACACTGTGCCCGGCCAATTTTTGAATAAATGGTATATTTATAAATTGTTTCCTAAAAGTGTTATAACTATGGTGATATTGTATAAAATCAAATGAAACTATTTGAGATGGTTTAAAACGTTACATAAATTAACTCTAGAATGTAAAAAAAACAGCAAAATGTACAATATTTATATTGCTTACACATATACCGAGTCTCACGTATTTTAGTCCTACAGGGGCTTTTTTCCGTTATCATTCTAGGGGTTGAAAATATATTTTGCTATATCCCTTAACAATCTGTTCTACAGATCTTCCAAAACTCTTGCTTGGAGTGCATTCGGGGCCACTTTCATGTCGTCGGCAGAATGCTATTGCTATCGTGTATTGCACACGAAACGATTGAGTTTTGAGATCGTGTAAATCAATACATTCATAGATTATAACACTAATTGAATTACTGTTTTGAAAAGCTTTTAGTCTTGACTTTAAGAAGAAATATAATTCTTTTGTCAAATACATCGATTTATGTTTTTGTCTGTTTTTGAAAGGAGAGTCTATCACGTCAAAACACGTTTCCGGGAGTCAAACGTTGGATTTTGTATCACGTGAAAACACGGTTCCGCGATTCGACATGTTAAGAGTGAAAATAGATTTTGAAAAAGTTTTCATACGCACTGACGCTTGGTGCCTTTCGTGTTTTATGTGGAACGTGCACGTGGGCACTTATTGTTGGAATATTTAAGAATCTGTGGAATCTAATAAGCCTCAGCCAAATTACTCAAGCATTGTTTACACTTTCCGACATGTGAAATTTACGAGACTTATCGGAAATATTTCATTCAAATGTCTGAACTGGATTGAGCAGTGAGTCATGAAATACGCCGACAGGCGTAACATTTCAGTGATTAATATTTTCGCATTTTTTTAATCAGTATTAATCACTGAATTGTTCCTATTATATAAAACTGTGACATCAACTTATTGAGTGAATTGGTATCTACTTGGTAGTACTCCATTATGTCACGGTGAGAAAATATCAATGACTATTAGTTTTACAAAATATATTTGATAGCTATTTTGACTTACGCCCTCGTTCGTTAGATCAATTATAAAATTTACATTTTTTTTAGAAATAAAATATATAGCTATTTTTTTCACTTTATTATGAAATCAATGTTTGAATAATGAATTGATTTAAATTAAATAGTTAATGAATTGTGTAATGAGCATATTTTATTTGAAAATAAAACTGACTATCCATTACATAGTATAAAGGTTAGGAAAATCCGAAGGTTCTGTTACAGTGTCATTTTGATCATTAAACATACATTTCAGCGGAGAACTTGAGTAGCTTAATAACAACCAGGTGTCGCAAAAAACATTTTCTGTCGATATACTCCATTACTAACCGAAATTAACATTAAATTCCGATTATATCATGATGAACAATTTATAGCACAGTGAAAAAATAACGTATGTATTTTAGTTCTACAAAATTTTTAATAAGACATATGGTAGATAACTATTTCGGCTTACCCTTCATCAAAACAATAGTTCTATATGAAATAGCTATCAACTATATATCTTATAAATTTTGGAGAACTAAAATAATTTGATACTTTTTCACCGTGTTATAATTTTATTCTACCAAGTAAATGACAATTCAATCAATAACAATTTATGGTTTTTGATAAATATCAATAAGCCTATTGAAAAAAAACAATTAACAATAGTTTTCTTATAATAATATTTCGACATTAATCGATGCTCCATAATATTTACCACTCGGTTTTGGAGTTAGCAAATTATATCGTATATGCCTCGTTATGCCATATTGACAACAAGACAAGCATATAGCTGTATTGCTATTTCCGGTACCTGACGTTCGCCAAATTAGATTAACGAATTTATTCACACAATGTGTTAAGCATATTCTATACAGTGCCGCACTTTCAGCAGCACTGAGCAGAAGATTTTGTGGGCGATTAAATTTTGGGAGCGGCAATTCAATCACTGTTTTGTACAACTACGGTTGCCTCTATACAATTAATCAAGAAATATTTATAATTAGAACAGAACATAAAAAAATATCACAAAAAATTGTACAAAATTATTTTAATAGAATTTCTCTGCCCCGTCAGTTACACTAACGTCTTGGAGGGGAAACGTTCAGTTTAACTGTTGAATTGTTTTTTAAATGATAAAACACATTTTTTTAGTACTTTTTTCCACAATATATTTTTTATCAGGACCGGTTTGAGAATACAATTTACAAGCAAGTCTATTTATACAACATTTTTGAATTAACGGTTAATGACAGCAGGTATACAAAACGTGGGTTTAAGAACTAAGAAACAATTTACAGGAAATCATACAATATTAAAACAAATAATTTTATTTGAAAGTAAAATGTTAACCATCACATATCAACAATTTTCAAACAGATTTAAGGTAAATCAATAATATATTAATAGCTCTAGACAATCATAAGGAACTCATTAGGAGAAATAAGGATTGGGAAATTTAAATGAACAAAATAACCTGCACTTTAATATTTAATGGAACATAATGTAACAGTTAACATCTTAAAAAAACTTAAAGGGTATTATAAAAAGTAAAATTATCACCTCTTATTGTAAGAAAGAACTTAAATTATTATTTTTGAATATTTTTTCTTTATTTTATTTGTTCGCGGTGATCAAAACCGGTTCAGGTCATAAAAATTTATAATTTAAAAAATAGTTCAAAATATTTTGTTTTTCTTATTATTTAAATGTAAAGTCTTTCCAACAAGAGTTGACACTCCTGTATTGACAAAATTGGATTCACTCTCTTGGTAATAATCACTACATAACTATTAATGATAGCAGTTTGAATTTGAATTGTTGAAACTCTATACGACTTCACATGTTTTGTCAATTACGACCAGGATTTCGCCTTTCGGCATCTTCAGACTCTTTATCACACAAACTGGATTTAAATAATTCAAATTTATTATTGAAATTCCATCATGCACCTTCAGTCGGTATCATAAATAAGACAGTAGTTTATTTTGTTATGCCGACACTGTGTTGAACACGCTCCAGTCATGCGCTCAGGCAATAATTAAAATGCCTCGCGCCGGTCCTTGCAGTGCTGGAAACAATGTAGTGTTTTGGTCACAACGTCCAAAAATAGAAAGTTTAAGATTGTATTTTGATTGCGGTTCAAACTGCCGGAATGCGAATGCCCTCCGTCGATTTCATTCATGCATAACAGCTCATTTATATTAGAATAATAAATATTAAATGTTTCAATAAACAGTTGTAAATATTTTATTCAAACATTGTTTCATTAGCTCTTAAAAAATAACAATTATCTTTCCATGTGGCTTGATATAACAGCCACTTCGATTAACCACATAAATCACGTACCGCAGTAACTTTGTCCGTATAAAAATATTTTCAGCGTTCTAATCCCTGATTATTATAACACGGCTACAAATATTGTGATATATTTTAGCACTACAAAATTTATAAGGTATATTACTTGATGACTATTTCGGCTTACGCCTTCGTCAAATAGTACTGAAAGTTATTTCAGATTTATATTTGGACTCAAGCCTTAGAGTTTGTGTTTTTTCTTTGTAATTAATTTTTGTTACAAATAACCGGTGCAAAATGTTTATTGTGTGTAACTTCTTTTGCATCCGTAAGATAAAATGCCAGGTCGTTATTGACAAAACATGGAATCGCACGTTGTTTCAACAAATCAAAATTGTAAAAACAAATTATAAACAAGGCTTTTTAAATATTTTTTTAAAATTACTTGATTTGTAGGAACTATGTTTATAAATATATTTAAATCAATTTATGTGTGTGTGTTTGTCTTTTATGCACTACTACACTATTCATACGATCGATTTAAAACTTAACAAATTTACTGAATACACTCCTGAAAATATTTCTATTATACCAGTTCCCCCTTACCCCTCTCTAAACAGTGAATAAATAGAATTAAAATTACACTATTAACAATTTAATTTTTATAATTTATGATATCGACTGCCCTTGATGGAATCAAATTTAACTTGTTAAAACTATGTACGATTCTACATGTTTTGTCATTAACGCCGCGGGTTCCGCCTTTCGGCATCTTCAGGCAATAACACCTAATTATATTTTAATGATAGTTGATAATTATTTGATGTAAAATCTTTTCAAGAATCCCTCATTAACAATATTCATCGTTAATGAGACTTATCACAGGCAATTGTGTTAATTATGAATACATTAATATTACTAAATTTGTTTTAGCTGTCATTTAGTTTATGCCTTGGGGTGTGTTTTCCTTCAATTGATACCTTTGATATATAGACAATGCGAACTGTTTATTGTGCGTCAGTTCTATTGCATCGGTATGATAGAATGCCTGACGATGCTGAAAGGCAAAACACGTGTCGTTAGTTACAAAACATGTGGAATCGTACAAAGTTTTAACAATTCAAATTAAATATTTTGTTATGATAATGAATTTCCTTATATCAAAGCAAGGCGCGACAGGTTATTTAGTTATAAATAAAATCATTAAATTGTCAATATTCAATACAAATGTCGAAACAGGCTTTATATATTAATATACATATTTATTTATTATTCACTTTTAATTTTGTCCGATAATGATAGCATGTTTATTCAAAAATTCCCCATTTAAGATATCGAAATTTTCGAAATCATAAATATTTACTTGTGTCAGAATTTTTAACTCATTCCAAAATTTTACCTTGAATATCAATCGAATCCATTTTATCGATCCGTCTTTTGATCGAAACGAGCTGATTTATTGTATTAAACGTAATGAATCGAATTAACTAATGGTTTTTAGTAAACAATATAATCATAACGAAATATATCTTTGATAATATCAAATTGTAAGTTCGGCATATTTTTTCAGTTATTAAGTCGTGGACATGAAATGTGTGTTCTTTCAAAGTGTATTACAAATCTGCCAATGGAGATGCCAATAGTAAGATCAGTATTAATATACTCCATGTGGACGAAAGTGATTTCAGATGAATACTATTTTTAACCGGATGGCTGCCTGAGACGAGATATCTCGTCAATATCTTTTAACGTAATTTATGATATCAATTGAAGGTGCTTGATGGAACTTTAATGTCAAATTTGAATTGTTACAACTTTGTATGATTTCATATGTTTTGCCCACGTTTCACTTACAGAATTCTATCATACGGATGCGTGTGGAATCGTACAATGTTGTCACAATTCATCTTTTAACGTGTTTTCCTCCAAAAATATTTCTTCTATTAAGATGATTTTTTGACAGGACATATACTGATATTTATCAAAAACGCTTAAAACGTTAACAATAGTTGTAAAGGATTTCTACATCGATTTTTCGTGTTTTCTTGAATGTTAATGAGTGTTCGAACTGTCACTTGACAGCTGTCAATCAGGGTTACCAAAATCAATTTTCTTCAAAATTCTTCAAGAAAACCACCTTTCTTATTATGTAATAATAAACAATTCGGCAGCCAAAGGATTAAATGTATTAAGGTAGATATTAGTTACGTGTGTTTGCTTGGTTGGCTATCTTCGTATCCTGTTTTTTTCACTTGTTATTTATTGATTCCTTTAATTTTAAAAATATTTTTTTTAAATATTTATATTTTTATAAAAGCAATAAACGTATAATTTAAAATTTTTGTAACGTGTTAATGTAAAAAAATAAAAAAATAGTTTTATAAATTTTTTCCTCTATCATAAACGTGTTTGTTTTTCTTTTTTATAGTCTCTGGATTTTCTAAGTGTCTAATCGATGGTGTCTTTGAATCGCTTTATAACTCCGCAGTCGTGATGAATCAATTAAAACTTAGAATAGGTCTCAAATGCTCGAGTCGTTAATGTTCTTAATAGAACAAATGATACAATTTTGTAGAAAAATTAACTTTTTAAAAATTGAAACGATCACGATGAAAATATACCTTATAATAGTTAGGAGAAAGTATATGTCAATAAATAAAGAAATCACACACATCCGTAGATAAGCGGTCATTGACTGATAAACCATATATGTATTACAAAGTATCCAATAAATTATGTGATAATAACAATATGTACTGAAATTCATTGATAATATTTTGGTATATGACTCAGAGAGATATTTTTAGGCTTATTGGTTCAAGGTTCTATAATATTTACTATATAAGATAACCCTTGATTTTGTGTATACGAAATATAGATAATGATTGCTGCCATTGTTATCGGCGATGCGTGAAAATTCGGCAGTTTATCAATGCAAGGTTAAAATTGATTACTTATTATATAGTATACGTTTTTAAAGATGCTACTGTGTTCTTATCCGCAAACTAGCCTTATGCAGCAATGAAAGATGCAGATATCAACAAAACTTGATGGCTTTTAGAAGAAAGCGAAAAAAATAACCACTGAAATCAAAAATCTGATAATTGGAATTGTTGACACACTTCCACATGTTTTATCACGCACGTCGAGGATTTCACATTTAGGCATCTTCAGGAAATCTATTACAATGATGAAATAGGACATAACACAGGTCATTAATGACAAATCGATTACAGTGTACATAGTTTGAACGACTCAAATTTATAATTAACATTGCATCAAGCCTCATTCAGGGTCTATATTTTTCATTTGCCGAAAGGTGAAACAGAGTCATTTGTGACAAAACATCTGGCAACGTACAATGTTTTAATAGTTCAAATTTGATATCGAAATTTCATTAAGCACCTTAAAGAATTTTTAATTGGAGTTGTTTATACTGGCAACAATTTCACATGTTTTATCACTCACTTCCAAGATTTCACCTTTCGGTATCTTCATGCATTATGTCACAATTGTGCAATAGAAATGCTATACAATCGCTAGTGCATCACTTGCATAGAGCAGTATATGCAAATAGGAATTACTCATATAAATATAGAACTTAAGGTTCAGAGTTAAATATATTTTTAGTACTATTTCCAGTGCATGTTTTATGATCAGGAACGGTTTCTTCTATTATAGGACTGATACAAAATACAAACAAGTTTCTTTCTAGATTTTTTTTATAAATAGCCCTGTCAGAAATTTATCGGTTAGTGATACTCGCAAACCGGTTTTGATCGTAATATTTATTGTGGAAAGAGTACTATAAATGTTTTTATTATTTAACCTATCATGCCTCTCCATCAATACGAGACAGTTAACACATTAAAAATGTGGTAAATGTACTTATATCAGAAATAATTTTAATAACGACTGATTTAATTTATGATATCGACTGAAGGTGCTTGATGAAATTTCAACATCAAATTTGAATTGTTACTACTTTGTACGATTCCACATGTTTTTTCACTAACGACCCGGGTTTCACCTTTCTGCATCTTCAGGCATTCTATCACACGGATGCAGCAGAACTGACAACAGAGCGATAGAACGCCTGAAGATGACGAAACTGCACTTTAAGGATATTTATCAACTGATAGTCGTTCAAATTAAATGCTTAGATGTTATTTGTTTGATGTATTGTAGTTTAAAAACAACGATACAGACGATTAACCTGTTCACTGCGTGATGTAAATAAAAGAATATTCAAAAGCCATACATACTTAGTAATGTTTGCTTTTGGTAGATTTATGAAGATAATCAGGGGAAATCAGACGCTTTTTACCAGGGCCCTGGAGTCGTTAAAAAAAATACGATTCCGAATCTGACATTGACCAATAACACAATTTCGACCAAAAAAGATTAATTTTCTCAGTTTTTTCCTACCTTCTTGTTTACCTGTGACAGACTTACTCGTTTACTCTGTACATGTAAGAGATTTTTCATTGAGAAATTTTAAGTACATATGTATATAATGATTGAATTGGCATTTAATTGGTAGAACTCCATTAAAACACGGTGAAAAAATAGCTTTGTATTTTAGTTCTACAATTTTTTTTATAACATATTTCGGCTCATGCATCGTCAGAACTAGTACAGAACAGAAGTAGCTATCAACTATATGCTATAAAAAAATTGTAGAACTAAAATACAAAGCTATTTTTTATATATGTTACATATGTATATGTTATTAATATAATTAATTTTGTGTATTTATACATTCCTACGTTATGAAATTAACACTATTTATTTTTTTAATGACTTGAATGTTTTAAAAAGATAACCGTTAATTGATAACTTAGTAATAATTATAAAATTCAATATAATATACGAATAACCTGCTGACTTACAAATTTGCATGAAATCTCTCACACAAAAAAAATCCGTGTCTTATTATGCATACCGGATTCCTCTGCGATAGTGTGGAATATTTTTAACTTTCCTTTACTCAATGATGACGACATGTTATACGTTTCAAAAAATTTTGCCGAATAATTATTAAAATTCGAAATTCAAAACGGTGTCAAATCTATAAGGAATAAAATCAAAAATACAAATTGTGTCTTTGTACTGTAGTAAAAACGAACACAAACAAAATCACAACGTCTGACAACGGAAGGCGCATTTGAATCAAAATGTTAATTGTATTCAAGATATATTATACTTGTAACATAAATATGCACATCTCTATTAAATATGTCCATCGATAAAAGTAATTATTTCCTACAGTTCCATTGGACAACAGGAAACAAGCATTTTGTTGAATAACATTAGTACTGAATGATGAGAATATGTGAGATGATAAACGCTTAAATAATAATTTATGATACCGACTTCGAGCACCTTCATGCTTGATGGAATTTCAAAAACAAATTTTAATTGTCAAAACTTTCTACCATTATACATGTTCATTATCACTCACTCTATTACACTGATGCAACAAAACTAATGAGAGTTTTGTTGTTCAACTCAGCTCTGTTACATCCGTGTGATGGAGTGCCTGAAGATGCCGAAATCGAAACCCAGGTCGTTAGTGACAAAACATGTGGAATTGTATAAAGTTTTTACAAATCAAGTTTAAATAATAACTACATTTTAAATGTAAAAATTAATATTGATTGAATTGGCAGTTACTTGGTAGAACAAAACACATTACAACACGGTGAAAAGATAACAATATATTGTTGTTCTAATTTTTTAAAATTTATATAGTTGGAAGCTATTTCGGTTTACGCCTTCATCAGAATAATTTTTAAGCGTAAATTTACTTATCTATACATAGCGGTGTAGAAAAGGTATACGATAAATCTTCGTTTTAATATCCAAGTTTTATATTGTGATAATACATTCTTAAAAATTGATTTTATGTATTTCTGGAACTGAAAGTTGATCTGGCTAGGTCAAACTCTGTGTCCACATGTTAACGTCTTTGTAGTAAAAACTCTAAGCAAAATGCATTGGAACAATTAGAAATTAATAGAAATCAACAACTCAATGACGTTATTAATAAACAAACAAAATTAAATCTATCACCACTTTTTAAACCATTACGGAATGGTATTGCATCATTTAAATAAACCGTGTGAGTTCAATATTTATTCACAAGCAATAAAAAGAATGTAAATTAATCGAAACTACTGAAGAACGCATATATAAAATTTTACCTGATCGCGTCTCGCACGGTGGGGGCTCTGAAAGAGTTAACAAGTATTAAAAAATCGAGGCATATTTTTTTTGTTAATATTCAAATTACTATCAATTTATTCGTGTATATTCAGCATAGTTCACTGAATTATGTCAAAATATGGAGAAAAATCTCAACGCATTTGGCCGCCCACAGCGGCCGCTGGTGTGCGCTGCACAACGTGTACATAAACTAAGTTCAGTCCTGTTGTAATCTACAAGCCTTGTTCGGTTGTTTTTGCTAATAATGCAGACTGAATTATAGATATGTTAACCAATTTTACTATATTTAAAGAAGGTCATAAGTGAAGAAGGTTTTTATTACTTTTTTCGTTTTATAATAATAATACGTAAATATTTATGATTACAAAAATTACGTGGATTGTTTGTGACATAAATGGATTTTAAACGGTCCATCTTGCGTGCAATAATATAATGGTTGCTTTATAATTATTCGTGATTGTTTTTGGAATAATTTCTCGAATGTTCCCGAAATAGGTAACCGAAAAAAAATTAATCGATATACTTAAATAAATTTTATAATTTACGTTAAATTGGCCAATCTAAAGAAACCAGTTGGAAATAGTCGCGAAAATAACAATATTATTTATTTAATCGTTAAATAATTGAGGACTTGATTATGAAAACGGCACATGTCACACAAGTCATTTTTTTCAGGAAAGTGCTAAAAAGGACATTTTTACAGATTTCAAAGTGAGGAATCATGGAGTATCTTTAACTCGAACCTTTTTGTGCCAAATAAAGTACATTCCAACACTGAATATTTCAAAAAATAATTCAGAAGTTTTGGTGTTAAATAAATTTATAGACATAATCAACACAAATAAAGCTACAATATATTACAAATACAAAAATCAGCTCTTGCATAAAAATTTTGAATTTATTTTATTTTCAAGTGTCAACTATTGACACACTGTAATCAGCCGTCTCACCAATTGAGACGTTTTTTTCCAGGAAGATTAATATAAAATAAATTATAGTATCATTTTTTAAATAAATAATTAATTTATTATATATTATTTCAAAAATCATTATCGTGTAACTCTGTAAAGTAGTGATTATTGAGAAAATTAAAATTATTTCGATAATAGAAACTAATAAATACAATATAAACACAAGTGTAATCTGGTGATGAAAGTGTTAGACATTTCCTATTTTTATACGAAATTCGGTTGATTTTGCACCATTTTAAGAAATTCTAGTCAAGAAATTCAGATATGCAATAAAATGACGATTTAAAAAAAGTGGATATTTGCTGTTTTTAAGCCAAGGTATTCAATTACTACGACATACATATTACAAAATATTTATGCACGTAATAGATAAACGCAAGGAAATGAACAATTACATAAAAAAACTTCACTATAACTTTACAATAAGAAACGCAATATGTATTTTATATATAACACAAAATAGTACATTAACACAAAAAGATTTTGTAACAAAATAAACAAAAAACTATATTTATTGTTCCTAATTGCAGACTTTTGCTCCCCTAAAGTAGTCTGGACTGATTCTAACAAATATATACCCCTTAGAGTCCGCCTAAAGGTGTTGATAGTTGCGAAACCACGGGGTGACAAAACATTCTGGGAACGTAAAGGGTATTTCAATATATACGCTCGAAATTTGGGCAAATATAAATATAAAAAGTTCTGTGTGAAATTTCTATTCATATTTTGTTCATTTAAAAGGATATTTTACTTCAAGTGTGAAAAATAGCGTCGTTCAAATGTCTGACACGGTTTTGTTTGGTAGCACGTATTTGAGAGGCCCAATCCGCAATAACTTTGTCGTATAAATCTGGCCAAATTAGTTGAATGGAGTTAAGGGTGTTAATTGTTTTCAGTTTGGAATAGCCCCAAAGAAAGAAATCTATAGGTGTAAAATCGCACGATCTCGGTGGCCAGTTCTATGCCCTCAAATCGCTCGTGTAAAATTTTCATCTAAATTTGATGATTTTCACACGTTGTTCAACGTTATTATATATTTATTAATTTTGAATTGTTACAACTTTTTACGACTCGGCATTTTTTGTCACTAACGACCCTGTTTTCGTCTTTCGGCATCTTCAGACATTCTATCACACGGATGCAACAGAACTGACGCGTAGTAAAACCCTTTCAAGAATGACTGATTAACAATATTAATCGTTAATGAAAATTATCACAGGCAATTGTGTTAATTATTATTACATCAATATTATTAAATATGTTTTAGCTGCCATTTATTTTTTGCCTTGGGGGTTGTGTTTTCCTTCAATTATTTTTTTTATATTTTATATTGAAATGAACTTCCATAAAGTTACCGCCGAATCCATCGTAATTATGAGAGTTGATTTTGTTATTTATAATCTTTATTTTTTTTATGATAAAAACATACTTTTTAATACTTTTCACATTATATTTCATGATCAGGGCTGGTTTCGCTGATACCGAAAATTATCAACTGATGAAATATATTGTGGAAATAAGTACTAAAAAATGTGTTTTTATTATTTAAAATACCATGTCTTTCCATCAAGAAGTGACAGTCAACACTTTAAAAGTTATTAAAACTTTATAGTAAAATGTACTATTTAGTTGTTACGTCTACAATGTTTTATAGAATACATTACATATTGACTATTTTTGTATAGATACATTATTTTTAAATCTTTTTTTTTTATATTTATTGTTTATTTAAAAATTGAATTGGACAATTTCAGGATCCACCACTGGACGTTGTAATCAAATCATTGTAAAAAAATCATTTCAGATGTATATATATGCAAATCCTAGCCTAAGGGTCTGTGTTTGTTTTTTTTATATAATTAATTCCTCTTGTATATAGCCGTTTCAAAGTATTTATTGTGTGTCAGTTATATTGCAGACGACTGATAGAATGTCTGAAGATGCCGAAAGGTGAAACCTGATTAATGAGTGACAAATCATGTTGTCTTCTACAACGTTTCGAGTATTTATATTAAACTCTCAACATGTTCTACTGCAGAGCTCAGTCACAGTCAACAATTTCGACAGCTGGTGTCACTAATGTCAGCCAATTATTCTTAGTTGATAATGCTGATATAATGTGTAATTAAACGCATAACTATTCCCAGTGGCGTCCTAAACGAACGGATGTAATGAATAAAAAATGTGCGAGGTGTGTACCTACACATCCCACTTTTACTTCATTGCATAGTTGCAAACGTAAATAGATATTGGCGAGACAAATAATTTTAATCAGCCGCTACTGAAAATCCGAATATTCAATCTCCATTTACTCAAATAGTCTAAACGGGAACAAATGTTTAGCTTTTTTTTATTGTTTCAAATATTAACGGTATCCTTATATTTAATGGGCACTTTTAAGTGTGACACCAATTTCTTTTCATTTAAAATCTTGCCCATTGCATGTGTGATGGCCAAACCGCGACAAATTGCTTCGTAACTCCTGCTTACTATTTTAGAATATGCCCCATTATTGAATTTATCTTCATATTTTCAACACCTGAGTGTTCTCAGCTCAATTCTTAAAGTCCTCTTAAACTTCAGCTTACGAGATGGTGGATGAGAGAGAGTGCGTTTGTTAAATGCGGCATATTTGATGCCGCTTCATTTATGGTAGTTAAGGAGGCCTCTCGAAACATCTTTCCGACGAAAGATCATTGTTGACTACAGTATCTTTGTACTTTAATAAAAAATCCAAAGAGGGACACTGCCACACCCTCATTAAATTCAAATAAAAATACATTTTTCCTTTCTTTTCGCTGGCTTACATGCATAGACGAAACAAAACAATCAATATCATAGCTACATTCGAACACAAATAAAAAAAATAACACGTGTCGCTGCTTTACATCAAAAAAAAAAATCCTTTGCCGTAAATCCTCGACACCAATAGGTTGAGCGGTATATTTTTTTTTTGTACATCTTTTTCAAGCTTTGTTTAAAAGCAACAAAAAAAATGTGTTATATAATATACATTTGTATACAACCCTGCTAAAGTAATGTAGAAAAAATCAACAATTACTTATTTAAGATCTGCTTTCGATATTATTGTGAAATCTATTAGCCAATTTTCTTATGCCTCATGTATTTGACTCTCACGCAGATTTTTATCCGAAAATCAATTTTTAATCAATAAAACACGCTACAATACATTCACATTGTTTAATAATATTTATCTAATTAAAGGTATTTTCACAATAGTACAGCATGCTGTCATACTACATTAAAACGTCCATTTATGAACATGACAACTTCCCACTGAATTAACACATCGACATTAAGCCGGCGCATTTCATAAAAATATCATAAATTTAAAAGATCATTATACTAGACAAAAAATGTCGTTAGAACTGCATTAAATTAGACTGTCAACGCGACCTTGCTTTGTGAACGGCGTAAGCCAAAAATGTGTAGGCAGGATAACTTGCACTTAAATATATTCTTTATAGTCAAACAATAACGTTATATTACCAACTGTTCAATGATTCATTGATATTGATTTAATGTATATTTTACAGTGACAGTACGATTTAAGTGAAATTGTATTTTTTGATTGATTGAGTTGGCATTCACTTGGTAGAACTCCATTATAACACGGTGAAAAAAATAGCAATGTATTTTAGTTCAAAAAATTATTTATTTAAAATATAGTTGATAGCTATTTCGGCTCACGCCGTCGTCAGAACTATGCTTTAACGAACATTTGCTTATCTATATTATATATGGTAAAAGTAACAAATTATATGCTCTTAAAATTTTGACATATAGTTGTTGATAGCTATTTCCGCTTCCGCCATCGCCAGAACTATGATTAAAACAAAAAATAAGCTTAACTTTAAACACTGATTAACAACAGATAGATAATATTTCGTCTGATTTGTTAACATCATAACTTCAATGTGTAATTTAAATGTCAAATGCAGGGGCGTGGAGTTGGATTCAGGGTTGTGAAAAACGCGCGACTACTTTTTCGATAAGACGATTTTAAAAAATATCTCTAAATAAACAATGTTCAGGATTGGTTGGTTGATCTTTAATTTAATGCACATAAATAGGAAAGGTGGAAAAAACCTTACAAAATTGAACATTTTAACAGTTCGAGTTGTGTTGTGGGTTAATGTCAAAGTCGTACTCCGAGTTGAATTTTTTAACGACTTCACAGCCCTACTTTTAACATAAATACTAAGTAAAATTGACAGGATTGGACGTGGGGTTTCTATTATAATAAATCGCTCTACATATTGTATAACAATCAATAATACTTTGAAGAGTTGTAATTGTATTTTCGAAACCCCATATTGTTGACATACGTGTCAACACTTAAAGAGATTGTCTTATTTACAACCGTTTAGATCAATTAATCTTATCAAAAGACATTTCATGCGTAGATTTAGATTCATGTATACAATAATATTATTCATACACGTGTAAATATTATTTAATCGCATGCAAATATAAACGCGACGCGTAAACAAACAAGAAAACAAAGTAAATTAGACGCCATTATCTGAGAATGGTGTAGATTTAAAAATTCTCCGTCTGAAAGTAAGTCACGAGAATATTGTTTCTATCACCATCCATTAGGCGCTAACAGTGTCAAATTGACATCACGAAGCTTTCGGATATCTTTTTACGAAAGCACCAAATCACATCTTAGCAAAAGTTAGCTTGTGGTATGGTAAAAAAAATGCTGAGTATTATAGTTACTAAATAAACATAGTTCTTTTAATTGGTTGAATTGGCATTTACTTGGTAGAATTTCATTATAACACGGTGAAAAAACAGCAATGAATTTTAGCCATACAATTTTTTTATATGATATAGTTGATAGCTATTTCGACTCACGCCATCGACTATAGTTCCGACGATTCCTCGTTCCTCAAGCCATTGGAACGGGCTTTTCCGTAATAAACTATCCCCATCCAATACACCATTTCCGTGCAATATGTAAGCTTATTGATATAGCCGCCATTTTAGTTTCATTTACAATTTATTTATTTTTTAGTTTTATTGCCAGCAGGAAGTAAGCTAGGTCGTTAAAACAGGAGAAAAGGTGTATTGTGTACCTTTTCTACACAGCTATATATAGATAGTTCTGTCGATGGCGTGAGCCGAAATAGCTATCAATTATATATTATAAAAATTTTGTAGAACTAAAAGACATACCTATTTTTTCACCCTGTTAAACATATGTTAGTTCTGATGAAGTGTAAGCCAAAATAGCTATCAGCTGTATATCTCATAAATTTTGTAGAACTAAAATACATTACTATTTTTTCACCGTTTTATTACGTAGTTCTAACAATTAAATGTCAATTCAATCAAAAAATTAGTTCGTGGTAATTTTTTTCAAAAAAATCTCGCAATAATTAATAATATCCCTTGGATTTTTATGATATTTTTTTTATATATCAGCGAGAAATTTTCTTCAATAACAATCTTTATTTTTTTAAATACAGCGAAACCTCATCAAACGATCCTCCATTCTCGCATAATACGTTTTCCCGGATGGATCGTTCATTTTTTATAGTCCCAACTAACACCCATAAGAACAATGTTAAATAATCTCGCATTAACAGTTCCCCGATTTATCGATTTCCTCGATCTATCGTCTAAATATTATTGTCCCGTCTCAAATATAATCCCGATTGCTCGGTTTTGTTATATAAACCTTTCTATCCAACACAATTAGTGAGTTTGAGAACATTAAATCTTATATGTTAACCAAAAAAATTATGATAAAATATATAGTTCGCTCAATCGTTCGTCTTGCCTTCAAATTTTCTTTAATATCGAATTACACAAGAAGAAATTTATAGCACTATTCGATTATTTCAATAAATAAGATTTAATTAATATAACTTTTATAAAGCCCTCTCTTTGGAAATTAAAAGAGGGGGAATTTAGTTTGTTTGGTAAGTTTATCAGAAGATAGACGTTATAATAGAAATCAATTTACACTTAATTAAGATTAATTGAAAACTGAATAAAAATGCTTCAATACAACACAGTTAACATATTTTTTCTTTATTATTGCCGCGAAGACGGCATGACTAAACAATAAGCCTCGTATAAAAACAAATGAATACTGACGTCACAAGAACTTTCATTGTAAATTTAATAAAACGTCGGTGTATGTTAACCGAACCAGTTCTCGAAGTTAATTAAATATTAAATTTGTGATAACACACCAACGGTTCCGCTGGGAATCAAATCTACAGCCTCGTTTGAACAGGTGACTTCACGCTGTGAAAACGAAACACTTCCTAGAAAACGATGAATAAACTTTTATCATTTGAATGACTTAACGTCGTTTCGTTCGTATGAGTTTTTTTTTGTTTACCGTTATATTCCTAGTTTGGTTTTGTCGGTGCGAATTTACAACCGTTCTAGAAACGCGTCATTATTACATAATATCCATTTGGTTACGTCACACATTTTAGCTCCAATTCAAAGTACTGTATAGGCAGATATCGAGCCAAATACAGTAAACCGTTCTATAGCGTTCCCCTCTATAACGTTTGCAGTGATCCCTCCTATAATATCTTTGTTTTACAAATCGTTAAATTTTCATGGTCAAAATATAATTTTCATAATTATATTATTTTAAAAATATATTTTATATACGTGTAAGAAATATTTATCAGTAGCTGTTTGTCTTTGACTTCACTTTACGTATTAAAGTTCAAGGAAAATACAAGGTCTACTACTCCCTCTACTCTCTATTACTCCTACAATATACTTTATGATCAGGACCGTTTTCGCTCATCAAACAAGAAAATCGATAAATCGGGGAGCGGGTAATGCGGGACTATTTAAAAATTTTCTTATGTGTGCTTGACGAGACTATATGAACGATTTATCCGTGAAAAAACATCATGGAAGAACGGTTAAGCGGGGCTCGTTGTATATATGATATTTTTCTTTGATTCCTCTGAATATATATGCTTTTTATTTATTGTATTTTACTTCATAGACTATATTTTTATTTTTTGGCTGACATGCATAATCTTGCTGACCAGCGAAAAGACAGATTGAGTTTACGAGTAAAATAGATATACAGTTACAGTGTATAATTATTCTCACAGATCACAGATGACTTTTATACTATTTATTTTAATGCATTATAGCCAGTTTTATTTTTATTTATGTGTCATAATTCAATACTAACATGTGTTCACCAATGGTCGTAAACATTGTAAATATGAACACGGACTTCATGATTTGGAAATTTGCATAATTTTATGCACGTGAACCGGATTTACTGGGGATTACTCAGCTCTGAAGCGACTAACTTATTTACATATGTCTAACGCCCATAGCGAACTGAAAGAATAAATTAATACACAAGAGATTAATGATTTTTAATATTAACCCTCTATTTAATTAGTATGTCAAAAATTATGTTGTTTTTGTCGTAGCTTTTGGACCGATTTTCTAATATACCCGGTTTCAATTTCGTGTAAATGGACTTGTTAAGATTTAAATTTCATCAGTTGATAATTCTCGCGTTGGGAGAAACAGTTCCTGGCCATTATGTCTTCAGTTAGATTTACCATCAAAATTTTATAAAACGTGTCATAATCAAGACACCGGTTTCAGCCATTGCGAGCTATCATCATCACTCGATTGTCAAAATAGTATAAAAAATATTTAGTACATAATATGAACGTTTCAAACTTTTTAACGATATCGACTTAGGGTGCTCGGTAGAGTATCACATAAAATATAATGCCCGATGATGCCTTAAGGTGAAACTTGCGTGAAAAGTGACGAAATCTGTGGATTTATACACAGTTTCAAATTATCGTTCGTCTTTTAAATAATAAAAAAATAATAAAACTTATTTCGACAATATATGTTATGATAAGAACCGATTTCGCAGTATCAACTGATAGATAGAATTATCATCTATCAACTGTTTTTGTGTATCCATGTGATAGAATGCCTGAAGATGCCGAAAAGCGAAACCCGAGTCGTTAATGACAAAATGTGCGGAATCCTGCAAAGTTTCAACAATTCAATTTTGATTACCATTCGATAATGCTTGCGACGAGTGAGACCGGTCCTGACCATACAATTTATTATTTAAAATATGCCTTGCAAGAAGTGAGAGTAAACACACTAAAAGTGATTCGTTTATCTAATCTATGTAAATAAAATTGAATCGAATGTGAATTGTTGAAGCTTTGTATGATTCCATATGTTTTGTCACTAGCGAGATGAAACAGAACTGACTGCCCATGTGATAAAGAACGGGAAGATGCCGAAAGGCGAAACCCTGAAATTTGCATCAATTCAAATTTAAACTACTGTCAATAATAAATAGGTATATTGTCACTATTACCAAGAGAGAAGATGCACTTTTAGATTCAGATCTGTCACTTCTAGGTGGAAAGACATTACAATTTTATAATGAATACAAAATATTTTGTAAATTTCCACAGTTCAAATTTGATATTGTATCACCTTCAATTGATATCATAAAAAAGAGTCAATGTTCGGTTATATCGATCCCTTCTGAGATACTCTCGAGCCAAGGGTGTCCGATCACTGGTCGATTCGAAGGCGATTCACAAAGCGCAGGTCACATGCTATCACATTTTAATTACGCATCGTCGGCTGCGATACCGCAACGATGCACATCAAAATAGACAGTGTGTTTTGCGTGTGTCAGTAATTCAATACTTTAGAATGCTTTAATTTAATACCGTCATCTCTTATAATGTCCACATGACCGCTCGTCACAACACGCCACCGCCAACAAATCCGGTCACGTTAAATAATATTTTCGTGATATGACCAATGTACAATGACTCGCAAACACAACATATATAGATGCAGAAAAAAATTTCACACATAAAGAATTCCAATTTACTTACATGAGATTTTTTTACACTGTGAGAATTTCCACGTTCAACGGCTGAATTTTTTATTGGGACTCGCCGTTGACTTAATTAGCGGTCGGCAACCTTTTGGACTTTTTGGATATTTTATGTCTCAAAATGTGTCAATAGTAATAACATATGATATCGACTAAAGGTGCTTGGTGTGTTTTCAATATCAAATTTGAATTGTTGTAATCGTACAGAGACGATTTCACGTGTTTTGTCACTAACGACCCGGGTTTTACCTTTCTTATAATTTGTTGTAAAACCTTTTCAAGAATGACTCATTAACAAGATTTATCGTAATAATACTAATCCAATAATAATTAACACAATTGCCCATGGCAACTTCCATTAAAGATCCTGCTAATGAGACATTCTCGAAAGTATTTTTCAATAAATATATTTATATTTTGATGTTAGTTGATGAATTAATTAATGAAAATAATTATGGGCAATTGTACCAAGTATTATTAGATAAATATTATTAAATTCGTATTAGGTGCAATTTACTGCTTGCCTTGGGGTGTGGAGTGTTTTCCTGTAATTAATAACTCTGGTATGTAGGCGATGCTAACTGTTTATTTTACGTTAGTTCTGTTGCATCCGTGTGATAGATGCCCGATGATGCCGAAAGGCGAAACCCGGGTCGTTAGTGACAAAACATGTGGAATCGTACAAAGTTGTAATTATTCAAATTTGAGCTTCATTGAATTTCTCAGCAGCTAATTACGAAATAAAAACAATGCTTATCTGTCACTCTACATGTTACAATTCACTTCCGAATTTTTTTATCACGTCAACTATGATTAACTGAATTTATCGGCAGGCTAAGTAACGTGTGAAAAAAATAGATTAGATTAATGTAATAAATCAATGAAATTGTCACGTTTTCTTTATCGATATGAAATAGAATAATTAACTTAAATAATCATATTTTGAGTCGTGCGTAAAAATGTCTTCAGATAAAACCAATTCACAACTGATGACATCGAGTCTGCCAATCATTGTAACGTCATCATATATGCGAGCGCATACTTACGCTGCTTAATGTTGCCAGATTTAAATATATAAAAATTAATGTACGTATACATGTTTATCCTTAATGCATTACTACACCATTCATCCGATCGATATGAAACTTTATAAATTTCTTAAGTACACTACCGCGGAGATTTCTGGCATACCAACTTACTCCGAAAAATGGATGTCTAATCTAATCCATAGTTCCTCAAATTTTTTACACCCGTGGACCACCAAAAAACCCAAAAATGTTTGGTAGACCTTTTGGGTTTGGTTTGATTTTTTATTCAAAACAACTTATTTTGAAACAAAGTATGCTGATATATCAATATTTAAGTATAATAAAACAGACAGTAACGAAAAAATACAATTTAAAAATCCATAAAATACAACATTAAATTCGATTGTTTATCGAAATAATATCACATCGCGGACCTCCGGTTGAGAAACTAAGATCTAATCTATACATATATATAAATCGATATATGTGCTTATTTTTGTTCTTTATGCATTACTACGACACTATAAACAAAAAAATAGTTTGTTTTCATAACAAGTTTCCTTGAATTTCCTTACACTGAGAATGCAACAACGCGCGACGGGTCAGCTGGTATTAAATAAAATTAAAACATTGCTTCATTATAATGTGTTCCTATTTAGAGAAAATAACTATTGTATTTTCAGCGTGGCTGTCCACCTAATATTTTTCCTTTACTTATATATAATATTCAAAAAAAAAACCTTCATTTTAGATTACCGTCTCTATAAACATTGTATTGCCAATAATGAAATAGATATTTATGATAATGTGACAGTTGAGGGAAGATGTCTCTAATCTTGGGTATGAGAAAGTTATTTAACAAGAGCTTTATGCTGGGCGTACTGTGTTCTCTTAATGGCGAATTATGCCTCGGGAGGCCGAAGGCACAATTTAAAAGCTCAAACTTTTGGACATCAAAAGTTCTCTCAGGTATTTTTTTCGATCGCAAATATCTCATTATCAGCATCGAAGGCGTTCCAATGCGTTAATAAATTATAGAAAAATATTGATTGAATTGGCATTTACTTGGTAGAACTCCATTATATAACACGGTGAAAAAATAGAAATGTATTTTAGTTCTACATTTTTTTTTATACAAGATATAGTTGATAGCTATTTCGGCTCATGCATCGTCAGAACTAGTACAGAACAGAAGTAGCTATCAACTATATATTATATATAAAAAAAATTGTAGAACTAAAATACATTGCTATTTTTTCACCGTTTTAAAGAAAAATATTTGATTGTCTTTTATACGTCATGATATTATTTATGATGTCGGCTGAAGGTGCTTGATGGATTTTCAATATCAAATTTGAATTGTTAAAACTTTGTACGATTTCACATGTTTGTCACTAACGACCCTGGTTTCACATTTCTGCATCTTCGGGCAACCTATCACACGGATGCAACAAAAATGAAGCACAGTAAACAGCTAACTGTTTCAAAACCCCTTCAATAATAACTCTTTAACAAGATTAATCGTTAATGAAAATTATCACAAGCAATTGTGTTGATTATTATTATATCAATATTATTCAATTTGTTTTTGCTGCCATTTAGTTCTTACCTTGGGGTCTGTGTTTTCCTTCAATTAATACCTTTGGTATATAGTCGATGCTAACTGTTTATTGTGCGTCAGTTCTGTTGCATCCGTATGATGGAATGCCTAAAGATGCCGAAATGCGAAACCCTTCATTAGAGACAAAACATCATGTTGTAACAATTCAAATTTGATATTGAAATTCCATCAAGCACCTTCAGTCGATATCGTAAATTAACTGTATTTGATTATTAAATATTTAGGCTTTTTCTTACGGCTATTTTTTTCGTAATTCTTTCTCTCTTTATGTAAGCGATGCAAACTGTTTACTGACTGTCACTTCTATTACATCAATGTCATATAATACCGAGTTACAAATGAAAACTTTGTTAATTTATACATAGTTTTCACAAAGTGAAACTAGAAAAAAACATGATTGCCATGTTAGTTTGGTGGTTTCTTGCTAAATGCAATACGTGGATATTTGCTTCTAAGGAATGCTCGTGAACCAGGTTATGACATTTAGAGTTCGCGTGGCACACCCACCAACTATTTAACAGTTAATTGCTTCTTATCATTTGTTGTGAATACATTAAATGCCAAAAATATGATCAGTAGCGGATCAAAAGGGGCGCTCAATTGGGGGTCTAACCTGCATATTTTTAATGTTGTATTTAATATTAATTTAAAAACAGTTTCTAGTGACATCATAATCAATTCATTTTTTTTTCAATTGGATCGTGTATTTCGAAAACTTGCAAGTTAAGTTGCATTGTTCAACTTTAACTATCACTACTTTGAAATGGAATAAAACAAAGATGATTTTTTTGAATAGGCATGATATTTACTTTATTAAAGATAATCTTTTGGCATTATAATTTAAATATGACTACTGGCATATGACCGCCACGGCGAATTTTCGATGACTTTTTCCAACATTTGTGGCCATATATCGGCAATAACGTGGCGAATGTTGTCCTCCAAGTGGTCAATCGTTTCGAGCTTATCGACGTAGACTAGCGACTTCAGATATCCCATCAGAAAATAGTCTAGCGGCGTTAAATCACACGATCTTGGAGGCCAATTCACGGGTCCGAAACGTGAAACCATGCGGTTACCAAACGTTTCCTTCAATAAATCAATTGTGGCACGAGCTGTGTGACATGCTGTGCCGTCTTGTTGAAACCATAGCTTTTACACGTCATGGTTGTACAATTGATGAACGAAAAAGTCAGTAATCATGGCTCTATAACGGTCACCATTGACTGTAACGTTCTGACCAGCATCGTTTTTAAAGAAATACGGACCAATGATTCCACCAGCCCGCAAAGCACACCAAACAGTCAGTATTTCTGGATGTAACTGTGTCTCAACGTACACTTGAGGATTATTATCACTCCAAATACGGCAGTTTTGTTTATTGACGTATCCATTCAACCAAAAGAAACCTTCGACGCTAAACAAATTCGCTTATGAAAATCGGGATCAACGGCAATCTTGTTTTGGGCAATTTGAAAGCGTTGTTCAGGCGTATTCAGGCGTTGTTCAGGTCTATTCATGTTAAAATTCCAAACCAAACTAACCATAAATCACTTCACAACTGACAAAATGACCGCCAGTTTAAGAAGTGTTGCCAACTTAAAGTTCTACACCCTATATATGATGAGAATACGCTGTGATATGATTTCACTAAGTCGCCAGTAAAATATATTTTTACTTGAAATATATTAAACCACCGTAGTGTGTACTTAAAATTCAAATCTAGCATAAATTTTGTGATTTAAATTCGTAAAAAAGGTCCCTGAATTAATAATCGCCTCCTGAGTGAATGACCCGCCACTGGATTTGATCATTTTTAGCTGTGCCATAAACCGTCATATAGATTATTAATGGTATATTTAACACAAATTTCGATTTTTCGAAAGTCAACGATTTCTTTATTGGTTTGAAGATTTCAAATAATATTAATAATTGACTGTATATAGCGGAACCTCTATATTCGTCAATAATACATCTGGGGGGCTGGCGAATATGTGATGAAAGAAATGTAGAAACAAAATTTCCCATAAGAAAAAGCTAGATTTAATTAATCCATCTCAATGAAAATAGTTAAAATGTGTAATAGATCGTAGCAATAATCTTTAAAAAATATAAAATATTATATTTGCAATACGAATCTCTCACAGATTCAATCACATCAATTTAGAACCATACGTTGGGCACTTGTTATAGAGTAATCAATACTATTCTCTGATAATTCTTTTTAATATAAATCTCTCACAAATTCAAATAATTCACTTTAGACCAACGATTTCAAAGCTGGGAGGCGCGGGCTATTGCCAGAGGAGGCCCCAAAAACTCTCTAGGGAAAAAAATCATGCCATTAGTTTGAAAAACTTCACGCCAATAAACTGCAACATTCTTCGCATTAAACTTTGATGCGTTAGATTGCTTAAACATGTAATATAAAAAAATATTAAAATGTATGTACGTGTTCGTGTTTAATTCGGTTGTGCTAAAACACGCAAAACCTTATTATTTTTCTGTTAATTCTATTTAATCAAAGCACTTTTCTTTTTTGAAATAAAGCTATTATTTGAATTATTACAACTTTGTACGATTCCACGTTTTTTTTCACTAACGACCCGGGTTTCACCTTACGGCATCTTCAGGTATTCTATCACACGGATGCAACATAAGATGAAATGATATGATATTTAAATTCCATCAAGCACCTTCATTCGATATCATAAATTACATAAAATAAGTATTCCTTAAAACTTGTCTATATTATTACATATATAAAAAAAAATAAAAAGTATGGAGGGAGTCGCGAAAAAAAGTTTTTTTTAAAGAGGCGCATTACCTTTAAGTTTGAAAACCGCTAGTGTAGGCCCAAAGGTTGGGCATCAGTTATAGAGTGTGTGAGGGTAGTTTGCAATTTTCATGACAATATTGTTCAAAAATTCATTAGTTTATTGTAGTACGTTGAATTTAATACATTCGCGAGGGTTCGATCAAAATATTTTACAGTTTATATGTTACATTATAATAGTGAGTTGCAGTTTCACAACGGTTACGAGCGGAAGACAGAGCAGAGAAGAACTCAGATGTCAATTGATAATTCTTCATATATAGAGGAACAATCGAATAATAGTATTACACGGTGAAAAAATAGCAATGTATTTTAGTTCTACATTTTTTTTTGTAAGATATAGTTGATAGCTATTTCGGCTCACATCGTCAGAACTATCTATCTGTAGCTGTGTAGAAAAGGTATACAATACACCTTCTCTCCTGTTTTAACGACCTAGCTTACTTCATGCTAGCAATAAAACTAAAAAAAAAAAAATATAAATGAAACTAAAATGGCGGCTATATCAATAAGCTTACATATTCCACGGAAATGGTTTATTGTATGGGGATGTTTTATTACGGAAAAGCCCGTTACAATGGCTTGAGGAGTGGCGACGGATATATATTAGTTACAAGATTTTTTTGTGATAATTGATATCTATTGATTTCCAGCCGTTCTACAGCCGTCATCTTGCTACCTTTATTACAAAGATGTAAACACGTGAGCGCTGAGTTTGAATTTGTATTATGCGATTCTTTTATAATGTGATTAGGAAATTGTGAATCTGTTTTTTTACTGTTGAATGATCTTACATGTTCCTTATCTCGAATGGATATACTTCTACTTTACTGAATTTTTAATTTCTCGATGAATTTTTCGCTAATGCTACCTAGTTAATTGATTGATTTAAAGAAGCGGTTATCCTGAATCGTGTTCGCGTAAATGAGTTTTCTAGCAAGATTTAGTGTTTTTTTTATATAATAAATTATTTATCGTCGCTATCTCATAACCATTAATAAGGGCTTTGCATTTTATAGTCTGCAGTTTTTTACGGTAATCTACATGACTCATATGTACAGTTATTAATCTGTGTATCATGGAGTTGTAAGCTGAAAGTTTATCATTCCATGAGTGAAGGGACTTTGCGTGAATCGTAGTATCACAAAAAGTAGGTTTTCTAAAAAATTTTAAAGTATGTTTATGTTTAACTCTGCTAATGGTAAAGTCCAGAAAATTGATGGAATTGTCTACCTCTACCTCTAGTGTGAATTTAATATTACTATGTATAGAGTTAGCTTTCTGTAGAAATTTATCTAACTACTTCCTAAAGTCCTGTTAACAACATTTTATCAGAAGAATATTAAAATTTTATCGCGATATTACGTATATAAAGTAATATTACCCTTATCTGTGTACAGATAACTATTTATTTACAAGGATTAGTGACATTTATAATAATCAATAAGTGCATTTTTCTGTTATCTCTCATAATATTTATGCGTTATCTTTATTATATACTATTGTTTTCTCAATTGTCTCACGTCATTTTTACAATGAATACAAGATAAGAATATAATTATAAGTGGATACATGAAAACATAACGCCGGCGACCAGGGGTGGCTAATACGTCGACCGCGGTTCTGAAGATAATTGTTTATATTTCCCAAAGCAATTCGGGCCGATTCTTGATGGATTCAGCAACTACTTTAAAGAATTTCAGTTTAAATGTAATTTTCAAATTGATAACGTTTTTATATATTAAATCAACCGTCATATAGTGTTCTTTAAAAAAGTTTTTTCTACAAAACGCTCGATTTTCAAGGTATCTTAAATTATGTTAACGCTCTGGACACGTGCGTTCGTTAACAAATTAAATATTAATCATGGTCATTATGCCAAAATTTAAAAAAATATTTATTTGGTGACTCAAATATTGTATGGATTCCTAACATCTTATGTGGAACTTTCTTATAGTGCGGTCCCTACCTCCACACTATAGGAGGATTGACTACATGTTATAATCAATGGATAAATTTGCAGTCGAATTACGAAAATTTAGCCTAATGATCTCTTCAAAGAAGCGAAACACGTGCCATATATAGTAACACACCAAGTGGAATATGAATGATTAAAATTTTAACTTTATTTTTAATATAAAGTTTAATTTTGTCAGGTTTTTTCCTATCTTTCTTACGTGTGGGCATTAAGTTAAAGATCAACCAACCAATCCGACAAATTATTCATTGAGATAATTTTTATAGCCGTCTATTCGAAAATCTATCGTTTTTTACAATTTTAACTCCAACTCTACAACCCTGATTAAAATATTGTAAAATTTACTATTTACAAATATGTCACACGATGCTAAATTAATAAAATTATATTTTCTTATGTTGGTAATAATTGTTTGTCAAATAAATAATTAAATAATATTTTTTATCAAATGTCAAATTGTATGTGTATATTTGCAGCCATAGAGAATATAATGAGCACGGATGACCCTGCAATAGTCAATTTTGACACTGCAATACAATAGTGTGTAATTGTTTACCGTCTTTTTTAATTGACATTCAGTAGTGGAATTATATGATAATATATATTTAATTCGTGAGGGGGGGTCACGGTCATACGGGCGTAACTAGATGAACACAGTTACGAGGTTATCACGCAAACAAATTATTTGTCAATTTTCATCACTTTAATTAAATTATCAGCATTTATGATAAATGTGTTTTTTTGTGCTTATAAAGAATAAGCAACGAATGACACTTTTCTATGTTCTGTGAAAACGTATATCACTGAATTAACACCATTACGAAAATCTTTATTATAATTTAAATTGCTGAAAATTTGTGCATTCCCACGTTTTTTCGGTCACGACCTGGATTTCACCTTTCGGCATCTTCATGCCATTCTATCACACGGATGCAATATAATTGACTTACACTATTACATTTGATATTAAATCCCACCGCAAGCCATACATTTCCAATTAGAATCTCTATATTTTACAATTATGTTTTAATGGTTGTAAATCAGAAATTTTAAAGGTGTTAACTGTCACTTTTTGATGGGAGGGTATGATATTTTAAATAAGAAAAATTAATTAAACAAAAAAAAAAGTTCTTTTTTTACAATATATTTTATGTTCAGGACCGGTTTCGCTCATAGCTCATCGCTAGCATTGTCGATTGATTCAATTTTTTTTTTTTTAAATAGTCGTAAAATCATTATATGTTATAAATATAGCACATAAATAGGAAAGATGGGGAAAAAACCTGAAAAATTATTTTTTTTTTACCGGAGTCGGTTTTTTTTTTTTGATGACAGCCCTGAAAACGCCTCATTGCTTTCCCGGTAATTCACGAGCCGGTGTACCGCTCAGGTCAACTCATGTTCAACCCTGCTTTCATAACATACATACATGTATGCTTAGTAATGTTTACTTTTGAAGTTGTATTTACTTATTAGTTTCGTAAAGGAAGCACATAATCTGCTTTAGAATATGATACCTTCTTAACAAAACTTTATATGGGTTCATAACATGTATCGGTCACTTAACATGGGGGCGTCGTTTAGAAAGCGAGTCAAAAGAATGACGTTTGATTTCTTCAGTTTGTATACAACGCTTTTGTGACTAAATAAGACAAGATTAACATTATATGTAATTACTTGTTAAGTGAAAATATGGTTTCCCAATTCATGCAGCGAAAATATCAGGGCTGTGTGGTCGTTAATAAAAGTGCGACTTCGACTTAAAAACGTTTAATTTTCTCAGATTTTTTCCTATTTATCTGTATTAAATAAAAGATCAACCAACCAATACGGCAAGTAGCCGAATTTTTCGTACTATACGTTTTAAAGGAATAAATAAAAATGAAGCGTTATTTATTTGAATGCATTTTTAAAATAGCATCGCTTGTATACAATCAAAACTAAGGATTTTAAGAACGGAAAATAACCACTTTACGGATATTTGGATTAGCGGAAATGCTGTAATGGTCAATGCTGAATCTTTTATGATTTCTGGAGGTCTCTGTATTGCAATTTCAACAATTTAATTATAGACTCGGTCAATTTTTTCCACTTTTTTCAATGGATTGTTAAATTTTGAAAATCTCCTTCGTCTAATACATAGGTTCCCAACCTAAGGCGAAAGATTTTTTGGGGAGTCGCCAACGTATACGGTCAAAGAAAGAAATATTTTTTTTGTATGCTTTTGGCATACAATTATGGGGGGTCGCGGGTCACATGAATTTTATGAAAAGGGGTCGCCACCCGAGAAAGGTTGGGGACCTATGGTCTAATACATAGTTCCTTAACACAAATTTTGTTCATTATTATTAGATTAATATTATCAATTTTTTTTAGCTGCCATTTACTGCTTGCCTTGGGATTTGTGTTTCCCTGTAATTAATACCTTTGGTATATAGGTGATACTAACTGTTTATTGTACGTCAGTTCTGTTGCATACGTGTGATAGAATGCCTGAAGATGCTGAAAGGCGAAACCAGGGTCGTTAGTAAGAAAACATGTGGAATCGTACAAAGTTTTAACAATTCTTATTTGATATTGATACTCCATCAAGTATCTTCAGTCGATTTCATAAATTATTTACATATTAATTGAAAGAAGCCTTAATAACATAATATAGTATTCATTGATCATCACTATCACTTAGAATTCTATATCCTTTACGCTTTTTCGAGATCGGTTGTGAGTTTTCAACATCGGAGGACTCTAATTTTTTTGTGGTTTTAGCCTTTAAAAAATCGTCAATAAGCGATTGTCTGCTTTTAGCGTGTAAGTCTTTACATATTTCCTTACAAGGTTCCAAAATATTTTGTAATTCCCTCTTGAATTTCGAACTCCTTTCCATTATAGGATCATTATCAATTAAAAAAATCTAATTTATTAGCCAATTCTAAACCGTCATATATTGTTTTTAATATGAAGCATGTAGCTGCTTCACTGCAACTGTTTTCCGAGTCACTAATTGTGGTAGGTTCATTCAAAGTTTCATCTTAATTTAATGTTTTTCACTAAAACTGTGTTATATAAAGCGTGTTTTATAAAAATATGTCTCAATTTATACATATGTTTTGTATAAAACCGTGTTATATGAGGCCTAACTATATACATATATGTACCAATTTGTTCTAAGTGTCTCATAAACGGTCAACGTTGCTAATCTTGGATATTATATTTTTAAATATGACAAATGACAAAAATAAAAAATAACAATAGCGAATTCGTTTATAATCTTTTTTTCTGAAATACGTTACATTCAAATATAATACATGTGTTTATTGTGTTTTCCAATGAAAATAATGACATCATTTTTGCTGTCAGAATGCAATTTGATCAAATTTAATTACCTTATCTCTGCAGATGCATATTATATTGTATTATTGCATTGAATGCTACTAAGGCGATTATTATGATATGCAATTATTAAAAGGATGCTTACAGAAAAAATAATAAACCTTTCTTAATGTTTTTAATTTTTCTTTTTGAATCCTTCATTTCAACAACTTTATCTCTGTCTATTATCCTATCTCTGCCTATATTAATCACACAAAAAATATTTCGCACTTTTTTAACCGGATGGCTGTCTGAGACAAGATATCTCGTCAAACCGTCCGTGATCGACACGCCTGAGACGAGATATCTCGTCAATATCTTTAAACGCACTCTCCTCCAAAAATATTCATTCTATTAAAATTATTCTTTGGCTAGACACGCACTGATATTTATAAGAAACGTTCAATAACATTTTACCATAATTGTAAAGGATTTTTACTTCCATTTTTCGTGATTTCTCCGAGTGTTCAAACTGTCACTTGAGAGATCAAGAGTCAATAGTTTCAGGGTTACCAAAATCTATTTTCTTCCAAATTCTTCAAGAAACCCTGCTTTTTATGATATAACAATAAACAATTGGTGAGTTTATTGATTATTTCTGTATATGTAATTAAAAAAAACGAAAATTCATTTTTTGTTGCAAATTATATCTGGCGTGCTGGGTACAGACGTATTTTTCTGGCAGACAAAGGATTAAACAGTACGACAACATTGGAGTAAATTTATTTGATTTTTATAATCTTAAAAAATTATATGATTTTGTTTTCTGACGGTGACTGTCTTTGACAAACATCTGTTCCGTGTCTATTGAAGATAGAAGGATTTTTGTTATAGACATACTAAAGCTTTATTTACAAGATTGGCAGTAATCTTTTTTTATGCGATACATTGGTTCAAAAAAGTGACGCATATAAAAAATCGCATAAAAAAGCCTTATTTCATATAATTTGATAAAGATGTTCGAAAATCAAAATATCGCGCAAAAAATGTGACGGTGTCTTCCAAAACGTCGCGTTAAAAGAGGACTCTGTGTACTTTCCTATTACAGTGGAACTCCGATCAACCGTTCTCTCATAATACGTTTTCCCGGATGGATTTTTCATTTTTCTAGTCCCGCCAAAAACCTATGAGAACAATGTTAAATAATCCCGCATTAACTGTTCCCCGATTTCCTCGTTTTTTCGTCTAAATATTATGGTCCCATCTCAAATATTATCCTGATTGACCGGTTTTGGTAGATAAATCTTTCTATCCAATACAATTTATGTGTTTGAACACATAAAAATTTGATGTATTAACCAAATAACTTTTACAAAAACCTCTCATATTTACCAATTTTTGGAAATCAAAAGGGGGGAGGGACATTATGTTATGTTAAGATTTTACTTTTTTATTATTATTTTAAGCTTTCCCGTATGTTTCGTTTTATTTTTAGGATCCCTTGAAACACGTAGAATCGAGTTTTCACTGTATATGACATGCATGTTGTTTAATTTTCTCAAAGTGCAGTCAACTAATAAACATTGCTCACTCCAGCGAGACTCAATCTGGGGCTCAACCAACTTTTAGGAGTGGTCCAAAACAATTATACTCATCAGATACTTACACAAACATTTGGTATTTTTCACAGGTTTAGAATACAATCATTCGGTCAGCAAGTCGTCGGCTTCTTTGACGGATCTCGTGGATTGAAGTCATAGACAAACAGCAATTTCTGTTCAAAAGCATTGGTGTTTGTTATATCTACAAATTAACTCCCACCTTTCCAAATTTAAATTAACGGAGCGTAGTAAGAGATTAGTTTACCGCTTAATCCCACCTTTTCTATCCATATTTTCTTCGAAGAATAAAGTGGCTGAGCTAATGAGTAACAAGCAAGCTCATAAAAAAACTTCTGTTCATATACCCCTTTATTAGGACTATATTCTACATCAGAAGCGGACATGGATTTAAAAAAATATTATGTAATTTGTTGTATAATGCTTGCTATCAATATGTAGCGGCCCAGAAAATTAAGAAAAAATTTATACGTGGCCCGAAGGAAAAAAACGTTGAGGAAGGCTGGCATACTCATATTTATATATATGTTCAAGCTTAGAGATGATGAGAACTGATGAGAGTAGTGAACTCAGAAATGGGATAAAGGAAATTTAGACAAACTCTCCTTGTTAAATTATATTATTTAAGGTCTGGTAAATCCTATGTTAATCTAAGGTAAAGGCAATATTTAGTTATTAAGTTTAAATTTTATTTTATTTTTAGAGTAACATCCTAAAACGTTATGGCAACTTCTATTGAATATAGTATATATAACGAAAACATCTAGTGTGCACTAGTACAGTAAAACTCCCTATAGTGTAAGCGACAGTCCCCCTATAGTGTAGATTTCTAATAAAACTAAAAAAAATTCAAGGTCAGAATTTTCATGAGTATGTTATATTATAAATAAATATTTCATACACGTGTGTTGACTTCACCAAACATTTCTTGAGTCATTTAATAGATAAAATAAAAAGCAACCGGTCGATTTTGTGATTTCAGGCAATTCACAATACACAATCAAAAGAACATAACCTTAATTTGCTTATTGGTGCCTAGTCCCCTATAACGTAGCACTCCTATAGCGTAGTCCCAATCCCTGCACTATAGGAAAGTCGACTGTATATGTTATTCAAAGAAGTGGAATAACTTTTAAAAGTGTAGTAACTACAAATTTTATACTTTTTATTTAATATACCAAGTCAATGTTATACATTATGGCATACATGAAGTAATTGGTCACTACTGTTAACAAAATGGATGTAAGAATTTGGGCAGTGGGTGATCGCATAACGAACAGTTCGGACTATGAACACTATCATGATAAATTTTTGTGTTCAAACAATGAACACATATTCAGATAATGAACAAAAATGATCTTTCTAATCCACTAATTCCATGTATAAACCTCAGTTTATCGGTTAACGTACAATTCGGATAACGAGCATAGTCTTGGAACAGATTATGTTCGTTATTTGCGATCATTTTGCCTTTAGTGTCTTCTCTTTATAAACATAAAACATTAAATCGACGTTAAAATGAATGAACATTTAAACTTTAAGAATCATTCAATACACTTTGAACTGTTTTGATTAAAAATATTGAAGTTGTATTTTGTATCATTCTAAAAAAATCCATTTACATATTATCCAAAACAAATACATAAAAAAGCAATGAAAATGTAAATTTAACTTTATTTCTTTCCTTAAGAGCTTTATATTGTGTCTATAAATTGTATTGGAAATATACTGTTGTGGCATATATTGATAGAAATGTTTATCAGTCTATAAATTGTATGAATTAGCATAGGCATAATAAACAAACTAACACTTTTTAATTACAGTGTGTTCACAAATAGATTGTAAAGAATAAAATAATTTCATGGTTGTAACTAGCGTATTCAAACCTAGATCCTTTTTACACCAATTCCAAGATCCTAGAAAGTAACAAAAGTAACTTTTCAGACTTCTTTATATAAGAGTATATACAATAGATACTAACCATGGTTTTATCCAACTGAATTTCTTTAGGGTTACTCGCTTTAATGGTTTGAAAACTCAAAGAGACATGTACCTTTTACATATATCTTTTGGCTTATAAGAGGCCATAATTAGAATCTATTATGTATGTTCCTGATAATTTTTTGAGAAGTCATGTACATGAATTGTTTGTTCTAAAGTGTAGAAACAGCCCGCCAATGGTGATACAACTGATTAGTGCATTAACAATGTTCAACGGTATTGCTTCAGATATATATTTCACGTGGTGGATGAAAGTGAGTTTTTTAACATATCAAGGTAGCTTTTAAAGTGTTAAAAATGTCACTTCTTGATAGAAAGGCATGATATTTTAAATAATAAAAAACATTTTTTTCGTACTTATTTTCACAATATATTTTATGATCAACTGATGAAATCACAGTTGATAATGATGGCGATGAGTGAAACCGGTCCTAATCATAAAATTAATTGTGAAAATAAGTACTATAAAATGTGTTTTTATTATGAAAAGTATCAAGATAGATTTTTCCTGAACTTGCTCGGTTGACATCCTTGTTATTTTTTAAATTCCCTATTCTAACTTTAAAAATCGTATCTACATCGCAAAAGCAAACAAAAAGATTAATTTTGTATTTTTTTGAAACATATATTTACAAAATAAATAAAAATAGAATATGTGTAAAAATTTGAATGTTTACTTATCGAGCAATGTTATCTAGAGACATGTGTTTTTGTGATAACGTTATTTAAAAAATTTTAATTCAGTCAAAATTATATGTTAACTTCCTTACTAGATTACAAGGAAATAAAAAATAGTTGTTAGCTTTTCTGTAAATAAAAAAGGTTTTTGATTAAGTAGGAACATTTTCTTGAATTCAAAATTCTCATGAAGATGTACCCAGCCTATACAACTGGATTAAATAAAATTCACTTACTTTTGAAGTTTTGACTCGCCAATTATTTTAGTATTACCTCCAGGTTTTATAGTATAATGTGACTGGTTTCGCTTATTACAAGCATTATCATTTATTATCAGTTGTTAATTCTCACAGTGATCAAAACATGTCCTGATCATTGCATATTAAAATATTGAAGTGGTACCAAACTCAGTGTATATAAATAATAGACCAAAACGTCTTGAAGCTTCACAAGTATGATTTTCTAACCTGCGAAAAAATTTTTTTGCAATCGATTCTGTTTGTGATCAACGAGTCTATCTATACCCTCTTTGTTAAAGAGGCGTTCTTTAGTATGAGTAACAAATAGTTATTTTAGAAAAAGCTATTGTTGGGATACCTCTGCCAGGTGGCCATATTATACTCCGCATTAAGTGCGAATATGGATTTTAAAAAATATATTATATCAGCTGTTTTTTTTCAAACTTTTGTTAAACCCCAATTGAAAAGTGGTTAAATACAAAGAAACTGCAATATCATATTTAGCACATTAAAAACAGGACATATTCAAACTATATAGAATTATTTTCAGCGTAAAATATCAAAATATTTATTTCTACAAAATTTTAGATATACTTGTTGATAACTATTTTGGTTTGGCCATCATCAGAACAATAATTAAACCAAATTTCACTCACTTATTCATGAATCAAAAGTATTGTATATAATTTAAATATTTAATGTTGCTTTGTTTTGAGAAATCAAATGGACAAAATACATAATATTAATAAGTCGTTCGTTATACATTTGAATTTACTAATTATGTGTAATGATGATAGCGGAAGCCAAAATAGCTATTAACGATATATACTCTTGATATTTTTACTTTATTGTAATTGAGTTGTGCTAATAAATAAATAATCGTATTAAAACAAAAAATCATATTTGAAAGAATGTTTTTATTATTTAACATCTTATACAGGCAAAAATCCAAACAAAATAACATAATATTGTCTACTGATATATGCACCTTTTTGAACAGTTTGGTTTAGTTTAACAGTTTCTTAACAAACAAGATGCAAATTCTTCAAATGTTCATGTGTCATAATTGACGGATACTTTTCAAGTTTCGATTTACAAAACAAACATTGAAAAATACATTCATTGTAGAAATACAACTTGCTTTATGTATCACAAAAAGAATTTCAGCTTAAAAAATATTTGCTTGAGTGTCTTCGACAAAATAGGATTGAATTGTGTATTGTACTAACTCAATTAAAATTAATCAAAAAATACGCAACACATGACTGTATTCAAATTGTATCAATTAAAATTTAAAGCTTCTCGGGATATTACAATCAGTTATTGAAAAATTACGTGAAATGTTTATTAAAAATTAACAAAAATTATTCATGATTGATAAATAAAATAATGTAGTTTTCTTCTCACAATATATAAAAAAAAAACAGTAAATTTTTGACTTATAGTTTTCAAAAGAACTACTGGATCATGATATGTATTGTCTTTTTAAAGAGCAAAGTATATTTTAAGAAAAATAATTAACCCTTTTAATCCGACGGGTACAATAGTCGGCCACAACAGATGTTTATGCAAAGAATCCCCCAATCATCAACCTCGGAATTGGTTACTTTCCGATAAATATACAAATAAAATCATCTTTTTAACAAAACACAATACACTTGCCCTTGACTTTTGAAGAATAGGTATGAAAATTAAGAAATGTCAAAAAACTGACCGCACACTTCGCTTGCCCTTCAAGAACTACTTGTGAAGACTTGTAGTTGCTTGTTGGGATGGGTGCGTATTCCTAACGGTTTGAGTTTTAAGTTATATAATTTTTTCTCAAGCCCGTATGTAATGTATAATACAGGATAGCACAGAATGGTACAGTCAAAGTGTGCGTATGACATACGTTCATATTCATAGGGCAGTTAAAGTATTTATTTATTATCATTACATTGTAACCAATATATGAAGATTTCATATTATTTCCCACACCGCACCACAAAAGAATAGGTTGAAAACAAATTAAACTATTGTTGGCTTGACAAAAAGCGCCCAGGACTTTTTGCGCGTACTAAGAAAATTAAGCTAGGATTAAAAGGGTTAATTAAAATTAATCCCACTTCATGCGAGTTCGTTAAGTGAATCAATAAAGTAAATTAAATTGTATTGCCATTCATCCATGTTTCTCAACATTTAAATAATAAATAATAATGTTGCATGTGACAAAAATAATTGTATTAGATTTTCAAAAAGACAAATGAATGTTTCTTAAGAAATAAGATAACTGGTTTAACAGTATTGACCGCAAAATCTTGACCCGTGTGATCAGCTATATCCTCCGACATTTATACTGGTGTATCAGATTACATATCTGCTCCACATAGATCAAAACCGATGATTTTCTTACGCGAATAGATAATAATTTCACTGAGAAAACATTTGTACAGCAAAGTGATAACATTCCCATGTTACACAACTGGATTTTTTTTACGAAGAAGCATCGATAGATTGTCACGGGGCATATGAGTTTGAGTCAATTGAAAATTAAATATCATCTGGGCGGTTTACATATTTATAACGTACAAATAAATACCTTCAAATTTTCTCACGAATCAAAGAATTGCAGTCATTGAGTATTCGACAAAAACTTATTGAGTATTCAATTCGATTGATAGAAATATTTTACACAAACTTGGTGAGATTTTATCACTTTTAATATTTAAAACTTTCCAAATTAAATAAAAACAATTGCCGTAGTCAATTTTAAGTTGTTCAAAATATTATTGGAGAGTTTTTAGTATTTTTTTTTTGCAATTTGCATTAATTCATCATCATTTTTCTTTTATATAATTTATGATATCGGCTGAAGATGCTTGATGGAATTTCAATATCAGATTTGAATTGTTACAACTTTGTACGATTCCACATGTTTTGTCACTAACGACCCGGGTGTCGCCTTTCGGCATCTTCAGTCATTCTATCACACAGATGCAACAGAACTGTTCTAGTACTATAGTTACGTTAATAAAACGTTAGTACAAAGTTGTAAGAATTAAAATTTGATTTTCTTTTAGAAAAAATTATAGTTCTTATCGATTTCTGTTGAAAAAACAGCTGCATATGAATCAGATATTAATAATAAGTTAACTTTCTGTCAGCTGTTTGAATTAAGAAAAAAGACAGAAAAAATAGAAGGGACTTCAAAATGGTGGCTTAGAAGAGAACAAAATGGCTGACATTAGAGGCACCATACAGTGGTTGAGATAAAATTTCAGTTGAAAATAGAATAAAATTAATAGTTATTACTTCTATGATAGAAAAATTATGTGTTTCAAGGGTGTCTGCTGTATGACGTTGCTCGACATACATTTTTGAATGAAGATGAGGTTCTTGAAGAACTGTTCAGATTTTGTGATAATTTATTCAATGATCATTATTTTGCTATATTTCTGAGGCCCAATACTAGAAATGCCTATGTAACTCAAGATATTGTAATAAAAATAACAATGAACGACAGCAAGAATAAACCTTAAACATTTTTTAAACAGAAGAATCATAGAGATTGAAGGCAAAAGTAGTTTTTTGTTTTTAGTCACTGATTGTGTCTCATTAAAACCTGGCAAGACTTGCGAATAAGCATATACTGTGAATAAGGAGCGGGACGTGTTGTGTGAAAAAAATTAATTGAGACATTAATTTATGCAAATGTTCTTTCGTGGTTCAATCCATTGACAGTAAGCAGTACTGGGATGGTATAGAGCATAGTTTCTCAACCTTTTTAAATCCGCGGACCACCAAGAGTCCAAAAATGCATTGCGGACCATCAGCATTGGAATAAAATATAAATATTTACGAAATTGTTTTTTAATTAAAAATATTTAATTTTGCAACATCGTATGCTAATATAATATATTTAAGCATACTAAAACAAACAGAAACAAAAAAATACAACACAAAATTCGATTGTTTCGGCTCAAACAAAAAAATCTCCGCAGACCACCGGTTGAGAAACTATGGTATAGAGTATAAAAATGTTACTATTTAACTCTTTCAGTGCCTAGGTCGTAAAAATATTTCACCAACAATAAGCCGCATTTTTTCAAAACATCAAAAATGCCTTAAATATGATTATACAACGAATTAGTTTATTTAAATTTATTGAATTAGACTCAAAATGGGACAAAACATTTTTGAAAAAATATTACGCATCGCTCCGTATAACACTTCAACGTAACTCACGTCGGCAGTCCATTCACGCACCGGTGCGTGTACATGTGAGGCATTGGAACGGTTAATTGAAATGACATTGAATGTTATGATAAAATTATTGTATCCCATACAGATTAAAATTTTCATATAGTACACAGCTTGTGAATAATGTAACAATCTTCTTATCTCATTACATATTCACTTAATGCTGCATGTTTCATTGATAATAATGAGCATTACACATTTACACCAAACCCACTGTACTAAAATAAAATTGAGTGACTCAGACCAAATTTGACTGAACCGCAATGCTGTTTGAGATAAACTTTCTACATTACAGACTGTAGATATGCCATTGAATGCAGATATCTTGTTCGACATTTTTTTTTAACGTGGGCGGGTACAGTCTGGCAATATTTACATATTTTATCCGAGAAATGTTTGATTATGTCCCTCCAAAATACAGCTAAGATTTTCTGAGTATTTTAAGGTTAAAACAAGTGTGCAACAAACACAATATAAATATTTGATAACAGTAGTGAAACGTTTCTTCAGAAATTTTGCATGTGTTGTTTTGAGTTTTTTTTTTTTAACCAAAATATGGTTTCTGCCTTTGTATGAAAAAGATAAACAGAGAAATCCACAACTACTCGAATGTTAAAATATTCAATTTTAAATATTTAACATTTTTGACAATGTTTAGTAAAAATATTCAGTGTGAAATAGTTTGTTCAATTAGACATTACACAATTGTAAATTACATACAAAACAAAGCCATGATTTTGTTGTTTAGGAAACCGTAATTTGTACCATATTGATTTTGAGTACAAGCTATATAAAACCATTAAATCTTCACAATAAAGTTAGGTGCTGTTTAATTAAATTTGTTGTCGGAAAGAAATTATTGGCAAGTAAAATAAAGCAAAACTATTAAAACAGAATTTATGATATCGACTAAAGGTGCTTGATGGAATTTAAATATCAAATCTGAATTGTTACAACTTTGTACGATTCCACATGTTTTGTCATTTACGACTCGGTTTTCGTCTTTCGGCATCTTCAGGCATTCTATCACACGGGTGCAACAGAACTGATGAGTTCTGTTGCATCCGTGCGATGGAATACCTGAAGATGCCGAAGGGCGAAACCCGGGTCATTTGTGACAAGACATGGAATCGTACAAAGTTGCAACAATTCAAATTTAATATTGAAGTTCCATCAAGCACCTTCAGTCGCTATCATAAATTTTACTTACATGCTGATTTTAGTGATGAAATTTATTCTGATAATAATCTCCATATTTTTGCTTAAAATCGACAATAATATTAACCTTTGAAGGAGTTTGGATGCACTTTTAGCATATAGATGGCGAGTTTGTATGCGTGTTTATGCTTCAATTATGAATTACAACACTATCTGTAAGCAAGCAGTTGGAAGTATTTATGTTTTAGATCATTCTTCTCATTGTAATATACAAATATATTATACAATTGTCACATAAAAAACGCACTCTGCTAAAGGTTAATATAGTTAACATGATTCACGGCAGAGAAAAGGTTAAAACGAATTTATCTTTCTTATAAAATGAAAAATGTGCTAAAACTGTAGAAATTCAACAGGCAGAAGAAATTAACATTGGCAAAATATATATAAATAAAACGTGACATTGTGTTTATTGTCCAAAATGAACAGAAACAATGGCTTCTAAAGATACAGTAGTAATATTATGTTATTCCGTAAAAGCTATATTGTATTCATGTTAGGTTATTTAAAAATAGTTGTTCAGTGAGATAATCAATAAAGTAATATAAATGGTTTATTTTATAATCGGTAGCATGACTTAGGAATTTGGACCCCCTTAATGAATGCATTCATTGTCTTTAAACATAGAAAACGATATAATTAATCACTTCTAGATACCTGCTGTTTTGGGGCGAGTGCAAAATTTCACGTGTCGCAAGTGCAAAACATAATATTTTTTTTAATGTTGTGATAGCAATTTGTAACAGTAATAAACATTTCCTGTAATCAGTTGGTTTTCATTCTCGATAAACAAACAATTAAAAAACATTTAAACAATACTTTGAATGATTTCTGCCATCTTTTTCATTTTCATAGAATGAGTAAGAAATTATTTGAAGAAGTTTTCTAGACTATATATATAGTAAAATTTGAGCGTAAGTGCTTTGAAAGTTATCATAGCATATGTTGAAAATATAACAAATTGTTTTAATTTTTCTTGAATATTATTTAATGTTTTCAATACGTAAATTTCGAATGACATACCCAAATAGCAGATATCTACTTACATTTATTACAAATTGACATCTTTTGATCAATATCGTAGCAAAACAAAGCATTAGCTTCATACAAAATGATTGTATGTTTAAAAAACAGAGCGGCCAAAGCCTCAATGTGAAAAATAAACGTTTTTCGTGATCGTAATAATACTGATCGAGATGCATAGGTACAAACTTCAGTGCTTTTCCTATTTTAACTGCAAATCGACGCCTTACCCATTACATTACGACAATCCTTAGGTCTAAAGGCAGAAACGGAACTGAAATGGCGGGAAAGCTTGGTTTAATACTAGTAGTTTGAAATTGTTGTGTTTTACCACAGACTGGTAATAAAACGGTCATCACAGTGTCGCCATCGATAAAAAAGGGAATAGACAATTTTATGACTCGCTGTGAACAGATTTAAGCCATAAAGATTTATTAAAAAAAAAAAATTATGATATTGATCACAATTTAATCTTGATCAAGGTTGTTTTTTTTTTAATACTATTATTATTACTACTTATAATAAATCACTCAGCTTCGAAATTAAAAAAAAAATGTTAATATATAAGGTGCGAGAATGGAAACAGCACTAACCTTTTAAACGCTTGATAATCAGTTATTAAATAAATAATAAAATAGAATATTCCATGTCATTACACAAGACAAATTCTTAAAGTAAAGATATAAGCATTCATCACAACAATGAGACTTAATTAAATTAAATATTTAAAAGACTACTAAATAAACGTGTTCATAAAATAGAGTATTTTCTCCAACGGCAATGTTTCATTAACCATAGATTATTTATATCAAAAATGTGGTCATTTAAAAATCATTCTTTAATTCAAGGGCATTACCAGTTTTTTTTTATCAAACAACAATGCATATCAAATTAACGTTATCAAATGCATAAAAAGGATTGATAATAAATTTAAAATAAAGGAGGAAAAGAAAGACTTTTAATTGTAAATAATAAAACAATATTTGGAATGCTACAACACCAATTGTTATAAAAACGCTTTTGGGAACATTGGCAATTGCCAGATCTATGTGCAAGTTGAAATTTAACTTTCAATTTTGATTGATTCATGTATCTTCGCTAAACATGTTGAATGCTAACTGTTCTCAACTGTTGAGACTCCAGTTCCCATTGTGGATTTATATTTAAAATTAATTTAGATTAACAAATATTCAAGCATTCAACGATACAAATCTTTAGTATAATTTAAAAATGCTGTCAAATATTCTTAACATCGTGTGAGATTTTTAATTTTGAAAATTTAGAAAGCATTTTACCAGCAATACGATTGCTGATTTTTTCCATAGGTCAGATCAGATGATTAATATGAAATTTAGTCAAAAATCAAGTTTTTAATTTCACTAGCTTTTCGAATATTGGCAAATAATGCAATGTTGAAATAGTGTATGATAAAATCGTGATAGTATCAAATTTGATCAAATATATAATGCCAAAATGTCATATATAACCACTTTTAAGGTGTTAACTGTCACTTCTTGATGGAAAGGCATGATATTTAAACAATAAAAAAAACATTTTTTTAGTACCTATTTCCACAATATGTTTTTTGATCAGGACCAGTTTCGCTCATCGCGAGCATTGACTGAATAAAAAAAAATGCCACAAATAAGTTTATTTACCATCAAAACCACTGAAAAGTATTTTTGTGACCAATTTTGGTGCAAATTGTCTCAAGAAATAATTTTGAGACAAGATAATGCAGAAAAATAAATTGAACAATAAAATCTCATCAGAGTGGGGAATGCTTAGTGGTTAAATAAAAATTTACATATTTATCAGTATTACAGTTGATAAATTATTCGTCCGTCTGTCTTTCTGTATCGAAACACAATTTATAACCATGGTCAATGACTATGGTAACGACAAAATGAACACTATTAGTGTGATTTCATATAATATTATATATTATAATAGTATTTCAAAGCGTTTAAAAAATCGCAAGCACTGACGTAATGAATTTCGGAATAAATCCATCCACCCGTTAAAAATAAATTCAATTGCCTACTTACATGGAAAATATAGACAAATATTTACTCAGCCAGTATTTTTATCAGTATGCACTTTTTGATAGAAATATACTTATTTTGATACATGCTGTATTATTACGGTTACTGACAATTTCTTTGAAATACTGACCGAATAAATGCAAGTCATAAATATTCATTTCAAACTAATACTAATTTTACTAATCCGACAATTGTTTCACATTTCAATTATAGATTAGTCAAAAAATAAAAAAATGCGTAAACAATCAAATTATTTATCTCTCAATTACTACGAATATATTAGCAAAATTTAATTTAGCGTATCGGTAACATAACTAGTGGCTTAAAATTGTGGACTAAATTGAAAGTAATCCATATAATGTCACTTCAGTACTATCATCAAGCTATATTAAAATCCTAAAAAAAAATTTTTTAAAGCTTTTTTTAAAGATATTATTAAATTACTTATTCAAATGATTTTCTTTGCAATGAGTAGCATCTTATAAAACTAAGATAGGAATAGAAGTTTCCCACGAAGCAAGATATTTTTAATAAAAAAAAAAAAACACAACACTGCACTGCAAAACAGTGGCAGTTCATGAAAATATATAATTTAATTAAAAAAAAATACAAAATTTATTTTACGTTGCTGCATTATTTATTTTAAATAATAAAAACACATGTTTTTGTACTTAATATCTTATGATCAGGAAATTGATAATGCTTATAATCATAAAAGACTCGTTATAAAGTATGAGTGGATGAGCGAAACCGGTCGTGATCATAATATATATTGTTGAAATAAGTATTAAAAAATATGTTTTTATTATTTAAAATATTATACCACGAGGAAGTGACAGTTAATACCTTAAAAGTCATCATTTATTTGACAATTCCGGCGTGTGCTACTGTGTAATACAAACAGTAAAAAATATTTACAGCATTATTTACGCGAGAGATAAAAATCTGATTATGTGCACATTCCGAGGGTAGCTGATAAAATAAAAGCGATTCACTGAGAATGTACTGCAAGAACAAACATTCGAACGAGATAAAAAGTAAGAGCCTTAACGTTTATTTTCACGAAATGGAAAATTGTTAAAATAACTTCGAGGACAACAACACACAATTAATAATATATTCGTATTATAGCTAATTTACATACCTATATATTTTTATATTATTAAATTACTTTCAATCAAATACCGAACATTCTGCAGATTTAAAAGTACACTTTTTACAATATACACTTTGTAAAATTCAAACTAATAAACGAAATAAATTGACATGCACAATTGTTTAAATTAATATATCTTATTTAAACTGGTGAAACCTCATTAATTCAGATACCTGTATCCATCCTCTGCAAAAATGTTTCAATGTAACTTTTGTCAACACAAATCCACCGTGCTGCAATGAATCGAAAACAATAATATTTTTCACATCTTTATAATATGGCATTTCTGTTTTATTTTAAATTATCACATATTAATTAAATACCCGGCAATAATTGAGCTATTTCAAACAAACACATATTATGAATAGATCAATACAAAAATAATAAGTAGATTTTATCTTATACAGAAAGACATAAACAATAAAATCAATGGAAATTTCCTATGTTACTTAAAGCAATTCAAAATGATTTCGGCGTACAGTAAATAACTGTAATTAAATGGATAAATTTTTCATGAGCACCACACAGCTAATTCGAAAGAATTTCAAACTACTATATCCAACTGAAATTCGTATTGTGATTGCTTTGACTGGATTCACATTATAATAATGTTTATGGTTGAGTTTTATCAATGCTTTGTAAGTTTCTAAATTTGACAAGACAGTCATTCCAAAGACTCATTGCTCTATGACACAAGTTTAATTCAAAAAATGCATCATAACATTTGAAATGAAATAGAACTTTGAATCTATGACTATATACACGGCAAACAAAAACAAATGCAATAAAAACAAAATCTAGAGAATTGTAAAAAGATTTGAAATTGGTAAGCAGTGTAGGCAATTTATCAACACTAATACCGTACCAACTATAGGATAAGATCTACTGTCAGATTAAGAATTAAAAAGAAGCATATTCAATAAAACAATTAATTAAGTTTTAGAATTTTCAAAGATATGCACTGTTGTCGGTATTCTATTTTGAAATAATGAATAAATATTGCATCAGTCATATAAAACTTTTTAATAATCCTATGAGTAAAATACATTACTGTACCGAATGCAATTGTTAATTTACCACTATAACTTGGAAACTTTTCATACTTACATTTAAATGTTAAAAAGGTTTTGAGCAGAGCCAAAATTTAAGCTAGTGGTCGCCAAAGTTTATTGTTTTTTAAGCTATACAAAAAAAAAAACAATGAAAATAATATTCACACAATTTCATTTTTTTTTTCATTAATTTCATCAAATTTCATTAGTTGAAATTAAATAATTCATGTGATTGTTGTAGCTGCACGTTTTGAATACAAATATGAATTATTGAAAATATTTAATTTTGTCACAGACCCCGGTTGGCGACCACTTATTTAAACAAAATGCTTACATTTAGAGTTATTGAAATCAATATTAGCATTGCTGGCAGATGGCGTGTGTTCCATGACAATACAGCAGTGATGATTCGATATTATTGACACTTGTAAGCCTAATTGTTGTCAATAATTTTCTGTCAATGCAATTGGTATTTTTGTTTCAATTGATATGTTGACTTATGAATTACAAAGCCACTATATGCAAAAAAATCCTTTAGAATTCACATTAAAAAGTTTGAATTAAGGCCTTGTATTGAATTTAAAAATATCATATGAATTATTACATGAAAGCATTATATAAGATTCAAGGTTGAGTTTTTCTATTTCAGTTTTTGACAGTTGAAAATAAAATTTCCAATGGTTCTAAGATGTCTACTTGTTGATAAAGAAATGCTACATTGTGGTCGATTCCACAAATAGTTATAATCTAGATAAGTAAAAATAAACTTTCGCGTCAGCAATTTCTTTTTGTGAGCATTCAAGAGATCTTACAGTTTTCTCAGTGCCAGGGGACCCCGCTCGAGTAAGGATGGATATCACATTAATGAGGTTTCACTTTCACTTAAATAGCGCTACGAGTGAATCAACAGATGACAGTTAATACTTGGCTTTGGCCTTAATCTCGTGAGCCAACCCTCCCCATGAGAGCCGGTAGTCGCGTGCTCTCCACCGCACGTGCGGCCTCAGCAGTGCCATCACAAACAACGAGGGTCCTGCGACCTCTCTCAGCACCCACGCCACCGCAAAATGAAACTTGCTGAACGGCAGAGGGCCTTGTTGAGCGGTGCACAGCAACAGCCAGTCACTGAGGAACCAAGCCAGAATGTGGAGCAGGTACACAGCTAGCGGCTCCCACCCCAGAAGTAGCTGGCAAGCCCACGCCGCCGCCACTCCCAACACAAAACACTCACTCAACGGCTCCAGGATTATCATCAGTGGCAACATCGCCACCCGCAACTGAGCCCAGCGGGATAGCCGGGCCCTGAACGACGACACTGAGCACAGTCCGGCGTTCTGCCAAGCGGGCTGAGATGAGACTCTCAGCCGCCATCCCCTATCTGTCAACGCCTTGGCGAGGAAGAAATCCTCCGCGAGGTAATCTCCGAAAGCTGCCATTCCGCCGATCTCCTTCAGGGCTTCCCTGTTCACGAGAGACGACATGCCGACGTGACAGTTGATGCGGAGGAAATCTGCCGCCATGTACATCCTAGCTTGAACCGTGCCGAAATACACCTTTTCGAAGGTCGCTGCAAAGCCCGGGCGGTCGCACGTGAACGGCATCTGGTGCACCAAACCGACTCTCTCCGTCATATGAGCCACCATATCCAAGAGTGTGTCTTCGCGCATTCGAATTCCCGAATCACTAATCAAGACCAGCTCGTATACGGCGGCTGCGAATCCCGGCTGCATGTTGTTAATCTTCGGGTTCACCCCTACGCGGGAGCCGCCGACGAGCAGCTTCGCGCTCACGTCCGGATATTTCTTCAGCAGACCGTTAACAGTTATTATTGCCGGGTCTTTGTCGTCCTCCACGCAAAACAGCAACTCGTAGAGTGGGTATTTCATCGTGAAGAAGGTTTCCAGGTTCGAAGACAGGTTCGGGTCTTCACCCAGTAGCGGTTTTACTATCGAAACGCCAGGAAGGGGCGTCTCCGCGGACAGGCACCCGACACTCCTGTGCAGCTTCCATCGCGAGTAGAAAAATGCTATCAGGTGGATAATCCACAAGCAGACCCATGTGATGAAGAAGAATACGGCGAAACCGTATAACGTATAGATGAGGGTAGTCATGATGGCAGGAGCGTGTGCTTTGATCTCTTAACGGGTAGCATTATTACGCGGCCGGTATTATAGAAAGGCGTCTGTCGGAGAAGCGCTTATCGTCGCGCGTTCTTTTGACATTCCGAATACACTGAGCGGCGAGTGATATCCCGGCGATCGCGCGATCTCAACCGACGCGGCCGTCATAGACAAGTATACTATAGTGGCCGTAAAGTACCGAACCTGTCAGTCTTAAAAACTAAAACTATGTATTGCTGTCTTTCTCTCGGTTGTTATTTCATTTCACACCGAACAGAATGTTGCCAGCCTTACGATTCGACCTCCACTAATATTATCCGTATAATAAAAAATAAATATTTGGAAGAACAAATGAAAAACTTCATCAAATTTACACTTGTTTCAGACGAATTAAAATATAGGGTAAGTATTCATTATAAATATGAAACTAATTTAAATGCTAAAGTAATTTAATGCACATATCTTTGTATAACACAGAAAAGCTTCACTACGACTAAAAAACTCCATATTAAATACATATTTCACAGGCTGAAATTTTATTGTAGCCTTTTATATAATGTAAAGACTGCTATATTTTTTTTGTTTACTGCTATTTTTTTTATGTATTTTTAAAATATATACAGATAATTTTTTGAATATATTACGATACGCCTACTTAAAAAAATATATCGCATGAATTAATAATAGGTTATTTCATAATACTTGGACTTATTTACTTTAGTATTACGAGTGCATGTGTTGTTTTTTTAAGTTCCCTCCTTCTATTTGCATGCATAAAAAACATATCTTATTTTTGCACTGCTGCTAGAGTATAAAGCATTTTTTTCTGGATTGATAAGTTAACAAAAAAAACCCTATTTAATTTTTGCATTCATTTGGCATACTATACTATACAAATAATACAGGTGGAAGAAGGATTAAAAAGAAGTTAAATTGTACTATTTGTGTTTGTCTATGTGGCTATGGTCTTCCATGAATTCTAATGCAAATTGACTTCATATATTTTCAATATATAATATGACATATTCCATGAGGACGAGAGTGTTCAGAGAAGAACTATTTTTTATTGTAGGATCCTGATAATTCCTAATAAGATGACATTTATAAGAATTGCCTGTTTTTTTAAGTGTAGAACTAGCCTGTCAATGGGAATACAACTAGTAAATGTATTAACAATGATCAATAGTATCGCTTCGGGTGTCAACATATTCCACGTGATGGGTGAGAGTGAGTTCAAATCAACACTATCTTTTAACGTTTCAAGGTAGATTTTGCTTGTTACATTTTAAGTTTTCCAATATTTCCTTCTATAAACCAATTTTTCATTGGAAAAACTTATAATTTGTATTTTTTGTAAAGTGTATGTATCAAATAAATAAATAATTGATGTTGATGCAACAAAATTAGATGAACATTGACCTCCAGAATTTCTTTTTGCAAATATTGGACAACAGTTAGAAAAGCAAAATTTAAGTTTTTACCTTCAGCAGGTAATTTACAGGAATAACAGCAGGTGATGTAATTTTGTTTTATTTTGTTAAACAAGAAAAAATTTGTAAATTTTTGCTAATATCACAGTTCAACTTAACTGGGAAGTAACGGGTTAACAGCCAATTAGATAAAATCGTCAAAATTTACAATTCTTCAAAATCTGTTTACAATGTTTACAGAAAGCTAACGTATCAGTTTAGTGATAGCCACATATTTGAACAGTCAGCTGTAACAATATATAAAGCCTGATAACATTTTTTTTTAATATTTTGCCTATCATTTTTAAGGATCAATGAAAAATATTTAAATATTTTTAACGGTTTTATTTTCAGTTTTCTTAACGGAGAACAAACAAAATCTTCTTTTTGATTGTGATCAAATTATTTTCGTATGACTTGTTTTCTTCTTCGCCTTTCTCAAAACGCATGGCATTGGCGACTTGTTCTAGCCCAGTGGTTCTCACGTGCGGCCACCAACAGTTTTATAGTAAATATTGATATTTAAAAAAAAATGGGTTTTAACAAATGAATTTATAAAATTACTATTATTTTAAAATTGATTGAATAACCCTGAGTTATCCAGCATTTCCAGTATAGGACATGTTTGAAAAATAAAACTGTTCAAAATTTTGTTCGAAGTTATACGTTGACCATGAATCAAGTCAATATAAAGAATTAACAACAATTGCTTTATTAATTTTGTCGATTTTACCTACAACTGTATATTGTGCAAGATCATTTAGTAAAATGCACTACATAAAAAATAAATATCAAAACTATTTTTATCACATTTGGTGCGGCCACAAGATATTTCTATAAGACAACCGATGTTTATAATGCGGCCACAGTGAAATTTCACGTGAGAACCACCGTTCTAGCCTAAAAGCGTGCCTGCAATATTTGTGTGGACACGGGAACTGTTTCAGATGTATAGAATGTGTTAATTATTCACCTTTAAATTGATTGTTAACTGCATCACATAAAACGTAGGTTTTTCTTTATGCAAAAACCTAGAGAATTCAAAATAAAACAAAGACAGGAAATAAACAAATTTGTTCACTATAAAATTTAATAAAACTATATTCAAGCACATTCTACAATTCTATGTGTAAACATATGACGTTTAAGGTGCGCGTTCCTTTTGAATGTTTTCACGCAGAGGGGAGCAGTGCACTGGAATGGCCTATCAGGTGCATGAGTGGCCTCGTGTTTAGTTCTATCACCACTCGTTAAAAAGCTCCTTTGGCATACACTGCAACGATGAGGTCTCTCTCCGCGATGTCCTCTAGAATGCGCCTCTAAAGTTGCTTTCTGCGAAAATGACTTTGAACATATGAGACACGCGTATGGCTTTTCTCCGGTGTGAATACGCAAGTGTGAACGAAGGGACGATGGTTGACGAAAACCTGTGAACAAAATTTTTTTTATCAAAGTTATTAAAAGTTATCAATCTAAAAATTTGCTCTCTTATATTACCTTCAAGAAGCAATTTATAATTTAAAAAAATATTTATATTTTTTTTTATTTAAATATAAATAAAGAAACATATAAAACATAATAATTGCTTGAAGAACTGTAATCAATATCCTAGAGTGGAATAAACACGTTAGTTGCTAAAAACGTGCTTAGCGCGTAATCCAATGCATTTAAGAAGCGCTGATCAAGCAGCAATCGCATCAAGAGTTACTCTATTATTGTATAATGCCAAATATTGCAAAGTTATTGCTACAAGCCATCTTATAGCCAGCATATCATAATAAATGTGTTTCCAAAATACGCGTGTACACGGTACGCATATTTCCGTAGTCAATATGTTAACTTATACAATTTGCTCAAGGTAGCAGGTTTGGATAGTAGCAACTTTGATTGTCATGCATCGACACTTCATAAGTTCATGACAGATTTCGCCCATTGTAAGCATTATCAAATAATTGTGCGATTATTAAATGCATTGTGGAAATAGTACTAGAGAATGTGTCGTGAAAATTGCCAACCTCTTCCACAGAGCTCGCATTTGTAGGGCGTCTCTCCAGTATGAATGTTTTGGTGCAGCTTCCATCCAACACGGTGTCCAAATCTCTTGTGGCAGACTTCACACTCGAAGGGCTTTTCACCCGTATGGGTCTTCATATGAGATCTGCAATTCAAATAATATTACATGTATTTATTTTACAGTAAACTCACGATTCATTTTTTAACGCTGTTATCACTTATGGTAAAAAAGAAATTGGTTTTGATAAAACTACAGTTTCAAATAAAAGACTGTCAAAATTTAAAAGAGAAAGGAGAATTGAAGTTGTTTTCGAAATGCACTTTAAAACACACAGATAAACAAGTATGTATGTATTATTTGATTGCAACACTATGACTGTTTTTTCATATTTATTGATTGAATTGGCATTCACTTGGTAGAACTCCATTATAAAACGGTGAAAAAAATAGCAATGTATTTTAGTTCTACAAAGTTATTTTTAAAAAATATAGTTGATAGCTATTTCGGCTCACGCCGTTGTCAGAACTATGCTTAAACTAACATTCGCTTATCTATATATAGCTCTGCAGAAAAGGCACACAACACATCCTCTCTCCTGTTCCAACGGCCTAGCTTGTTATGATACTTTCACACAATAACACAAAATTTTCAAAAATTCTAAATGAAACAATAGGTGGCTATGACAATAAATTTACATGTGGGACGGAAGTGGTCATTACGGAAGCAAATCAGACTACCCCTTTGTAATAGGGTTGGACTAGTGGGGATACTATTATATTAGTTTCTTCGTCAAGAATCTTTTGTGATAATTGATGTCTATTGATTTCCAGCTGTTCCAAAGCCGTCATTCTGCGACCCTTACTACAAAGATGCAAACATTTAGGTGCTGAGTTTGAATTTATATTATGCGATTCCTTAATAACGTGATTAGCGAATTGTGAATCTGTTTTTTTACTGTTGAATGATCTTACATGTTCCTTAGCTCGAGTAGATATACTTCTACCTGTCTGTCCGATATAAACGGATAAACATGAGCCACAGGACATTTTATAAATACCGCTTCTGTCCAGTTTATTAATTTTATCTTTGCTATTTTTAAGATGTCTGCCTAAATTATTGTTGACCTTGAAAGCTACGTTTATTGAGTTTTTAATCTCCCGATGAAATTTTTCGCTAATGCTATTTATTATGGTAGTTGATTGATTTAAAGAAATTGCGTAAATAGCAATGTATTTTAGCTCTACAAAATTTATGAAATATATAGCTGATAGCTATTTCGGTTTATGTCTTCATTAGAACTAGTTTACTAGAAAAAGTTCTGATGAGGGCGTAAGCCAAAATAGCTATCAACTATGCATCTTATAAATTTTGTAGAACTTAAAAATGACTATCAATGACAGACTTATATTTGTCTGTCGCCGCTCCTCAGACCATTGCGAAGGGCTAATTCTTTTCCGTCATAAACCATCTCCGTCCAATATTAAAGCTTATTGAAATTGCCACCTGTTTAGTTTCATTTACAATTAATTTTTTTTAGTTTTATCGCTAGCAGCATAAGCTAGGTCGTTAAAACAGGAGAGAAGATGTGTTGTGTACCATTTCTACACAGCTATATATAGATAAGCAAATGTACGTTTAAACATAGTTCTGACAATGGCATGAGCCGAAATAGCTGTTAACCATATATCTTATAAATTTTGTGAACTAAAATACGTTGTTATTTTTTCACTGTGTTATAATGAAGTTCTATCAAGTAAATGTCAATTCAATCAATGATAGCTAATATTTGATTTTATTTGCGATTTTCTAAGAATTTGAGGTTCATAATTTTTTGAAGATTTATAATTCTTAAAATTTTTAGTTTAATATTTTGACATTTGGAAATAGCCCTTCCAGGTTGGTAGCCATTGCCATTAGGTAATGGAAAAATGCACTCTAATTACTTGAGGTGGGTGGTGTTGACGAAAACCTTGCCGCAAAGCATACATTGATACGGCCTTTCTTTGGTATGTGTCCGGGAGTGCTCCTTCAACTGACCGCCCTGTGCGAACCTGCGCGGACAAAACTGACATTGGTATGGACGTTCGCCAGTGTGACATCTCATGTGCACCATTAACGCGTTCGATTGCCTGAAAAAATACAGTACATAAACTTTTCCGTGCACTTGACAATATTATCGGTTGATAATGTTTGCGATGAGCGAAACTGGTCCTGATCATAAAATACATTGTGAAAATAAGTGCTAAAAAATGTGTTTGTATTATTTAAAATATCATGCACATCCATCAAGAAGTGACAGCTAATACCTTAAAAGTAATTTTCACATTATAGATCAACCCGAGTCAGGTAGATTTGATTATTTGATTGTGAACATAAATAGCATGTCATGTTGCCAAATATGATACAAGAGCTATCATGAAAGTTTAAAAAGCATTCTAAGACAAATAAAACATTTAAAAAAAGTGAATATAGAGTAAACTCATAAATTGTCTGCGTAAAATGCCGGAAAATGACAATGTTTAATGATTTGTGAAGAGTGCAAGCCATTTTTGTGAATAATTATTATTAGTGATGAAAATCAAGGTATTTAAACCAACATAGATTGTTCTTAAAACTATATCAACATATATAATTTTTCCCAAAGCAAGAAATAAAAAAAAGTATTTTTTTGGGGAGAATGTTTGCCTGAAGAGATGGATACTACAACTTAGCATAAAATTAATGCAGATATTTAATTATATCCTTCTGAGTCAGTACATAAAAAAATGCCAAGACTTATGAGACAAATTAATATCATATTATGTAGCATAAAAGCAAAACAGAACAAAAAACTGACGGCTAAACTTACTTGAACACTTTTTGACACTGGGTACAAGAATGTTCTTTACGACGGACATCGTCTTGTGTTGTATCTTTTTTAAGTTTTCTTGACTTGTTTTGTTTGATTGTGGCTTTAGCGCAATCACTAATACTTTTGACTTTGGTAATTTTCAAAAAACTTTCAGGCGATTGATCCAATTGCTTGTCTGTAGTGCTGCATTCATTTTCAATAGCTTCAGAATTACATTTTATCACCTTATTTACAAGGGGCTGTAAAAAATGAAATTAGTTACTGTTATCCAATTATTTGTTATGATACTCAAGCGAAGAGATCTTTAAATATTTGTAGAAGACCAGATTGACTTCAAACAAGTCAGGCACTCTTTTGAAGGTTAACTTTCCATGAGTATGGACGTACTAGTACGTTGGCGTGATTTTTTCATAAAGGAGTATGGACGTACTTGTCGTATATGTTAACAATTATTGTGATAATATATTCAAATGCTATGTGTCAATGGTTTGTGATCTCTGGATTATGCAATTGGTTTTATTACGATAAAACCCTATAAACGTGAGTTGTATTTTTTTTACAATGATTTGATTGAAAAAAAATGTTATATAAAATAAAGTGACTCCTCACAGCACAGTTAAAATAAATTAGTTACTCCTGGAAAGGTTAAATATCAAAGGGATATAAAAACATACTAGAACAGAGATTGTTTTACCATATTGTCTTCATCAGATGATTCATGAAAAGGATTGTCACCGTCATCATTCAAATCACTTTTCTTTTTATCATCACAAACATCCACTTCACTTCCATCTTCTTCGATCTCATTTGAAGTATTCCCAGGCCCAATATCAGAAGCGTCCAACAATTTTCTACTGTTTAATTTATGCGGCAATTCCTGTGATTTATTCTCCATATTGCCCTTTTCAACAGTGATACATGAATCTACAGTGTTACCATTATCTAAGATACACGTTTTATCTTTCTTGTCTATGAAATAACTATCGGCTATAGTTTGTAATATCTCTTTGGGGACTATTTGTAGTTTTTTTCTAGGAATGATTTGGACCTCTTCTAAAATGCCAGATTGTGAATTTGTTACCTAAAAATATTAAATAAATAAAACTGTATGTTGTACATTTCAATTCAAGATAATAACAATTTATAATTGGGTTCTGATAACTTAGGATCGTTGGTGACAAAATATGTGGGTTTGTACAAAGTTTTGACAATTCAAATTTAAAATCATTCAATCAATTTAAAAACAAGCTGTGAGGTCTGTAAAATAAGCCAACAAATCACTAAACTATGGACGAGACAAAAATAAACATTACTTACCAATTTGGTATACCTCACGGCAGACATATTATTTTTATGCAAATTGACGTGTTCAGTTAATTCGATTTGTGTTTGAAAACTATCATCACATATGCCGCACTGCCATTTCTTGCAATTCTCCACGACTTTTATACTGGCTTCATCACAACTGGCCTTCAAACAGTAATTAGAATTCTGATACCGCCATTTTAAAGTGTTTTTAAAATCACAGCTTTTATTTTCCCGCTCAAATGATTGTGTTGCTTGTTTCTCGCGCATAAATTCCCCATTTTGCGAATGCAGCTTCGCATACACATTCTCGATCTGCTCATAACTGCTGTATGTTTTCGCCCCCAACAATTTACAGTCATAATTTAGCGACATATTTCTATCATCGAATTGATCTCTAGTATTTAAATTAGTATTAAAGCAACTCTGTTTATTGTGTTCATCGTAGACCTCTGTTGGATAACGACAGAAGTTATCACTTAGTTCCTTTTCATGACTGTCAACTAAACCTATATGTGAAACATCTATCATGTTCATCCGCTGTTCTTTATGAAAGTCGTCATGTAATACATTTTTATCGCAGATCATAAACGAGTCTAAGATGGACGAGTCTCCCTGATGATTTCCAGATATCCTAGTGTTGTTGCTGATATAATTATGATAGTCAACCATCGGGGCGTGGTAGCCATTGCTTAAATTAACACTAACATTCGGTTTTTGGTTTAAAATATGAGCAGAGTTATCATAACATGAATTAAATTGATTTATTTTCACAGGATTGTCAATGTCCTCTTTAAACTTATCATAAAACGGTCCCACATTATTCATTTCTTGGTTTAGTACATCTGCGTTACAATATTCACTGTTTAAATTTTGGCTAGGTTTAATAAATTGCGTGCTAGAAATATTGTCCTGTTTCGTGTTACTGCTCTTGCATGTTTTTCTATTTCCAAAATGTATTTTCATGTGTCGCGTGAGGTGATTACTTCTTCCGAAGCAAGAGCTGCACAGTCCGCATTTGTAAGGCTTGACTCCAGTGTGGATCCGCGTATGTTTCACCAGGTCTGAATGGCTGATGAATTTCTTCGAGCATATTTCACAGGTATATCTCTTATCGCCTTTGTGCATTCGTAGATGGCATATAAGGACAGATCTGGAACAAAAATTAAGTTATTACAGATAACTTTCTGCAAATCAAAGAATTAAACTCTTTTAGTGCCTGATTGTAAAAATATTTCACTAACAATTCAACAGTAAAAAAACAGATTGACAATTTGCTAATCACATTATTAAGGAATCACATAATATAAATTCAAACTCAGTGCCTAAATGTTTGCATCTTTGTAGTAAGGGTCGCAGAATGACGGCTTTGGAACAGCTGGAAATCAATAGACATCAATTATCACAAAGGATTCTTAACGAACAAACTAATATAATAGTATCCCCACTAGTCCAACCCTATTACAAAGGGGTGGTCTGATTTGCTTCCGTAATGACAACTTCCGTCCTACATGTAAACTTATTGTCATAGCCACCTATTGTTTCATTTAGAATTTTTGAAAATTTAGTGTTATTGTGTGAAAGTATCATAACCAGCTAGGCCGTTGGAACAGGAGAGAGGATGTGTTGTGTACCTTTTCTGCACAGCTATATAAGCGAATGGTAGTTTAAGCATAGTTCTGACGATGGCGTGAGCCGAAATAGCTATCAACTATATTTTTTTTAAATAATTTTGTAGAACTAAAATACATTGCTATTTTTTTCACCGTGTTAACAATAAAGTGTTTTCAAAACATCGAAAATGCCATAAAATTATTTAAAAATTTTGCTTATTTCAATTATTGATGTAGAGTCAAGATGCAACTAAACGATTGTGAAAAAATATTATGTGTCGCGCGATTTAACATTTCAATATTGCTCACATCGAGTACTTCATCCACGCATTGTTGCGTGTCAGGCACTGAAATGGTTAAAGAATATATGTAAAGTTATTTCTATGTTTATTGGTGGCTCTACACAAATAGAACCCAAGCAGTTAATGCTTATAATCTGACTTAAAAATGATTGCAATCTTATGCATAAAGAAGCTAATCACTAAATAAATTCAAAATACAATAATAGTGATATATATTTTACATTATCAACTGATAGTTCTTGATTGAATTAAAAATCAAATCTGAATTATTGAAACTTTATTCAACTCAAATCAATTATTTTTACAATTCAATTTTAAATATAACTTGTCATGATAAGTAGAAACTATTAGCCAAATATAACAGTTTTATTAATTTTTATGCAAGCCTCCAAAAGACATTTATGAAAAATATAAGAATAAATAATACAAAAACGCATCCCATCTGTTCTGTCAAATAGCAATGACAACTGTGAAAGCCAATTTATCAATAAATTAGCGATGAATTTTGAGATCAGGTGTTCTCTAACGATGAAAAAATAGATACTAACCTTTGAGCAAAACATTTGGAGCAGATTTCACACTGGTAAGGTTTTTCTCCCGTGTGTGTTCTCATGTGAGAAGCGAGGAGAAATTGCGATGTGAAGCATCGGCTGCAGACACCGCATTTGAAGGGCTTTTCACCTGTAAAAAGAAGAAAGTTTCATCAGATAAATTGTCAAAGAATATTAATCATTTTTAAGACACTACATTAAATGCAAAACGACATTAACATTAAGTATTAAGGACTTCTTTGACAAATGTTTGTTGTTAAGCGATAATAAATATATATATATATATACATACAAATTGAAGCTTTTCCACCATTCTGTATTTTCTCAGGAACAATTGAAACTTTTAAATATTAAAAAATCATTTTTAGTACTTATTTCCACAACATATTTTATGACCAGAACCGGTTTCACTCATCGCAAGCATTATCAACTGATATTCTGGAAATAAGTACTGAAAAATGTGTTTTCATTATTTAAAATATCCTACCTTTCCACCAAGAAGTGATAGTTAACACCTAAAAAAAAACCTTGAAATATTTGGGTTTCACTGAAATTTCAAACAACAGTTCACAAATCATACCAACCTCAAAGCCAGCAAAAAATATATTATTCATTGCCCAATGATGCGCCAGGACATCAAATAATTATCACATGGCCAGTAGTATCGTGACAGAGAGAGAGTTAATAATAATTTGTAAAAGTGTGTGTAAAAGAACAACGAAATACTTGCCAGTGTGCTTTGTAGCGTGCGTTTTCAAAGCAGGAAGGTGTGAAAATGTTGCCCCACACGTGACACATCTGTATGAAGCTGAATTTAATTTCTTCTTTTTTATCGGAATGCTCTTTTTACCGCCGCCTAGATGACGACTGTGCGTAAGCTCGTGGCATTTAAGATGTGCTGCCTGCGTGAAACCTAGATGATATATTTCAATATTAAAATAACACAAATTTTACAATATATTCAATTAAGAGTAGAAAGGAGTTTACCTGGGTCAGGTATGATAATATTTACTTTTCAAATTAATAACTACAATTTCTATAATCAGTTGCGTTTTGTCTAGTTCAAAAAACGCCAAAATAGTGACATATTTTCATATATGTTAGCTGAAGATATTAAAAAAAATAGGAAACTGCTTTTCTGTATTTCCTTTAAGTGATTTAATTTTTTTCCAACACCCAACTAAATTTTCAATCCCAAATTTGAAAAATCCAAGGTTTTTTTTCACCTCACTTCATTTGCAAATTGAATTTGAAATTTTCAAACTACATATACACTGTTTTGTTATTGGGCACTTGTGAATTAAACCGAGTTGCATTTCCATATTTGTCAACTAATTTTACTGTTACAACAATTGCAATCGAAATTTATGAAATTGAATGCTATCAGATATTCATGGAAAGGAAAATTGGTTTTTCAAATGTAGACAGTGAGAGACAATGAGTTCTAGATAGACACTTAATGAAAACTAATACTAAGAAGCAAAAGATGAAATGCAACTTCGACTCGAATGAGAGCATTTAAAATACGACATTAATTGCTATACCTATTAAATGTGTATATAAATATATTACTTATAATATTATAACAATACAATTACCTTTCGAACATAACTGACACACAAACGGTTTTTCCCCTGAATGACTTCGTAGGTGGACTTTCAACGAATGGCTGAGTTTGAAAGCGGAGCCGCAAACCTCGCAGGAAAATCTTTTGGGCATATTCTTGCGGTCAGGAGTGGGCTGAGAATAAAAATACATCGGGTCGTCAGCTTTAGATGGGTTAAATCTTTTCAATTAATTGTATAACTAAAATAGAAATATATGCATACATATTTATATTGGGAACCTCCTGTATGTAGATTAGCATGCATTTTGAGCCCATTGAGGTGTGAGAAAGTCCTGCCGCAGTGAGAACAGGAGTAAGGTCGTTCACCAGTGTGAGAGCGAAAGTGTGCACGTAGATGTGAGCCATTAGTATAGGATTTACCGCAAGATGTACACTGGTATGGTTTTTCTCCTGGAATATAAAAAACGATATTACCATGAATTTTTTCAATGTTGTAGAAACTGAAAAGTGACCTGGTAATAATTGACTTATTTTTAAAAATATAAATAGCCTTGATTTCATTTATTTTGCATCAGTTGATTGCGATTAGTAAAACCAGTACTGGTCTAGATATTATAAAATTGTGGGTAAATATTAAAAATTGGGTTATATTATTCGAACAGAAAAGTTAATTGCTCAAATAAACTTATGTTTACATTTATTTTCAGTAACATTGGAAGCAAGCAGAATATCAAAAGCAAATTTCACTTATTCAATACATACATTTTGACGATTCCGCTTTACAGTTGCGAGTCATGGCACTTTACAAAAGTTTTATCAAACCATAAAATGGATCATAAAAACAGATGTGAGAAGTGAATACTTAAGGTAAAGTAATTTGACCTTGTCAAGAATTCGGGAGTTGTCTAATTGGTTTCGTGTAATGTCTTAAATGCTATGATTTTGTATCTTGCCAGTATTTTTTTCCTAGGAAGCCTTAGATTACCATTCATAAGATATTCCGAGTGAAATAACTCGATAAGAATTAAATGGGTGGCCAGAGAACAAAAAATATTAGACGTCAGGGCCTCACATATTTACAGCATACAGCTACAATACAGGTATTGTAGCTGTATGCTGTAACATGAAACGAAAATAAAAAAATAATTATTTGTAAAAAAACAGTTTCCTTTGGCAAGTAATAAATACCTGTATGAGTTCTTGCATGTTCGGTAAGGTGGCCAGACTGTGAGAATTTCTTTTTACAAACATTGCATTCAAAGGGCTTTTCTCCTGTATGAATTCTTGTATGCGTTTTCAATGTGCAGCTCATTTTAAACGATTTCTCGCAATATTGGCATTTGAAAGGCTTGGCATTATTATTTTCCAATTCCTGGTGGATGTTTTTACCACTGTATGTAGGGATTGTTTGCGTATTCAGTATTTCTGATTGGATTTGTAGGTTATTTTCTTTCGATAGTTCCAAACTCGAAATTCCAAACGTGTAAGATAAAGGAATACTTTTAGTCATATTCATGATTATTTATATATTGAAGCGTTGAATTAAGAAAAATGCTTTTTGTATTTTTTATATTTTATTCTAATTGAACAAAAAAAAGGTGAAATAATTTATATTAAATTGATAGGTCTAACGATATAATTTGCATTTTCTATGCGGTATGTAAATGAAACTCTTGATAAATGTTATTATAAAACATCGATTCCGATCAGGATCTGTCATAACAGTAGAATAATAAACAACGCATAGACAAGCAGTAAAGGACATTAGTTTATGACATTTATACTATAAACAATGTGACAGTGTAGATATCCATAGACTCTTATTCTATGAAAATATACTTCTTTGCATAGACAAGTATTTCTGCAATGTATAGCTGCCATAGAGCGTATCAAAGTTAACCGTCATTATAGGCGTGTAAAAGAAAAGTGGCATATGAAAACAGTTTTTCCTACATGGCAATGAAATTGACAGATAAAAGATAACCAAACGGATTTAATACAATGAAATTTTCCAAACGTCAGGTTATGTTTACAAACCGTGCATAAAAAGGGATTGATTCTTTTAAAGTCAACTAGTACCCTGCGAAATAATATGGATTACATTCTTTAAGGTTTGATCGAATACTGTTTTTTTTTTTAAATAATCACATTGAGTGTGGTCGGGTAAGCTTCAAAATTTTCGTAAACATGTTTGCCTTGTTGTATAAGATAATTGACAACATCAGCTGGTACGTTGCATTTTGAGTGCATGCGACGAAAATTTTGGAATTTTAATTATTCATTAGTTTTAAATAAAACGCAGCAAAAACAATGCATAGATTCTTTATTCGAATAATTTGTTTTTCTATTGCGACGCTCGATTGTCGTACGTGTTTGAAAATAGAAAGGGATAAACTATGAACCTACTGATTAATCGGCGTTTAACGTAAGCGATATAAGATATTTTTTTATTGTGTATACATGCCTAAATAAACATTTATATTGTTTAATGAATTATAAGTACTGTTTTACAAATTGGCCCGATTACAATTATTTCGAACTCAATTGAAACGCTTTAAAAATGTGGAAGATTCATTTTGTGATAGGTTAGGTTGTGCTAGGTGATATAAATTTCACTAATTACTTTTTTTTATATTGGTTAGGCAGTTTTAGGTTATATAAATATTTTATTCATAAAAAACTGATAAGTCACCATTTTGAATGCATGCTCTGGTTGCTATGACGTTTTAATGACATTATTTCATGACATTTTTCAATCGATGTTGAATGTAATGTTAAAAAATTTGAATTGTTCACACTATGTATAATTACGCATGTTTTTTCGCTCACGACCGGGTTTCGCCTTCCAATATTTTCAGGCACTATCACAGGGAAACAATAAAACTTGAAAATAGAACTGTCAGTTTTACTGCATCTGATTGTTGTGGAATTGTCCATAGTTGTAACAATTCCATGTTTTACATTGAAACTATGAAGTGATATCGGAAATAATTTTAAACAATAAAAACAAATTCTTAGTGCTATTTCCGCAATATATTTCATGATCGGGACCGGTTTCGCTCGTCGCGAGCATTATCAACTGATAAGACACAAATTACAAACAAGCCTAGTTATAAAAAAAATGAGTTAATATTCACCAGGTGTACAAAACCAAGGTTCAAGATCTAAGAAAAAAGTTTACAGAAAATCATACAATATACATTGAAATGAAGTAAATTGATTGATTTATGATATCAACTTAAGGTGCTTGATGGACATTCAATATCAATTATGAATTGTTGAAACTGTACGATTCCACATGTTTCGTCGCTAACGACCTGAGTTTCGCCTTTCGACATCTTCTGGCATTCTATCGCACGTATGCAACGGAACTGACAGTTCATATCTGTAAATGTGTTACGTCGATATCATAAATTAATTGATTTACTTCATTTCAATGTATATTGTATGATTTCCAGTAAATTTTTTCATAATGAACTTTCATTTTGAACCTTTGGTTTGGTATACCAGCTGATTATCAATTAACTCAAAATATTGTACAGTTAGGCTTGATTGTAAATTATGTCATATCAGTTGATAATGCTCGCAATGAGCAAAACCAGTTCTGATCATAAAATATGTTGTGGGAATAGTAAATAAAATATCATGCCTTTCCATCAAAAAGTGATAGTTAACTTAAAGTAATTTATGATATCGACTGAAGGTGCTTGTTGGAATTTCAATATCAAATTTGAATCGTACATGTACATGCATGAAATTTTGCTTGCGTTGTTTATATATTTTAATCAGACAAACTTCCAGCTCTTTCCGTGTCTATCAAACCATTTTACCGCCATTATACCATAATATATAAACAAATATTTATCAAATAGAATCAATTATGGCAACACAAAATATTTTTGAATAAAAATATAATGTTTATTGTGTCTTATTATACCTAAATCACAATAATTCTATGTATCATTCTTATTAGTGTTATAATACTTGCAGGTATAAACTGTTGTGAAGGTCATACTTTCACTTTTTTTTATTTTTACATTCATCCGAATAACAATATTGTGACCATGTTATTTGTTTGTGGCTATGTTCACTGTGATATAATATGGCCTATAAATAGGGACAGCAAATTTGATGAGAAAAATAATTAAATGGTCATGTTAACACTTTACTTACCCCAACGTAACATTGGCATCTTTTTAAATGTATGACTTTGGAGGCAAAAATAAATTCGATATTTAATATATGCTTTGAAGATTTGTCTAGAGATTTTCAACAAATACTCACTGTAAAATCATAGTGAAAATATATGCATTTTATATTTTTTAACAGATATCTAGTCATTTGAAAAAAATGCGTTTTTTTGGTTGATGTAAATATTTTGGTAGAGTTTTTTTGCGTTCAATATTTTTTTAGATGCATTGTAAGTGCGGGCGGGGAACCTTTCCATTTCAAAAGGCCACATTCGCTTATCTGATTCATCATAAGGCCACATCAAAGAAAGCGTTGACATCCCCCCCCCCCTATAAACTAAATATTTTAATTCGCAATGTAATTTAGTCAAAACGCAATTTAAAATTTTTTTTTTTTAAATACACCTACAAACCTAATTTTATTATATTGTATATTATTAAAAAATGTTATACATATGTATGTATTTAAAGGAATCATTCAAATTGTCATCAGTCAAAAGGTCGCAGGTTCCCTACATCTGTACTAGACTCATTCTAACACACATAATAGGTTACGGATATTGATAGATCCGTAACCCACTCATCAGTTTTATATTTTAGACCCGTTTCAGTGGCAGTCAACTATCAGGTTGGCAAGTAATTGCGGATTTTTTTTAGAAAATCAAAGACAATTTTTTCATGGAACTAAATAACTTTATTCTGTAATGTATTGCCCATTTTGATCAATGACCTTTTGCCATCTTTCAGGAAGCATCATAATCCCATGTTCATAAAACTTCTGGTTTTTATTAGCAAAAAACTGAATCAAGTACGATTTGACATCATCATCATTATTAAACTTTTTACCATTCAAGGAGTTTTGTAAAGATCGAAACAAAAAGTAATCAGATGGTGCAAGGTCAGGACTATATGGTGGATGTGGCAAAACATCCCAACCAAGCTCCAATAATTTTTGCCGAGTGGCCAAAGATGTGTGTGGCCTTGCATTGTCATGATGGAATACAACACCTTTTCGATTTGTCAATTCGGGCCGCTTTTCTTCAACTGCATTGTTTAATTTCGTTAGTTGTTCAATGTAGACATCAGAATTAATCGTTCGGTTGGGTGGTAAGAGTTCAAAGTAGACAATTCCTTTATAATCCCACCAAACTGATAACAAACCTTCTTTTGATGAATATCAGCTTTTGATGCTGTTTGAGCTGGTTCACCTGGCCTGCTTCACGATCTTTTCCGCATGATATTGTTGTAAACAACCCATTTTTCATTGCCAGTTATCAGTCGTTTTAAAAATGGATCATTTTCATTACGTTTCTTTAGCAAATTGCAGCTGTTAATGCGTTGCGTTAAATGCGTTTCTTTCAGTTCGTGAGGAACCCATGTATCGAGTTTTTGAACATAGCCAAGTTGTTTTAAGTGATTTTCAATGCATGTATGTGATACATGAAGCTTCTCTGCGATCTCACGTGTTGTACTGTGACGATCCGAATCGATGATTGCTTTGATTAGGTCGTCATCAACTTCAACTGGACGACCAGAGCGTTGTTCATCTTTGAGTGAAAAATCATCAGAACGAAATTTGGCAAACCAATTTTGACACTGCCGTTCTTTTAAGGCTTTGTCACCATAAACAGCATATAACTTTTTGTGAGCTTGCCATGCGTTTTTCCTTTGTGGAAATCAAAAAGCAAAATATGACGAAAATGTTTCTTTTGATTTTCCATTTTTCAACGAACGCCAAATGAAAACTACGCAACCGATCAAAAAACTTTTATTATTGATTGACAGCTGAATCGTCAACTATCCAATAACAAAATGTGTTTACATTTGGACTACGTCGCAAACCTAAAAATTCAACTGGAGCCATCTATGAGTGAAATCTGCAATTACTTAGTTGCCAACCCAATATTAAATATTTACGTATAAAATTTACCTTTTTAGAATGCAAGCTAACAGTTGACATCTGACAAGTAAATTTATAAAATAGGTGTATTTTGTATTTTTTTCATTGTATTTTTAATGTTTCCTTAAAATTTCATTGAAATATGCTGACCAGGGCCATTGTGGAGTCGTTAAAAAAAAAACAACTCCGAGTCTGACTCTGTCATTGACCAACAACACAAATCTGACTAAAAAAAGTTTATTTTTGTTTCCTACCTTTCCTATTTATGAGCATTAAATTAAAGGTCAACTAACCAATCTGGCAATTGTATATTGAGATATTCTTCAAAATTGTCTAATCGAAAAATTTGTCAGTCACTCGTTTTTTACGACTTCGACTTCACAGCCCTGATACTGACTGACACATTGAAAAGTTACGGAAATTTTAATTCATCAATCGAATTTTACAAAATTGCGTAATTGTTGCAATAAGTAAAGTGTCAAGTATTCATATATGAAGAAATAATAAAAATATACAAATGGCATTGCATAATATATTAACATTTATTTTTTTTTCATTTTTTCAGCAACAAGACATCACTATTTCAGAAAATGAACAGTCTATCCACTTCCTTGGAATGAACGTAAGCAAATCAAAAAGAAACTCCAGCTTTTACCAAAGGATCATCATTATCGCTTACAAGACCTTTTCCATCATATATCTTTATAGACAGTCACTGCCGTTTAATATTGCTGATTTGCCAAAATCTACCCTATTATAAATAAAATAATGTGATATCCGATTAAATTCCCAATATTATAGGTACTTTGAAAATGGATATCATTCTTTTAAGCCGTATCCTGCTAAACTACGCTGTGGATATTACAACAATGTATATATTAAAAATTAATTCAGCATTGTTTGTGTTAAACATTTAAGAGATTATCAGGACAAATCTAGCAAATTATTTCAATAATAAAAATAGATCATAAACAAATGTTTGAATGCTCTTGACACTCAATTTTTTTTTGGGTTTCATCTATTAACATACGGCAATGTCCCATCTCAAGAGTTGCGACGTTAGCAGTCAAAAGGTTAATGAAACAAAAATTATATTCAAAATATACTGATGATATAAACTTCTCCCATACCTCAGTTATTTTTAAGTTTCATTTGCGTAAAATGTTTATTTCAAATAATAATTAAGTCTTCTCAAAATATTTCAATAGTTTCCACTACATTGTCTGCATTTTGCATCAAATTTAATGCTAACAATGGGTTTTTTTCAACAAATTAATGCGAAACCTGCTGTTGCTAATGTATTGGATATTCTTGGCTGTAGTTCAGTCTCCTGACAGTTATTATAATATTATATTCCTCAGTGTCGCATCATCATATTAATTATTATTATTTTAAATAATAAATACACATTTTTAAGTGTTTATTTCCGCAATATATTTTATGATCGGAACCGGTTTCGCTCATCGCGAGCATTACCGACTGATTATTATTTAATAATAACTAAAATTACAGCTAAGCAAGCGAAAAAAATCATATATTTAATATTTTTGCATTGCGAATTTCTTGAAATTTGGCATACTGTTTGCGGCTCAGCGGACTACCGGTTGGGGATCACTGGTCCAGATCAGTAGTTCTCATGTGAAATTTCAATGTGGCCTCATTATAAACATCAGTTGTCCTATGGAAATGTCTCGTGGCCGCACCAAATGTGATAAAAATAGTTTCGATATTTATTTTTTATATAGTGCATTACACTGAATGATCTTTCACAATATACAGTTGTAGGTAAAATCGACAAAATTAATAAAGCAATTCTTTATATTGAATTGATTCATGGCCAACGTATAACTTCGACCAAAATTTTTGAACAGTTTAATTATTAAAACGGTCCTTTACTTAAACTCGCTTAAATGCTGGATAAGTCAGGTTTATTCAATCAATTTTAAAATAATTATAATTTTACAAATTTATTTGTAAAAATACATTTTTTTTATATATAGCAATATTTACTATAAAACTGTTGGTGGCCGCAGCAAAATCCTCTGGTGGCCACACATGAGAATCACTGGTCTAGACTCTAATAATAATTTCTCAATTGTTTATGATATTATAAATGTTTTCATTTACTGTCAGTTTGAATTCACCCGTTCATGTGAAGATGCAAAAATTTTAATAAATTTTAACATTTCAAATTTTACAATTCCCTGTTGTGTCTGTAAGTATTTTCCTATAATTTGAAATATGCTTTCATACGGCGCCTTGGAGTTCAGCTAGTCTAAATTCTGCCGGATTATTTATGGTCATGTAATTGCAGATTGTGCAAAGATGTCGAGTTCGAAGAGCGGCAGTAGAGCGCGGAGAAAGGAGAAACCACACGTCTGCGAAACATGCGGCAAAGGGCACTCCTCCAAAAGGTAATATTATTTCCAGCACATTATTTAAATTAGTTAATTTTGGTATATACAGTATATATTGGTGCTGCGCCACCTGTAAACATTCTCTCAACGTGTAGATAGAAAGTGAGATTGTACATATGTGATTTTTGTTTTTATTTTATCATTTTTTTCAACTAACCTTTAAGAAATTGGTATATTTTAAGCTGCTAGTGTGGTGTGACTGGCCATTAAATATTTTTTTTTTCTTTCAACTATATGAGTATGAACATTGTATCAACAAAATTAACACTTTACGGTCCGCATATTTTCGCTAAATAACTACACCGAAATAGTGTATTCCTATTTTGATTTTAGACCTCGTGTATGTTCTTCATCCATCTATCGATAAATTTTGAAATTAAGAATTAAAATTCATATTTATTTTTGGTAGTATGGCTGCGCGTATCCGAAGACGCCGCATTGTGCGTTCCCTGATCGTAACGTTTGTCTCAAAAATAACGCCAATGTGGCGTCTGCGGACCGTAAAATCTTTAAATAATTGAGATAAGGTGATGGTTGGAAGAAGAAGCCTCTACTGTTGGATTAAAACCCGATTTCCAATGATAGTTGAAATGAAATTGCACAAAAATGCACCAATTGTATTTTAAGTTGTTGTAGAAAAATAAACATAATCAATCATTTTTAAAGGTATTGCATTAAAATTTCAATTATTTTGCGTAATTACGTGAGCTTTTTGTGTAATGGTTTCAGTACGAGAATGAATTGATGTTTTTTTGGCCAATTGTCACTTGACTAAACTTGGCTAAACCGAAACAGTTGTCAATCAATTGATGATTGCAAGGAACAAGCTAGGTCGTTAAATCAGGAGAGAAGATGTATTGTGTACCTTTTCTACACAGCTATATATAGATAAGCAAATGTTCGTTTAAGCATAGTTCTGACGATGGCGTGAGCCGAAATAGCTATCAACTATATTTAAAAAAAATAATTTTGTAGAACTAAAATAAATTGCTATTTTTTTCACCGTGTTATAATGGAGTTCTACCAAGTGAATGCAAATTCAATCAATTATTCTTGTAGATTTTTGACATTTTTATCTGTATTAAAAATATCTCACATAGTCACAACGCATTTATGGAACTATAAAACACATTACACTATCCAAAATGGGTTGCCAATACATTAACAAGTGGCCCACTTCAGTGTGTTACGAATATTGTCAACAAAAACACAAAAAAAATCTTGCAACTCAATGCTGGCTGTATACAGTCGAAAACGTTTAACTATATAGAAGTATTGGTCAACACAAAACAATACTACGTTCAAAACAGTTCATTTGTATTGTTTTTGAATCGTCAATTTTGTGCTACAGAATAAATATGGATTAGGTAGGATTGAATAAGAAATGAATTACCTGTTTGATGTTTTCACTTCACTATACATTTAATGAACAATACAAACACACATTACACTATCCAACAGCGGGATGCCAATACGTTGACAAGTGCCTCACTTCAGTGTGCTGTGAATATTGCCAAGAAAGTTTTCTAAACATATGAAATATATGAAACCCCCTCCAACCCATTGTAAAACTATATTTTTCATAATCTCTGGTACAATAAAGAATATTTATTGTTGCATTTGCCTTATCTACACCAGTGCTCCTCAACCTTTTTACACAAAAAAATCTTCAAACACTAACCTATATATATAAAAATCAATCTATGTGTATGTTAAATTTGAATTGTTACAACTTTGTATGATTCCACATGTTTTGTCACTAACGACCCGGGTTTCGCTTTTCGGCATCTTCAGGCATTCTATCACACAGATGCAAGAGAACTGATGTAAAATAAACAGTTAGCGTCGTCTATATACCAAAGTTATTAATCACAGGATTTTTTTTATCTCTAAAAAAACCCATTTATGTGATAGAATGCCTGAAGATGCCGAAAAGCGAAACTAACAATTCAAATCGACCGAAGGTGCTTGATGGAATTTCAATATCAAATTTGAATTGTTACAACTTTGTACGATTCCACATGTTTTGTCACTAACGATCCAGGTTTCGCCTTTCGGCATCTTCAGACATTCTATCACATGGATGCAACAGAACTAACAAAACATGTGGAATCGTACAAAGTTGTAACAATTTAAATTTGTACTACTTCCAATTTGCGACCGGTCACGGTCCACTGGTTGGGGAACACTGGTCTACACAACACTGTCAGCAGTATATTTGTTTACAGTACACCCTTTTATAGTGGTCATGTTTTTCTAAGTTTCATCTTTCACATTCCTGACTCACCATTTTGTGAAGGGTACAGAAGAAGTGGTTCTTCAACACACAACCTTGTGCTGATAGATGGATAATAGTTGATAATTAAATGCAGATTTAAATTTTTTGAATTTTGTCCTTTTAGGTCTAAGTTTCCCAACTTGGGGTTCGTCAACTTATACGGTCAACTATAAAAGTATTTTTTTTGTATGCTTTTGGATTGTATGGGGGGTCATGGGTCATGTGGATTTTATGAAAAGGGGTCGCCACCCGAAAAAGGTTGCGAACCTATGTTTTAGGTGATAGTTTTATGTATTTTTTGTTTCCAAAAAATGAGCTCTGATCCCATTTAATTACTATATGATGCTTTATGTTTCTTCAGTGAAATGGAAGCAAACCCAATGTGAAATGTTTGATTGGTTGAATTGGCATTTACTTGGTAGAACTCCATTATGACGCAGTGAAAAAATAGCAATATATTTCAGTTCACAAAATTTATGAGATACATAAAATTTGAATCGTTACAACTTTGCACGATTCCACACGTTTTGTCACTAACGATCCGGGTTTTGCCTTTCGGCATCTTCAGGCATTCTATCACACGGATGCAGGCTGTTTATTGTGCATCAGTTCTTTTACATCCGTGTGATAGATGCCTGACGATACCGAAAGGCGAAACCCAGGTCGTTAGTGACAAAACATGTGGAATCGTACAAAGTTGTAACGATTCAAATTTGATATTGAAATTCCATCAAGCACCTTCAGTCGATACCATAAATTATATGAGATATGTGGTTGATAGCTATTTCGTCTCACGCCTAGGTCTGATGAAGGCGTGAGATGAAATAGCCATCAACCATATATCTTATTAAGTCTTAAAATACATTGATATTTTGTCACTGTGTGAAATGTTTGAACTCATAATATCGTTTGCTAGTTTGGAACACAGCAAACAATAGAGTGATTCCGTCACCATCCTTGGGAGTAATTCGAACATTTTTTACGCTTGCGTATAGAGTCTGGGGAGTGATAAAAAAATCACAATTCCAGCTAAAAAATAGTTTAATTTTGTCAGATTTCTTTTCCTACCTTTCCTATTTATTTTAAATAATAATAACACATTTTTTTAGTAATATAATTTAGTAAAATATTTGAGTTAAAGAGAACTAAGAGAAAAATATACAGGAAATCATATAATATTAATACAAATAATGTGAATTAATTTAAAAATTAAATGTTAACAATCACCTATTAAGGTTAATCAATAATCCATTGAGAGCTCTGAACAATTCGTCGTCAGTTGATAATGCTCGCGATGAGCGCAACCGGTCCTGATCAAAAGATATATTGTGGAAATAAGTATTAAAAAAATTTGTTTTTATTATTTAAAATATCATGCCTTTCCATCACGAAATGACAGTTAACACCTTAAAAGTGGTTTCCTATTTATGTGCACTAAATTAAAAAACAACCAACCAATCCAGCAAATTGGTCTATGAAATATTTTTGAAAAAGTGGATTACTTCAGAGTCACTCATTTTTTTTATCTCCACTCTGACTCCAACTCTGGCCATAACACCACACCACGTTTTTTTTATTGTCCCTTGAAATATGTGGGATTAACGTTTCAGTGTACTACAATTTAAATTGAATTAACCAAATTTTATTGAACACTTTTGAAACTGTTGTGTCATCTGAACTTTATTGAATACGCTAGTGTGAATTTGAAACCACTGCATTAAAAATAATCAATTCTCGGACCATTGTGTGATATGATATTTTCTTCTATGGAAAATATTTATTTTTGCCACCTCCACATAGCACAGTTTCAAATTTCATTGCAAAAACAATCCCAAGCGTTCATTCTTCATTGTATTCTTGGAGAGAAGAGTCGCAGTGATTCCAATGTTATCTTTTAAAAGTAGAATTTTTGTTCTAAAATGCGGTTTTTGTTGGGTGAAGTTTGTGTTTCTCGTTGACGACTAAAATATACAACCAAAACATTTGCATTATTGTGCAACTATCGTTAATAGTTTATAAAACATGAAGTGATATTAATTGGTTATGTGCAAATTAATCTGTGAATTTAACCTCACACAGTCATGGAAAATTGTAGTGTTTAACTTTGATCGATTCGTGATCGTTCGTTGTGTACAGATTGCGATTGTTACCATAAAATATTCGAATTAGTGGTGTATATATTAAGAATTTTTTCAACCATGATGTGCACATGCCAGGTGTTGTTTTGCATCTCGGTGCTGATTATTACCGTCTATTTGGTGTTATACAGGGGGCTCGCCATTCACGCCAACGTCCACACGAGAGAGGAGCTTTACAAGTGTGACGTCTGTTCCGAGAGCTTCTCTTCTTACAGTTTGCTCCGAGCTCACAAGCACTCTCATGGCGGTAAGTGGGATTTTGTACATTTGTGAATTTCATCAGTTAAGGATATTGGCGTACAATTCGAGAACAAACTAACGTTCACTTGTCACGTTAAGATTGCAACCAACAAAGCATTTCAAATGTTGGTTTTTTTTACCCTGTGTTCCACCAGAGCCTTCTTGGATGTTAAAATTTTGTTATTAATATACAATGCCTTGGTACAAAGTAGGCTTGACTGTGGGTCTATCGTTTGGACCATGATAAATTTGAAATATGCTCTCATGGTGGAAAAGATTCAAAAAAAATTTTGACACTTTATTATTACTATGACATTATCCAGCTGACTTTCCATAAGGCATGCTCATTTTTAATAGTTTGAAAATTCAAAGAGAAATGTACCTTACCACGTACTTCTTTCGATTTTAACATAGCTGAAATGAGAATCTTGCTATCCTTGGTATTATCGTATTGTATGTTCCTGATATTTTTTTAAGAAGTGAACATGAATCTTTTGTACTGCTAAAGTTTAGATCCAGCTTACCACTGGTGAGGGTATAACAGTATTACTTTGGATGTCGACATATTCTATATAGACGGGAGTGAGCTTAACCCTATATTATTTTTTAATACATTGAAGTAGATTCTGCCTGTGCTCGCTCGGGTGATTTCTTTGTTATTGTTTTTTCAATGTTACATTTAACACTCTTACACTCTTTCTCGATGTTTTAGTTCTCTTCTGTATATTCAAGTAACTGAATTCATTTAAATGTTTTGAAGTATTTCCAGGAGTATATCTGTGACCAAGTTTTTTAATTTAAATTTCAGAGGCCAAGCAAGTCACATGCGGTATATGCTCCAAGTTATTCTCCTCGGCGGCGGAACTAACATCACATACGTTAATACATAAGGCGGAGAGGCCATACGAATGTGACACCTGCGGGAAAAAATTTGACAGGTCAGTAACAGCAAGTCTCTTCTTCACGCAATGACAGAAAATATAATATAATTACTCATCTCAGAACTGACTGAATTCATCAGTTCTGTTGCATTCATGTATTAATGAAGATGCCAAAAGGTGAAACCTTGGTCGCTAGTGACAAAACATATGGAATTGTACAAAGTTTCTCTTTACTATGATTGGAATCCGTGAAGTCTTTCACGGAACAATGTTGACCACTGCACTTAGACCTGTCAAAAATATACCTTGACCTGTTTAATAACAATCTATCTTCTGTTTTCAGACAAACCTTACAATGTCACATGATTGTGGAGACCGGGGAGAAGTTGTACGTGTGCGATACTTGCTTCGAACGGTCTTCGAAGAAATCGGAAGCAGAACGCAAAAGGGCAAACTCCGATTCGAAAGCGCAGAAAAAGTCTCACTCAGACACGAAGATGTATCCCTGTCACCTCTGCTCCGCCACTTACTCAAGAAGGCAAGATTTAAAAAAGCATGTGGAAAAGCACACTCGTCACAAAACGAAACCTGCACCCGTTGTGGAAGTAATTGAAAAAACTGCATTAATAGAACCGCCTGCGCCCAAGGAAAAACCTGTACCTCCTGCTGTCCCGGATATTACAACTACTCCGATAATTCCTGAGCATAATAGAAGTCATTCGTTGACTGATTATGTTGCTAATTTAAATACATTAATCAAAACGAAGGAGGCGCTTTTGAATCAAAAGAACTCTTCTATTCGGTCGGAAAGTTTCTTCAGAAGCAAGGAGCGGAATCCCGTGTTAACGTCAGGAGTGTCGAGCGATGACATCAGGAAAGTTTGCGATGCCAACATGCGCGACGTCGTGGTATCTAAAACTGCTCCATTTCAAATGGCCAAGAGCCTCGAAAAAGTGGATTTGTTCAGTTTTAAAAATGGTGGCAAAATTAACGATAGGACTGACAGTTTTGGACTCGACGACGAGATCGACAGCTTCAATGAACGGGAAGCCATGTTTTTGCAGGACATCAAAGATTTTCCGATGATCGATGAAACGGCGATTGATGAAGAGAACGATATGCTATCGCTGCTCAGCACCGATCTTCTGCACGCTCAGCATCAAAATCTAGAGGAGCAAATATGCGAAAGCTACTCTCAAATGCACGTCAATGACTATTTTAATATCGGCCTACAGGAAATCGCTCGGCAATACGAAGATAATGATCTGTTGAATGCTGAGAACTTTGAAGCGGACATGCGAAGCCCTACGGTGCTCTACGACCACCGTAATATTTTAAGCCAAGACTTTAATACTGTTAACAATTATAATAACTTAAATAATAGACATAACAAAAAAACAAAACAAACCACTGAAAACGATTCGAAAACTGTTAACGGCGATATAGATATCAAAGTTGAATTAAATCACGATCCCGAGATAGAAATCAATAAGAACAGCGCACAGCCGATACGAAATTGTCCAACGAATGTCAAACGTACTCAATCCGGGAAACATTACACGAATAGTGCCCCGTCGACAAATAGACATCTAAGTTTGCCTGTCAAAAAGACTAGTTCGCAAGATGTTGATCGCCGAAACGATATAGGAGGCCGTTTGACATCTGAATATATCGATATTGAAGAACAGAGTACTGAAAATTTCGCCTCGTTGCTCGTGAACGATCACTTCAGTATTGTGGACCACGACGACGTGAATCATGGCAGTTTTGGTGAAGAAGATGACAATGACGAAAGAGTCAATCGAAGCAACGCTAGAACTATTTCCCCAATGGTGATTCATCAGAAACGAGACATCAAGACTGGAAGTAACAAGTATGCGCATTCAAGTGCAATTGGCCAACGAAAGGTATTACCCGGTGGGGTAAAAGGAGATTGTTTTAAAACATACATCAACGAGATTGATATTAAAGATGAATTCGGTGCACATTTAGATTCGGGAAATCGCAGAATAGATTTACACGAAGGTATTTCTCCTCTCTTGCTTAATTTGAAATTGACTAATCGAGACGATAACATATTGCCTGTTTGTAGTCAATCTGAAGTTCTGCCAAACAAAAGAGTGCAAGAAAATATCAAAGATAAAACTACTGGCAGAAAACATTCTTTGGAGAAAGAATGTCGAGAATCGAAGATATCTTTGGAAGAAGATAATCCTGCATCACCTAATGAAGACATCGGTGAGAAAGTAACTAATGAATGTTGTTTAAGTCAACTTATGCAAGGTATTGAACTGGGTATTAAGCCTCAAACTGAAACCCAGAATGTTGACCTCAATACCCGGATACTTGGTGGTGATAAAGATACAGTCAAAAGTCGCGAAAGTGGTGGTACTGTTCCGGAAATCAAAACAAAAAATAACGCTCAATTTTTCGGTATCGATCATCGCAGAGTCCTCGAAGAGGATTATGCTAACACCGACGATGAAATCGAACATCAAATCAATACTGAAAAAAACTCGTTAATACCTGTCAATGTGTCGTGTAACAATCACGAAATCATCGGATGTCTGGACGTGGAAAAGAGTCGGCATATTTCTCGGTTGGTGGTTAAAAACCAAGTTTTCACCGTGCATCTGGAAAACGAAGCAGAATTCAACTACGATGCCCATCTGAAATCCGAAAAATCAAAGCTGGAGAAACAGGCGAGTTCGGATTCGGATATACCGGAAATGGAACAGCAAGAAGTAGAAATTGACGAAGACAGATACGTCTTCGAAGAATGCCAGCAGGAGGATGCGCTAAGTGAAAACAGAAGTGTTCGGAGTATCGATAGTGATGATATAAATTATACGATTCAGACGCAAGATTCAAATGACCAACAAAAATGCGACAGTGATCATAGCTTGTTAGAGGATTGCGGAAGTAAAAATGACAGTCGCTTGACAGATGATTGTTCAACGGAACGAGAACGCTGTAAGGTTAGTATTCCTGTAACAGTCCATCGAGTTGAAGAATCTGACGATGAGAGCAACTCGAAAATTATGACTGATAAAGTGTCCGATGACATCTGTGAAGATACCGAAGAGGAAAGCGATGAAAAACGTGTCTACGTGCGATTCGTGTATTGCCCCAAAAATATTGACAGCGGTACGAACGACAGCTCGAGTGATAATACTCACAGTCGGCGAGAGAGAGTACGGCGAAATGATAAATTGACTGAAGTAACGGTTCGAGAAATTCATGATCAAAATAGTAAGAATTGGACGATCAATAAGAAATACTGCAAGTTGATCATCGATCAAGAGAGTGTTATGCAAGAAGGCGATCAATTGCTGGACGACGAAAGCGTCATCTATAAATATCAAAGTGATGAAAAAGATGACCAAAGCGTTGACAATGACACGTCAAATATGGACGAGGATGACGTCGGCATCCAGTGCGTGGTGCAGGATAGCGAGACGGACGATCCGGATACCTTGGCCGATTTCAGCGGAAACAGTAACCAAATTGTAGTCGATGAAGACACAATTATTGATTACCAAGAAGTCGAAGTTAAGACCGATGAAAATTATAATGGGCACTATTTAAGGATTGCTGAGGATAGTCAGGAATGCGTTCGAGTACCGATCCATGAAAGATTGATCGAAACCGATGACGATGAAGATTTGTACGCAAGTGAAAATTCAATGGGAGATCATCGAGAAACATTAGCGGATGACAGTGAACAGTCTAACCAAATAATTGATAACGAAAGCCTAATCAGTGGTAATAGAGAGATCGACCAGCAATCTAGTATCGATGGAAATCCCATTGATGAAAATAATGATGCATACATGCAAGATAATGAAAGCGGTCGCGATATCGACGAATCGTCAATGACATACTATCGAGATGATGAAAACGAAAGCGAAAAAGGCGATAATCAAGAAAGTTTCAGTGGAGATGCCAATCAAACGCTCGCAGGTGATACTTTTATTGCCAATAGCCAAGAAGCCGTCATTCGGTACGATCAGAACAATAGCCCGCTATCGATGAGCAGTAATTTAATTATCGATCACGAAGGGAACGTCTTGCAGTACACCGACAAAAGCAACCAAGCGTTCGGTAACGAAAGTCTAATCGTCGACCATCAAGAAATCATCGGGCAAGATTCCAATACTGGAGACTCAACGCTTGTGCATTGTTACGTAATCGATGAAAATCAAGAAAATGGAGTAGACAGCAGTTTAAATGCTGATCAGGAACCCAAAGAGACTCGGGCTTCAGAAAGACACTCGGCCATCGTCCAAACCGTTGAAATAGCAGCGTTAAAAGTTTTTGACACCGAGACTGATACGGAAAAAAGTCAATCGTCAATTCTCAATCAGTTATCTGAAGACAGTCAATGCACTGTTGTTGAAGAACACCACACCGAAATAAGTAGTCCAGAACATCAGGAAATTGCATCCGATAGCATTAATACCGTCAAGAATACAGACAACCCTTTGATTATTAAAAATGATCTAGTGATTGTTGATCAAAATACACTTGACAAAGACGATCAAGATTCAGGATTCTTAAGATCCGACGGTGATAGCCAGCCAACATCACATATTGAAAGTGAACTCTGGCGAGGTAAAGGTCATAGTGACTCTCCCATTCTCGCTGAATGTCATTCAGCAGCTGTTGATGATCAAAATGGCGACTCCAATTACAGTGACAACACTAGAAATGAGACCAATCCGGATAATACAGATTGCAAAATCTCTCAAGAAATTCCAATCCCCAATTTAGACGCTAATGTGGATTATATTCCAGTGAAAGAATCGGAAGAAGATAAACTTATAACATCGTTTGATTCTACTTTATTAGTAAGTGTTAAATCTTGTTATCTAAAAACTGTTGATGATGACTTGGAAATACTTCCGAATCATAGCTCAACAGATAGTGATGATCATTCCAAAACAACATGTGAAGAAATCGCAGTGCCAATACAAATAACAGATCCAGTAGTGTCATCGGAACTGTCTAATGAAGAAACAATGAAAAAACATAGTGACATTGAAGGAACCATTAAATTATTCAATGAGACTTTGGTCTTAGATGTTGGTGTTGATAAACCACAAGTTAAGGATTCAATGGTGTGTATTGATCGTAAAGAAAATGTCTCTGATCAAACATATACTCCCGATGTTATCTATGACATAACGGCAGAAGAGATTGACATCGATGAGACTGCCACTATGATCAATGACAAATTGATATTAAACGAGCCTGTTAGCAAAGACGCAGATAAACTAGATGAACATTCGATATCAGTAAAAAGTCATCATGTAAAAGATAAAAGGGATGCTTGTTTTAATGTAGAGAGAGATATTGTAGTAAAGCAACAGAAAATCGAAATCAAATCTACGGAAGAGAACGCATGTTCGACACCTGAAGTTAATTTTGTTGAAGAAAATAACGATAAAAATATTCCGAAATCAAATAGTAAAACTTGCAAAAAAAATAATAACACCAAGAAGTCTAAAACGCTTGCGATGATAGTCGAAAAACTTAGAATCAGAGTCAGCTCGAATTTCTACAACCTTCCGTTCCCGGGATACGGAAGTGATTCCCCAATCGACTTAAGTATGAACCGAGATAAAATAACCGTACGTTGTTTTGAAGATAAACCATTAGCTGTTGGTACAAGTATACATAAATTTCAACAAGCTTCTGAAACTACGATAAATAAGGAAGATAATGCGATTTCCGGAGATGGCATAGATTCCAATGTAACAAATCGTGGACGTGTGACAGATATTGAAATTAAACATCTTGATTGTGCGGTAATTAAACGTGGCAGTGGAAGTTGCGAAATCGACAAATCGGTTGTATCAAAAACAAATGATCAGAAATTAAAAGCCGATAATCAAACTGTTATTCAAAAAAGTTTTGATCATGCTCAAATGAAAGAGGTTGAAACAGTATCGTTATTGAAAGATAATTTGGCATGTGGAGGTATTTTGACCGTCGAAACTGGAAATACTGAAATGGTAGATGAAAATGACAGTTTGCCAGTTTTGGCATGTCAAAAAATCACAATAATGGAAGATGGAATACATTCTGTTGACAATACTCATACGGTCGATCGAGTTGATAATACATTTGAATCAGTTGAACATTTGAATGTTAAAATAATTACAATTCCTGAAGTACCAGAAGAACAAAATTCTGTCACTTATACTGATGGTATTATAAATGATAAATTTGAGACAGTAAAAACAACAAATGATAATATTAGCAAAGAACTGATTAAACTGTCTGATGATCACTTGAATAATAAAAAAATAACATTTAGTGTACGACACAAGAAAGATTCTAGTTTCCAATCTTGCCATTATAGTAACATTGGACAAATTTATCGTGATACTATAAAAACAGCTAATCATTCAAAAATCATAATTTACAAAAGTCAAATGGATTTTCTTGATGAAACCGATCAAGCAGATGTCGAAATTATAAAAGTTGATCAAAGTATTGAAGAAAAAATAATGGAAGATGATAAAATGGATTCCGCAGTGAAAATTAATTGCAGTGATAAGATTATTAAATTAAATGTAAATAAAGAAGGAATTAATGTACCAGATGGTCATTTGGAAAATAAAATGGATTCTGTTCACAGCATTGCATACATTGATCAAGTCAATCAAGATGAAGCCAGAAATATTAAATCAAAAGTTCAAATTTTACCAAATCTCGTGGACAATTCAAACCACAGTAATAAAGGCGATGTGGTGTCCATAACTGAGCATCATTTCGTCACGCAAGTAAACACTATAGAAACGGATTCTACCGGCAATACTGGACAAAGTGGAGATATGAAAGCAGTGGATGTTACTCAAGCTTTTGAAGAAAATTTAAAAGAAAAAAAAATCAGGGTACAAAATAAAATTATCACAGCACAAGAATATGAAGTGGGCACTATTGAGAAAAGTCCAGTTCACTCAGACGCAGCTGAAGATGATAGAAATGAATGTGTCATAATGTCTTATGATAAATCGGATACATCTGAAAATAATGAATATATTGATGAAGATACCAAAAACAATGCTTCGAAATCTGTCGTTGAAGAAGTAATGGATGTGGAAAATAATCATTTGACTATCGAAGAATTCTTAGAAGAAAACTTACCTCTGGAGAATGATTCGTTAAATATAGAAACTCAACAAATTTTGCACAGTGTTGATCATAAAAATAAGAAAATAATTTTGAGTCATAATGATAAAACTGTTGAAATACTTAGATCAAATGATGACAGCAATGAGGTTCATGGAATCAATGATCAATCAAATATCTGTGAAGCAGAAGTGGATAGAGTAAGACTGGTACATTTGAATATTGACCAAGACTATAATCATTCAATTGAGACAACAGAAACTGAAGAAATAATAGAACCAATTAATCATTGTGATCAAATGGAAGATACTGCCAAAAGAGGAATTGTTATCAATGATCCGAGTGAAGAATACCAAGAAAATATGGCGCTGAATGAAAAATTTAGACCAGAGATAAAAAAATCTGATTGCACTGGTGTTATACCTGAAAAAGCTGAAATTAATGAAGGGATACCAATTGATGAAAGGTCAGCGTTTGTGGAATCTTTGGTGATCGATAAAGGAAATCATTATTTGGTAAAAAAACGTAAAACCAACAGTATTAGTTCCGACTGTCAAGAAATTTCAACGACGGACGATTCTCAAACAGATTGCACAACCAACGAAAAGAGTGAAACATTAACATTCATTGATGACCATATACCAATTGATATTAAATTAATTGGCCCAACAGATAACAGTGAACATGTTCAAAGTAAAACAACAGATAGCACTAAAAAAGAACATCATTTGTCGAACGAAATCGACGATCAAGAAATCATAAAGCCACAAAATATGTATATCAACAAATCGATTACTGAAAGGAATTTACCACAAGGGTATTGTAATGCAACAGATGGAAGTAGCAGTCAATTTTCTACTCATCATCAAGCAGAAAATAATCATTCAAATATTGAGCTTAATGAAACGGAACCAGTGAATGATATTTTTGATGCTCAAAAAGAATTGTTATCAGTTAAAGAAACAGAGTTGATTGCATCGCCACATTCTCGTGATGATCGAATCATTATAACAGACACACAAGAGACTGTTGTCATTATAGATCAATCGATTGAAGTTGAACATGTTGTTAATGAAATCGAAATGAGCGATGTTAATGAAGAAAGCTTAAAAAATCATTTCACTGTGTTAAGTGAAGCCGTCACAGTGTCAAGTAAATTAACAGAAAACGAGATTGCTCTGCAACAACATGAATTAGCAGAGCAATTTACCATAAATGATAACCAGGGACATGTCGGTAATGTATCAGTATTGAGTCAAACAATTGTATCAAAAAATGAACTCTTGGATACTGGAAAAGACATTGAATTGGAAGGCAATCAAATAGCTTCTGTTAATGACGATATTGTTACCAATGTAGAACAATCTAATTGCAATGAAATCAGTGACAAAGAACATATCCATGAAATAACAGTTGACAGTGATATTGTGTTAGACAAAACAGAAATCAATCACCAAAATGAACATCGCGATATTTCAATAATTAATCCAGATATTGATCAAACAACCGACAAAGGTGATAATCAAAAAGAAATTGATTTGAACAGTAAAAAGAATGTAGTCGAAAGTCCTGCAAAAGACATTGAAAGTATTGAAGATAAATGTTTGGACGAACACGATAAAATGTGTCTCGATAATTTCAAAACTGCTGAAATACTACCAGAAAGTGTTCAAAATGAACATTTGAAAGTTGAATATATCAATGTTGAACCGAAAAGCAATGAAGATTTATGCGCAATTCTAGATAAAGATAGTTCAAATGTTTTCACTGAAGAAAGTTCAATTTATTCAGATGAGATAAGTGTTCACATTCCCTTAAGTGATCCGTTGTCAGAGAGTCTAAAACATGTTCCGAAACCGGTTATAGGTGTCGAAAATGAGAATCATTCAGTTTTGATAGTCGGTTATTCGGTAACTAATCTATCCCTTGAAACATCGGATATAGAAGCAGACCGATTGGGTTGTAATAAAGATGTGATGGAAGAAAGATATTTGTCTCGATTCAATGTCTCGAAAGCAATTCCAGAAACATCCGAAGCAAAAATTAGAATTTCAAAAGACAACCAATTAGATGAAAAAATAGAATGTAAAGAAACAATTAGTCATGTTATAAACCAAGCTCAAATTAGTAATCAAACGTTAATAGTCTCAATTGATAAAACAGGCTCTCAATCTTATGTTAATGGTGATTTGTCAAGTGACGAGCAATTGATAAAAGTCAAAAATCACTCAAGTGATTATAAAGTTTCTTGTGAAAAATTAAATGACAATGATCAAGAAATGTTGCCTGTTGAACAAACAAATAATTTAATACCAATGGATCACAACAAACAGCAGATTTCGGAAATACAAAACGAGATAGATGTGGATCTCCAAGGAAAAAATTTAGAAACTTCAATTGATCGATTAAAAATTATAAATCAAGAATGTATAGTTCCAGTTGATGATAATGATATCCAAATACCAACTGATGGTGATTTAAATGCCAAAATTAATGAGACAGAACCACAGTGTGTCCAAAAAATCGATGGTATACAATCGGCAGATATGGAATGTAAACAACTTGTTGATTATCAAGAAGCGATGCCCATTGATTCAATAGTTGTGCAAAGATCTGTCTCTGATCACTTGGAAGGTCAACAAGTGTCTATAGGACTTAAATGTGATCATGACACTGAAAAGAAATATGATCGAAAAGAATTTGTAGAGGTTAGCCAAAATATACTTGAAGAAACCAAATGTGGGCAGATCACCTCTGATTGTTCAAATGCTGATGATCAAGAAATTGCAATGCCGCTTGGTCAAACTGATAAACAAACTGTAAATGTTTGTGAATTTTCTGTTAAAGATCATTCAATGGAGAATCATGATGACAAAGAAAAAAGTCTCGGTGAAGATGACATTGTAAAATTTTCCGTTGATTCTTCGAACGCTCGTAATCAAGAAAATTCTTCATCGATTATTGATTCTATTGACACCCAAACACCAACAGTTGATAGTGAAACAGTTAATGAACATCTGGTAACACAAATTGTTCAAAAAGAAATTGACGAAAGAAAGTGTGCGCAAATTGAGCCTCATGACTTAAATGTTAGCAATCAAAAAATTTCTACATCACATCAAGTGGCCGATAAGCCAATTCTAGTCATCGATGACTTTATACCCAACCCGCAAGTGATTGATGAAAAGGAATCTAAAATGGCCTCGACAAATCTAAATTTTGACAAGCAAGACTGTACCGTGTTTTTAGACACCCTAAGTGATAATTTACCAAGCAATGAAAAAGGAACAACAGTGAAAGTTGATTACAGAAATCATGATGACAAAATGATATCTGATGAAGAAATAGCCAGTCACGATCTTGAAATTGTTCAACCAATTACTCAGTCACCAATTAGTGAAAATGTGAAACCTGACCAACAACCTGAAATAGAAGTCGGAATTGAAATTGTAAAAGATACAAAAGTGGGGATTGACGAACACAATGATCATTTGAATATTCAAGACCAGGAATCCGCATTACCAATTGATACCCAAGTACTCAACAATGATAGTTTGATATTTCAACAATCATTGACAATAAAAAATGATCAAGAACAATGTGCTAATCGTTTGAATGATGAAAATCAAGATATTGCTGTGATAACTGATCAAGCAGATAATGAGAAATCAATAGGTAATAGCTTGACAACTAAGCAACCCTTGTCTGTGCAGGATGGCCAAGAAAATAATGACAATGAAATGAAACACGGTGAAGAGGAATGTCTGCTGTTAGATTCTAATAATTTAGATGCTGGGCAAAAAATCATTTCAATTCTCCCAATAGATGTCAAAACACCAGACAAAGTTATTGTCTCAATTGAACCACAGATATTAGGAAATCATCAAAGTCCATTCATGGAATTCAACATAGAACCTGACCAGAATCAATGGGTCATATCAAATGTACGCTCTTTATGCACTCAAATATCGGCCAGCAACTTGACAGAAAAAACAGTAATTGAAAACAAAGAATTGAGACTTGATGAAGTGAAATATACGAAACAAAATCATGAATGTGTCGGTCAAAAGATTGATCTACCAATTGATTCTCAAATATTGATCATCGGTAGTTTAACAGCTGAACAATCCACAATAGATGCCCAAAATGATCAAGCACATAATATAGATATGAGTTTTGGTAAAGTGAAATCTGGACATGACCGATTAAATGTTGATCAAGAAATCATATTGCCAATCAATTTATTGGATACAAAAACGTCAATTGGCGAAAATGTGATGTTCAAACAACAAGCAATAGAAGCACGTGTCGCAGAATTGGTAGCTGATGAAGTAAAATCTGACCATGATCCCTCGATTGATACTCAAGAAATTTTAGTACCGATTGTTACTAAGGATATCCAAATACCGATCACTTGTAATTTAAAAGATGACAAAAAATATAGTCTCGAAGTCCAACCTGCTTCGCTGCCATCCGACATCCAAAAAGTTGAAGAGCAAAATCAGCAAGAAAATGATAATGTCCTTGAAGAGAACAACGTAGAACTGAATGATCAATGGGTGGTTAAATGTGAAGAAATTATTTTGCCCACTGAAGAAATAGACATCGATACAGGTGCTGAGGAATCATCAAGCAGTGGTTCAATGGATGATATATCTTCGATGAAATGTATCCACACGCAAGTAAATGTCCCGGGGGATATTGAAGATGAATTGTCGAATATTAAATATCAAGATGTTGATTCCAATAAAAATAACATCAATGTTCTGAATCGTGTTACGGAAATCGAATGTAAAAATGACAAAACTTCACCAATCGTTAAATTGAATCTCTGTCATCAAGAATTTGGACCAATTGACAGTACAGAAAATAAAGGACAAGTCAATTCACACGGTGCTCTGTTTGAAAAAAATTGTTCATTGCGTTATGAACAAGTACCCAATGAACATCTTTCAGTTGGCCAAGAAATAACTGAAGTGCAAAAGAACAATTTGAATCATGAAAATGTTCCACTAAATGTTGACCATTCGGAACAAGTGACAGAAGCTGATTCGGATATATCGATGGTTCAAAACGACAGAGAAGCCGATGCATCTATTTTAAAACACTTCAATCCTGATAATAACTTTATCATCATCAAACAAATCGAAAGATTAATAAATGTTCACAGTGTTGATCCAGAATTAAATGATGTCGGTGTACCATCTGATGGTAACAGTGATTCTCAGGCAATGTTACCACTGGCCGTTGACGGTAATGCTCCAATGCTTGTTTTGGATCCTCTGATTGTCGAAAATATAATTGAGAAACCAGCCGGCACAAACCGCAGTAAAATCAATGATGATCAATTAATTGTTAACAATAAAGGAACCGAAGAACACAATTTGGGTGATGTCGATCAGGAAATTGTTTTACACACTGACGATAATGATCCTGGAGTGTTAATTGAATACATAGACATGAATAATACTTTCATTGAAGAAGTGTGCAATTTGGGGGAACCTTTCTCTCTTATCGACGACAGCGATCCGATGATAGATGACTTGATTCTCGATAACCACAACATATTCATCGACGATCAGGAAATCGACAGCCAAAATACCAGCGCAGTGATATCGAGAAAAGAGCACAGTTACTCGTTGAACATCGACGAAGGTTTTTTTAATGAATTTGGTCCGCTGAACAAAAATAAGATCGTGAAAGTGCTGGTCGGAATCGAAAACGAAAATGGTGATGTCGTTTACAAAGAAGTCAACCCGAGGATAGAAGACAACGCCGATCACTCCGCAGTCGATCCGGATAAAGGAACGCCTGACGCTTTGGCAGACAAATATGCAGAGGTAATTTTTTTTTTTCTATAGTCTCGATGCAGAGCTGGCGAACTTACGGCACACGTGCCAGAGGTGATGTAAAAATATTGCTGTAAATATACACTTAGTTCTGATGAAGGCGTAAGCCGAAATAGCTATCAACTGTATACCTTATAAATTTTGCAGAACTAAAATATATTGATATTTTTCACCGTGTTATAATGGAATTCTACCAAAAAATGGCAATTCAATGTTTGAATTATATTTTTGTATAATAATTAATTATTGCATTGCGCTGTGATAAGGAAATTTATTTGCGTCTTTTCTCAAAAAATTTTTTTTAGGTAGAACAGTTTCATTGCATCAGTATAGCTTGCACTGGTCATTTGATATTTTATCTCAAAATTCAGTTTTTGCGTTTATGTCACTGCTCCTTTAACCATTTAAAAGCCAATTTTTCAGATTTTTTATTCACAATAATTAATTTTGCAACACTGTATGCTGATATAAAAATATTTAAGTATATTAAAACAGACAGTATCAAAAAAATATAATTTAAAAGTCCATAAAATACAACATAAAATTCGATTGTTTATCGAAATAATATCACATCGCGGGCCATCCAAAAATCTCCACATATAGCCCTATATAGCTTTGAAAGAATTAAAGTGGCGATATATTTATTGCTTTTGCGAACTGTCACTTCACTGTTATAAGCTTAACAACTGCTGTGATACAAATATGATCATTCGAGAACAACATTCATCATAAAAATTGATGTGAATTAACCGATTGGCGCCATTACAATTTATCTGACTTGGTTTTGTTTATTCTATTACAAAATGGAGGAAAGTTGTCCGAAACAAATTGTGATTTATTTATTTTAATTTCGCTGGCTGTTTTATTTTATAGCAATATGTGCGAAGTTTTGCATTCATGATTATTTTTTATTGTTTATTGCAATTTTTATAAATTTTTATTTACAAGAACCGTGGTCTCCGCAATTGAAAAGGGTGACATTGACCACTCATTCCAACCAAAAATATATTATTGAATTGGGTAAACAAGGTTCTATCTGAAAAAATTAAAACTCCTGCAAGTTTTTAACTTTTAAGGTGTTAACTTTCACTTCTTGATGGAAAAGCATGATATTTTAAATAATAAAAACACATTTTTTAATACTTATTTCCACAAAATATTTTATTATCAGGAAAGGTTTCGCTCATCGTAAGCGTTATCAACTGATATTATTTGACAGAAAAAGCTATTAACGATTCTCCAGGGTGAAAGTAAATTATTTTGAAGCATTAATATAATTAAAACTTTATAGTCAGTTTATTAAATCTTTAAATATAATGGCATATTTATTAAAGCAAATTGCAGATAGAACTTCGACGCTCTATTTTTTTTTTCAAAATAACGAAATTCTTATCAATTAACTTTGATGCTCTCAAATGTTGTAATGATTAGGTTAATTGTTATAGGAATTTATTGTCCATGCGAATGATGTATGCGTTTAATATTTATTAATTTGCGAATTTTCTATTGCATTTATTTGTATATAAAATGTGCGCGAAACAATGTATTGTATGTTACAGAACAAAAACAATAGAGTTGAAGTCCATGATCGTTCAACTCCGGAGATAATCGGGAATATTGACGACATAAATGTAGTCGATCAAAGTCAATCAGTAAACGAAGAAACTACGCTCGCCCCGCAGGCCTCTGCGACAGATATTATCGGATGGAAAAAATACAAGAGGTTCTTCTCCGATCGTAAAAGTAATTGTAACAGTGTGACTGAGGAACTGCTGGCCAAGCTGAAGAAGAACGGCAGCGAGGTTGATGTTGTTCTCGAAGCTCTGAAGAAAAGTTGTCCGTCTATTAAAAATATTATGAATGATAAACACGCTTTGAAGAAACTGGAAAGCGCGACGGCGAATAATTTACCTGTTGATAATCTTGAGAAACGAAACCGGGAAGTCAGAACTGCAGTGAAAATTTTTAGGAAGAGGCTTGCTTATAAAGAAATGAAGAAGAACTCGACGAATGAAAATGATTTGACAGCTGATTTCAATGGTGACCTGCAAAATACTGCAAAATCGTCTAATGATAATAGGACATATATTAGAAAAAGCGTTGACATATCGAAAAATTTCCAAAATATTTCAATCAGTGATAAAGACAAAGCGACAAATAACGTTGAGGAAATCGATAATAATACAATCGAGGCCAATAATAATAGCCCTCGAATCAACGCAGCGATCACCTCACTGATTCACAAGAAAAGTCATGATAAAGTTTCCGATTTTACACAAAATAAATTCAAAAACAAAATTATCATCAAAGGAACAAAAAGAAGTTTCAATAAACCACTCATTATTTCGCAACTTTCTAATTTTAACAAGAATACAAACACTTTGGATGCATTTATAATATCCAAGAAAAATGCCACAGTTTTGAGAGCATCCGACCATGAAATACCAACGAACAAGAAAGAAGATCTTTCCACGTGTCAAAGTCAAGGTGCCATTGATAAAACTGATGTTCCAAGACATCATCGACCGACAAAGGTCAGTGAAGTCTTGTTTAAAACTTGTGATGAAAAAACAAAAATGGTGAATGGTGAGGACGTACATCACATTCAGCAACGCAAAAAGCAAAGCAAAAGATTATCACACGACAATGTCAGCTTAGTGATTAATGCGTTGGACATGCGTAATGTTCCGGAAAATGTCAGAAACGATTTTATAACTACAAATAAACAAGGAATTCTATCACTGAATGACAATGCTGTTGTAAAACTAAAAAAAATTGATATTGAAAAGCTTGAAGAAACATTTAATTCTGCAATTGAGCCACGGGAATATAAAGTAAATTATTTGAATAAAAGAGTTTCTATGTACAATGGCAAAGAAGAAAACTTAATGAATAAAAGTCAATTAAAATCGTCTACCGATAAAAATGAAATACTCACGGAAGCGATAAGTGTAGACCGTATTGATGAGAGTATATTTCTTCAGAAAAAAGGCAAAGTTTCCAATAATGAATCTATCCCTAATGTGAAGAATCAAATCATCAGCACCCAAGCCGGCATAGATGTACTGAATAGAAGTAATTCAAACAGCTTAACTGTTAGTGATAGTAATCGTGATGTTAAAGTTATCAAACCCATGAGAAGAATCATAAAAGTCATTCGAGCCAAAGGTGATAAAATTAGCTCGCTACCGCCTAAGAAGGATGGTGTGGGAGTTTTAAATGGATTGACCAAGAACGCAGATAAAAATATGTCTAAAGAAAATTCTAAAGCAATAGAAGTTAATGATTGTTTAGAAAAACCAAGTCAAAATGACGAAAGAAAGGTTTTAATCATGAAACCAAACGGAAAACAACTAATTAAAGGTTCGGGTGATAGGTCAACGGATAAAATCGATTTCCGTAATGAATCTTCAAAGAAAATTCATATTATATCTGAACAAGTCGTCAATGGTCCCATTAGTTCATCTGTTAGTTCTTCGGCTGTATCGGAGAAGAATTTAGAAGAGATTGTTAGAAATAATGAAACCGTCTTGAAAACCTTAGAAATGTGCAGCCTGTCACAGGAAGTCAGAAAAAATTTAATGTCCGTTGATCAAAACGGCGAAGTTTTAATTAATGATGAAGCTTTTATTGAATTGGGGAAGATTATCAATAATATCGAATTGCCACCGGAAATATTACGTAAAATATCCATACGGTTTTTGGATACTTCGGTTCTGAAAAATAATAATGATTCGATAAAAATTAATTACGATTCGCAGGAAATTAAAGAATATTTACTTGCAGCTATCAATAATAGACGGGTTTCGTTGAACTTAGTCGAAGATCTCGCCTCTGTTCTGAAAGAGAGTGATAATTCTGGTCTGCTCGCTGATTCATTGAACGACAGTGGAATTAATGAAAGAAAAGGAAGTGATCTATCTCCGGTAAATAAATCTTCAACGAGGTCGTCTGATGAGGTTTTAATTAAAAACACCACTCATCAGACAGCATCGGAGAACGTGAATGAAAAATGCAATTTGACTCAGCGACGAATAATTAAAATTAACGCCCCAAAAAGAAAAATGCTTTTTCCTCTGTTGAAAACGGAAAATGTAAAATTGATGAAACTAGATTTAGATTCTCAAATAAATGGAAAAACAGCAGAAAATAGAATTTTGAACGGGCTGAGTGAAAACTCAACCAAAAATGCAGAAGAACAAATTTTACTGGAAGAAAATAATTTGGAAACACGAGAACATGATGCCAATAGTGTTTCGCACAAAGATATCGTTAAAACGGGAGGTTTTAAAGAAAGCGTCTTAACTTTACAAAACAATTCTACCTCATACGAAAAAATCCTTAACTTAGATAATAATTTATTAAGCAAGACTGTGGAAGATAAGAACGTCATGTTGAAACGTAGAAAAAGCACGCAAGATATCGACGGTAGAATAGTTGTACTGAAGCAAAATGTGCAAAACGCTACGGGCTCGGGAAGCGAAACATCTTTCTCTATTGTGACAACTCTGAGTGATGCAGATGGAAACTATTTTAGAAACGAAGGTGGGAAGGATCCGGATAATATTTCGGTTGAAGAGGATGCTGACAGAGAGTTGAAACGGAAGCGTATCGAAGAAATGGAACTGCTTCAAGATTTGAAGGATTCTGATGACTATATTGTTGTCATTGTCGGAGATAAGGGAGCAGAAATTCGGCAGGTTGGTCTTTACATTATGATTCTTAATAATTCAGGGCCTCGAGTGTGCCATAGAGGAAACAAAGATCTTTTTATAACATAGGATAACATAGGGTTAATATAAATTCAAAGCAATTACACCTACAAAATTAATTATTTTACCTTTATAATATAAGATATCGACTAAATGCTTGATGGAATTTCTCTGTCAAATTTTAAAATATAATATAAAGATTTTTGAGATGTTAACTGTCACTTCTTGATGGAAAGGCGTGATATTTAAAAAAATAAAAACACATTTATTTAGTATTTATTTCCACAATATATTTTATCGTCAAGACCGGTTTCACTCATCGTGAGCATTATCAACTAATGTTGATATTGATCAGTTGATAATGCCTGCGATGAGCGAACTCGAATTGAAATCAATCATTAATTTTTTTAGACACCTTCCGCTCAAGGAGACAAAGTGGTTGATAAAAGCATCATTGACACTCCAAGAACAAAAAGGCGCAGGTTTGAAAAGAAGAACAAAAAGAAACGATCGGGCTCTAAGTCATCAAAAAATGTCAACAAAGAACCATCGGCAACCAACGCAATGAAGGCAAAACGAAAGAAAAGAAAGAATCTAGGAGTCAAGGAATTTCCGTGCACGCAATGTGACAAAGTATGCAAGTAAGAAATTTCTTTTCCTATCGATGAAACTACCGCTTCCGAAATCTCTTATTCAGACTCAATGACAGACAATATTGCTGTGTTTGGTGTTGTTGTATTATATGTTCAGAAATTTGAATTGTCGATACTGTGTAATTCCCCGATTGCACGATTTCTTGGCTGCGCACACAATCAGATGGCCGTCTGTGCAGTGCATAGAGTCAAATTTTGGCTAGAGTAGGTGTTTGTATGCAGGACTTTACAAGCACTTTTTATCACCTAAATTAAACTAAATATTTCGTCCATATAATAGAAATAGCTTCTCCGTATTTGTTTTCAGGTTCTCGAATGCACTGCTGGTGCACATGCGTATCCACACCAACGAGCGGCCGTTCGCGTGCCAACTCTGCGACAAGCGATTTAAAGTGAAGAGCGCTCTCAAATGCCACTCCGTTGTCCATACTGCGGATCGTCCCTTCGAGTGTGACAAATGCAAAAAGCGATTCAAAACTAGAACAGTACTTGAGTAAGACCCAACACCAGGCTTATCACATGCTTTAAATTCACCAACAAGAGAGGATTCTCTCTCTATGGTTGACATACATTATTTTGCGACACTTATACGATAGCGTGTTGTAAAATGTGGCGTTAGATAAAATTTATTTGTCCATTTGCCTGCGAATTGCGTTGAAATATGGAATATGTTCTTATTTTCAGCTGTTATTTTCTGTATACATTTTTATTTGTACAGTAAAACCTCGATATAACGGACTAATTGGAGGGAGGGTGTGTCCTTTAAAGGAAATAAAAATAGGTTTAATATAAATCAAAAAACTTTTTTTAATAATTACTCAGATCACTCTGTTCTGTCAGTTCTGTTGCATCCGTGTGATAGAATGCCAGAAGATGCCGAGTGACGAAACCCGGGTCGTTGGTGACAAAACATGTGGAATCGTACAAAGTTGTAACATTCAAATTTTGTATTGAAATTCCATCAAGCACCTTCAGTCGATATCATAAATTATATTAAAAAAAATCCATTTTATTGTCTTTGAACACTGGTCATGAAGTGACTTTGCTATTTGATATTGACGTGTATATGTCTGATATGTACAGTATATCCCAAATTCTAGTGCTAGTCATATGACGTGATTATTATGGCCGCTAAAAATGTTTACATGCGGCGGCGACACTTGAATTGAAGCATTTATAATATTAACGGGATGTTTTTATTTTTTTTACATTTGACCGGATTTTTGTCCGTTAAATAGATGTCTCTTATATTGAGGTTTTACTGTATTAAACAACAATATTCCATTAACACATTTAATGCAAATTTAACTGAGCATACGCACATGCAATGAAAAAATGTAGCTTAGCGGCTTAGCGTCCAATGTGTTATAAGTGATGGTCAATGGTTACACTAAACATCATCAATGAACAGATTGTCAGTTAATGATAAATAATATTAAATGTCATATCTTGTTTTATTTTATGTATTCATTTTTTGTTTATTTGTAGATCACATATGCGGTTCCATGTAGGTGAGAAAAGATTCGAGTGCGATATATGTAGCAAGAAATTCATACAAAAGCAAAGTTTGATGATTCATTTGAATTTGCACACCGGCGCCACTCCGTGGGCTTGCGACATCTGCTTTAAGAGTGAGTAACCTTTGGTACTAACAAATTGAGATCAACAATTATAAGGAACCCAATGACGTTCTTAATCAACAACCAAATATAAATATTTCGCCGCTTCTCAGACCATTACAGAAGGTTAAAGCATTTTTGTAATGAATCATCTCAGTAAAGTATTTACGTTTATTCCCCAAAACAAAACAAAAAACCAAGATTAACTCGCACTTTGACAAATGCATAAAATCAAAGTGCCGCATTTTAGACTTCATTAGTACAATATTAAGCTAAGGTGTTAAAACAGAAGAGAAGATGTTTTGTGTACCTTTTCTACTCAGCTATAATATATAAATAGGTAAATGTACGTTTAAACATGGTTCTGATGAAGACGTAAGCCAAAATAGCCATCAAATATATATCTTATAAATTTTGTAGAACTAAAATACATTGCTATTTTTTCACTGTATTAGTAACCTTTGCCAAAATCAACGTGTTAAAAGAGGTGACATGCTAGAACAGTGGTTCTCACATGAAATTTCACTGTGGCCGCATTATAAAAATCAGCAGTCCTGTGGAAATGTGTCGTGGCCGCACCAAATGTGATAAAAATAATTTCGATATTAATTTTTTATATAGTGCATTACACTGAATGATCTTTCACAATATACAGTTGTAGGTAAAATCGACAAAATTAATAAAGCAATTCTTTATATTGAATTGATTCATGGCCAACGTATAACTTCGACCAAAATTTTTGAAGTTTTATTATTAAAACGGTCCGTTACTTAAACTCAACTTTAAAATAATAATAATTTTACAAATTCATTTGTAAAAACACATTTTTTTTATCAATATTTGCTATAAAACTTTTGGTGGCTGCACATGAGAACCACTGTGCTAGAACATAGTATCAAGGTTTCCCTGTATATAAACTCCCTAATGAAAAGATTCATTTAAAGAGACTTGAGTTATTCGTCATTACTCTCCTGTTGGCAAATAATAATCAGTCATTGTGTTATCGTTCCAGGGTTCAAACAGCCAGCCACGTTGGTGAAGCACCACAGAAGTCACACAGTCAAGCGTCCTTTCGGCTGCACCAATTGCAGGAAATACTTCTCAACCTCCGCTGGACTGCGGACACACTGTAAAATGCACGATAAGGAAAAGGAAATCTTGAACTCGTAATGCAAAACTTTTGATATATATCCGAGAATTAATATTGCTTCGATCAATTTGTTATGAGTTTAGTCGTGATGTTTCATTTTGTCGTAATAAATTTGTTAGTTTGGGAGAATTGTTTTTTAACCTGTTACCTGGTGAGCCATATAAAAGTGATATTAAGAATTAATTCAGTTGTGATGGTGCTGAATAAAAAACAATCATTATATTTCAATACGAAAATTGTGTCTATAACGCAAAAGTTTCAACACTTTTTACCGGTTGATAGTAATAATGGAGTCGTTAAAAAAAAAACACAACTCAGACATTGACCAACAATACAAATCCGACTAAAGAAAATTTATTTTTGTCAATTTTTTTTCCTACATTTCCTTTTATGAGCATTAAATTAAATTATAGAATATTCAACCAATCTGGCAATTGTACATTGAAATATTCTTAAAAATTGTCTAATCGAAAAAGTAGTCAGAATCACTTATTTTTCATGACTCACAAAGCATGACTTTGACCAAAACAGCATGACTGATTCCACCACCCTGTTTTTAACACTCTTATATTTTTATCTTGATTGTGTTCTTAGATTTGTTTAACGCCATCACTACTGAATTAATTTTTGAAATATTCAGTGTTTGAATACCATTTATGTGGCTCAACAAGGAATGAGTTAAAGTTAATTATCTACTTATTAGCAATTGAAAATAAAACCAAATTTAAATTCCAATTTGAGTTAAGATATGAATGATAAGTCAACGGTTGCGACAAGGGAAACTGATGCTGATCATTTTTTATAAAATTGTGGAAAAAATACTAAACATTTTAATGTTACAGTACTCGGTGAACAGAATATCTTGAACCAACACAACGAATAGACTATATTTTAACACATTACTGACTGTCCTGTTAAATGCTTTTTTGTCTGATAATTACCCTAAATTTATAACTCTAAGCTGAGACATGTATATTTTGAAATCAGTAAATAAAAAAAGAATTCGTACCACCGTCATGCTTTAAAGTGTCGTTGGTTGATGTTATCACTTCATTTTCAAATTCACATCAATAATAATGTTGCACGATATACAATTTTTAAAAATATTTTTTAATATTAGATAATTCACTATGACAACATATTTTCAATGTGTTCTTTTTTCTAGTGAAGTAAGCATATCATTCTGTTGACCTATTGCTATAGTTAATATTATCAATAAAGTCTTTTAAATGAAATGATTAACAATTGTAAAATCGTTTTTATGCAACTAATCAAAGAAAATTGATTGATCAAATTAAGGTATATTAAAATTATTTTTTTTGATAGCATTCTCACTTTTGTTTCGTGTTTTTGGCATTATCTGGCATTTTTTAAAAAAGAACATTGATACTTACCGTAGAGTTTTTATACATTGGCAATACCATGTGTTTGTTTATGATTTCCATTTTTCAAGATACATACAGTAAAGTATTTCAAACAATGAGCTTTTGCATACAGAAAGGTATATATAATATATGTTTTTCTCTATTTATCTCTCCGTCAACAATAAACAGGCATAGAGTGCGTGTGAACTTGAGTGCTAAGCAAATGTTGGCAACACCATCTTGTGTACAATGATACAAGCTTCAAAATAGTTTAATATTTTTTTTATGTGCGTCACATGAAACAGTATATCCCCTAAATAGTAATTAAGTAACAAACAGCCTCACAGTGTCTTTAGTATTGCATATAAAGAAAAAATAATTATAAAATGAAATTCTGTACATAAAATATCTCTATGAATGTTATTTTATTCAAGTAGGTTCAAGTATTCAATAAACATTATTATCCATTCCATAAACAACTCAATAAATATTGACAGCTTGGCAACACATAAATTTTTATTTTCTTAACCTTCTGACTGCTAATGTAACTGGTGAAATGGCTTATTGCACTGTGTTGATAGTTGAGACTTAAAAATATAAGAGAGCTAAGAGTGTCAAAACTATCGTGTAAGGATTAATTTTAGTATTAAAATATTGGGTGATTCGTCCTCTTGTATAATAATATGATAATCTTGAAAAAATTGGGTAACGCTACTAAATTATTTTTTTAATTGTTTGTTGCTGGAATATTATCCTTTATATTGCTCAGTAGGGAATGAGTGAACTATTAAGTACAACGGCCTTCCAACATTTATGCACATTCAGTTTGATTATGGAATTGAAATTAATATGACACAGAATCAAAAAATCGAGACAAATAGGGATTAATCAAATTATTTTTCTTAACCGCTTCTCTGCTAAACCCTATAAACGATATTTCAATACTGAATAGTTTTTAAGATAAACCTGTGATATTTTTCAGGAAAAATCAAACTTTATTTTAAACACAAATTAAAACGTACAGAAAATTTTTACATTGTTTAAATTCTCAAATTTTTTACTACCATATATCAATATGCTGTAATCAACTATCTCAATAGTTCAGAAATTAGCAGTCAGTGAATAAATTTATTGTTAACTGTGTTACTATAGTATTTATTTCTTGGAGAAAAAATTAATGTAAAATTTTAGCATTAAAAATTAACTTATGTTAGTTTTTAAAAATCTTATAAAAATCATTTTGTAAAATATTTTACATGTCTAATGTTTTGGGCACCAGATTTTAAAAAGACTATGAAAATTTTAATGATATGATTGCGTATTTGTCCTGTGAATTGTTGATATAGAAATCAGGACTGAATTGCATAATATTTATTTTTTTAGCAATAAATTGTATATAACTAGGAAAGCAAAAAAATAATCTGCTTTATATATGTTTTTTTTTTTTCAATTTATGGCTTAGTAACTGAGTAGTTTTTCTTTTGTATTAATATAACTATATCTTAAAAATCACTGCATTTTCTCACATTTTTTACTATATAGAATAATAAAATTTGTTTTTATTTGAATATATTCACCAATTTGTATATATAAGCGCATTTTTGGTGTTGGATATTGAATTGGTAAGGACATTATTTAATTTTCATGCATAATATTTCAACTGTTCAACCAAAACTCTTCATTCTGTCATGCATATGTTAATATTTATATCAGCCGTGATCCACTTGACGCATTCACCGTAAATTTAAAAGAAACCATGCCAAGAATTCCTGATGTCTAAAAAGCTCTCAATATATGTGAGATAATTTCACAAAGTATGTCTATGTCACAGACTGCATTTATATATTTCATCATGTCAGGCAAACTTAAAAAATAGCTGTTTTGAGATGTGTCCGTACCGTGTACGGTAAGTGCATCTCTAGAGAAACATACAATGGTTAAATAAACAATGTGTTAATATATGTTGAATGTTACAACAATTACATTGTCACCTTTGAAATATTTTCAATATGAATTCAAATCAAATATATCAGAAATAAAGCGAGAAAACATTACAAATTAGTTTTTCATATTTAATGAATTTTGTATGAATTTATTCTTTTATCAAATCTTTTTTCTAGCTTTAGAAATCGTTTGCTGAAATGGTACAATTTAGTTTTTTATAGAAGATACAATGTAAAAACTAACAGTAATTATTGATCATGATTTTTAATGTATATATTGTTTTTTTTTTTTTTTTTTAATTATCAATATAATAATGATACGGATATCCATAAATAATCAATGGAGATTTACTGTTTACAAAATATTGATGCATCAGTAATGTTCTTGCTGTTACTTTAATGACAAAAAGCTCGCCTTATGGCTTATGCTGTGAAATATTGATCTTATGGTCTTTTCTTTAAGTTGTAAAATTTTTACCTTAACACGATTAATCCTTTGCTCTCGAATGCTGTGGTATTGCTTTTTCTCTTAAAGCTCTAATGCCACCGTTCTGGCACAAAGTTACCGCAATGTAATTTATGATATCAACTGAAGGTGCTTGATGAAATTTCAATACTGAATTTGAATTGTTGAAAATTTATACGACTCCACATTTTTTGTAACTAACAACCCGGGTTTCGCCTTTCGGCATCTTCAGGCATTCTATCACATGGATGGAGCAGAATTGACAAACTGAACACATGATAGAATTTTTTAAATAATAAAAACACATTTTTTTAGTACTTATTTCCACAATATATTGTGGACACATGATAGAATGCCTGAAGGTGCTGAAAGGCGAAAGCCGGGTGGTTAGTGACAATAAATGTGGAATCATATAATCTCTCAACAATTCAAATTTTATTCATTAATATGTATTTTTTTCAATTTCAATTATGAATAGACTCTAAATTTTTCAAGAGTTTTCATTTGAAGGTGAGAGACTCCTTAATTCTTCATCGATTATCGAAACAAAAAATTTGATTGTGTACCGTTGTTTGTCGAGTGTGAGGGTCAAAACTTAAAAACCCTGTTATTTCGTTTCAAAAATTTGAATTTGGAACATGTGTCAGTTGGACTAAACTCTTGAACAAAATGCTTTTGTTTATTTTTAAAGAAATGTTGCCGCATGCGTGGATCCAAGTGTTGTGTTGACAGAATGGATAATAAAGGGGAAATGTCAACTATAAATATTATTATGATTTTTTTGAGCTTTAATGAATTTTTGATAGAATTATTATTTATATAGTCTTAATAATTCTAATTAACTATTTTTAGTCCTCTCGTGCATAATATAGTTTTAAAATGAACTTATAATATTAATTATCATAATGAATAAATATTTTGATGTATATTATTTCAAATATTCAATGTTATGTAAGTCACAACTCATGAGAGGTATGTAACAGAAAAAAATGTATACAATAATTTCATTATCTCTATACCAAATTTTTTATTTTAAAAATCATTTTTAACACTTTTACTGCCAGGGGCTTAATATAATGACCCACCATATACGTCTGTAGTATACAAAGAGCAACATTTCAGCCCTGAATTTTTATATTCATGTCTGTTCAATTTGTGTGTTAACTATAGGATTTGATGTCGAAAATATTTTATAAGATAAGGTGGGTCAATATACCGAACATCTGGGAGTCAAAACTTTATAATTCTAAATGCTTTTTGCTAATTTATCTGAAGTAATTTTTATCATATAATGAATAGCTATTTTGAAATTAAATTTATCATTTAGAAAATAATTATGTACAATTTTTCAATTATTCTCTTGTAATTCTAAACAATAATAAGCAATGTATTTTCTGCGTAATGAATATATTCTTTAGAGTTATATTATATATAGGTTTATACATTTGTTCTTGTCATTTATGTTCAATGTAATGTTGTTTGATGTGTAAATACAAATATTTGTACATATTATTAAAAATAAATGCCAACACACTATGTTAATTTTTATAATAAACTAGTTAATTGACTTGTGTATATTAATACGAATGAATTTAGTACAATAAAAATACTTTTCATAATAACTTGGAGTTTTTTTTGTGTTTTAGTTATAAAACAAACTATGTCAGACCATGTTCCATGTGACAAGCATTCATATAATGTTTTATATGGGCATTATTTTCAGAATAGAAAAGCTTAAAAAATTAATCAACTGAGCAGAATTTAAAAAAAACAATAACGCGTTTTTTTACTTATTTATTTACAAATAAAAATAATTCTTTTACTGCGAGCATTAATAACTAAAGGTCTATTGAGTATTCGTCATTATTCAAATTACCGCGCTTTTAATTTTGAAGAGCTAGAAATAGTTTTTCCTTTCCTTTGGGATTATTTAAAAAATATTTGGCCATAAGTGAAAAATATATATTATATTAAGAAAAAAACATTATAATAGAATTAAATTTGCTGAATATCAATATGTGATTGATTTTTAAAATATTTATGCATCACTACTTTTGTAAATTACTACTAACTATAGTCTTTATTTTGAAAATTCTTAAGAAAAGCATACACTGCAAGCCGAGGCAAAGTATTTTTAATGAATTTATTAGGCTTGCCTTTTAAAACTTTACCATTGATAAGATAAATGGTTGATATTATATTATTTATTTTTAGGCTTTATCGCGTTTTTATGGAAGGGAGTTCTACAATATGGCAACCTTCTCGTCTACCGCCTGCTTGTCAAACATGGTGGCAAAGTTGAGTGTTGATATTGTGGAACACGGTTTCTTCGGTGCCTAATGCTGTGAAAAAACTTAAACCAGCTCAATCCTTTTATTGTTTTAATTCTGCAATTTAATTTTTGTTGATGTGTCTTTCATCTTGACGACGGACACTCACCGGATCCGATCGCGACTCCAATTTTTAATCAGGTCCTCTATCATCAATGTTTTGACCATGCTTCTTCCACTTTGACGTGTGTTTTTGATTGAATTTATTCATTGACCCGAAGGCCATGTTGTTCTTTCATAATTGATACATAAGCAAAACTGTTTATTAACATCGTTTATCTCATACTTTTAACTGTTACATCTGTTAAATTTTTACTACTATGTAAATTCTCAACTAGGTCTGGCTGCTTTGTTTCTTATTTTGTTTACGATTGTTCGCCTGTAAAATCGTGTGCTGATTTATAAATTATTTACCGTTTTAGTTTTGAATCTTCAAGATCATGGACCAAGACACCGAAGCGTCAGTCAACGAGGGTGAGTTATTTTTTTTACTTTTATACATTTTTTACTTGTCCATTAAATACAGCACCTTGAATGTTCCACTATAATTATATTCTCGTTTACGATAATCGAAACAGCAATAAGTTTCTCATTTTGAAAGTGTTACAATTTCCGACATGGTTACCAACAAAATTCGCAAACACGGTCATAATACTATGAATGATATTGAAATTGTATAATATATATAGACCTAGTTGTTTACGGTAAATTTTAATAACGCTATCGTAGTTCTGTCGAAACCGGAATCCTCTAAGTAGCTACAAACTACCTTTCAAACAATCAAAGAATTTACTCAATCAAATACGCACCTCTGCGTTTAAAATCGATTCCGAAGAATTGTTAAAAATTAGTTGCCGTAAAATAGTTTATAAGTTATGTGCACTTTATACCTGGACGCTAACTTGCATAAAAACCAATAGATTTATATTTAAACTACCCACAGAATGTGCCTGCTGTGATAGTAAAAACATTTTTTCATTGTATTCCACATTCTTGCCTATCGACCCAACGACCGTGTTCGATTTTTATCGACTCCAATACACTCCATACACGGTACTTCCCAAGTGACATAAATGAATTTTCAAAAAAAAAAATACATGTTCACAGTTTTAGGAATATTCTTTTATGACTGCCTATATTTTTTTTACTCACTAACATATCCATATGTGTAAAATAATAAAAAAAATCTCAACATTTAATGAAAATTATCTGCGTTCAAATCTTATGATAACGATGTTTATTACATTGGATGCATTATTTTTTATAGCTATATTGTATCTTAACCTGCAAATTGCGTATTTATATATTTATTATATATTCAGTAATCTGATAAAAAATAATAATCATAAGTTAAATTCTACTTGTTACATTTGATAAAAAGAAGTACGTACGTACAACTTCTTGTCAAATTTAATTTTCTTAAGTTACGAAGTTTAAAAGTTAAAATGGATGTAAAATTCCTAATTCAAAAAAAATGGCAAAAATAATATATCGTCAACGTAATGTCATTAAAGCTTGACTGATGCTGCGCTAAAATGGACTTTGCGTACAATAACGAAAACAGGTACTTTCATATGTAAACATCATTCATAAGGGTTTTTTTTGTTTGCGCAAACAACTGTGACACTTGAGATATTTTGATTCTGGACGAGATAATTATTGTAAATCGCTGTTCTGTATGATAGCACAATATCTCAATATGAGTCTTCGTAATGTTATTTAAAAATTTATTATAGCTCTGTACATATTCATTATTTTATTTATTCAATAAAATGTAAACACGACCAGAAACAGAAAGTGACAACGGCCGTGTTAATGTGAAATAACAATCACTGACGTCATATTACATCTAACTACCAAATATGCAAACAAGGAAAACATTTTGATATATGGCGAATCGAGTGATAAATTGTATATATTGTTATTTGATACGCATTAATGTATTTATTATATTATGTTTCGTAACGTCTCATAGTATTCACATAGGCTGATGAAAAATTTAGTCCTGAAGCCGATTTGTCAACGCTCGTCATTTTCTACGCGGTATTCAAGTATACAGTGGAACCTCGGTCAACCGTTCTCGCATAATACGTTTTCCCGGATGGAACGCTTATTTGTTATGGTCCCGTCAAACTCCCATAAGAACAATGTTAAATAATCCCGCATTGACCGTTTCCCGATTTCCTCGATAAACCGTCTAAATATTTTGGTCCCGTCACAAATATTATCCCGATTGACCGTTTTTATTGCATATTTCTCCGTATCTCGGCAAGCAAGTTTAATACAGCCGAGTGCAGGTGTTATGTCTGGACAAGTTGGAATCCACTGTACATGTTAGACGTAACGGATTGGACGCATGTGCTATTTTTTGGGTTGAAATCCACCACACGCGTATTATTGTTTATGATGCAAATGTAGAGTTGTTTAAAATTCATGGTAATAATGATTCCTGTACATACAAACTTTTAGTCACAAGTTTAGTAACAAGTCTTTGTTCCGATTAAAGTGCCAAATAACAAAGAAGCAAACTAACATAAAACACTTTTTTAAAAAAATAATTTTATATACAGTATGTACAAGTAACTAATAAATAAATATTTTTTTACGATTTTATTTGTTTATTATTATTTGAAGCTTTCCCGCATTCACCGTTTCCCGCATTTACCGTTATTTTTTCAGGGTCCCTTGGAAAACGTAAAATCGAGGTTTCACTGTTCTTAATTTTAAATAATAAAAAACAATGTTTCCGCAAGTTTATATTATGAAAATCAGGACCGGTTTCGCCTGTAGCGAGCACTATCAACTGGTCTGTTGTTAATACTCGCGTTGAGCGAAACCGGTCGTGGTTATAATAATATAAAACTGTTGAAATAGTACTTACTGAACAATTTGTTTTATTTAAATATAAAACAGTGAAAAAATAGCAATGTATTTTAGTTCTACAAAATTTATAAGATATATATATATAGTTTGAATTGTTACGACTTTGTACGATTCCACATGTTTTGTCACTTACGACCCGGGTTTCACCAGTTCCGCTGCATCCGTGTGATAGAATACCTGAAGATGCCGAAGGAGAAAACCGGGTCGTTAGTGACAAAACATGTGGAATCGTACAAAGTTGTAACACTTCTAATCTGATATTGAAATTCCATCAAGCACCTTCAGTCGATGTCATAAAAATAATATATATATAGTTGATAGGTATTTCGGTTTACACCTTCATCAGAATTAACTTTAACATTAAATATAATGCCTTCCCTCTGTTTCCTCGAAAACTGTTTGATCTCATTTTTAAAAGCATAATATGGTTAAGACATAATCGTAAACCGTGCCACGAAAAAACGTTTAGCGACAAACGATCCGACACAATATGCCTGAAAGAACGTTCACGTTACCGAATGTGACTAACATTGTTTACGTAAGTAAAATCAGTCGAGTGAACGTTATGTCAGTGAAAACTTTGTCGTGTAGCACAAACTTATGCCTTCACACATAAATCAACCAATGTACTGATACTCAAACACGTAAGCACCGTAACCGAAGTCAACAATGTTAACCACTCGACCGTTGACTCCTGTTCAGAGAGATGTCAACGATTGCGAATTTGATGTCAACGTTAATGGATACATCCGATAATATGATATTAATCTAAATCAAAAATAACTTTTGCCATACATCATTATCAACGTTTTCGATTGATTACACGTGGCCTAGTTTTTTTTATTCACGACTAAAAAATAATATACGCGGCGGTATAAATTACTATAAAAATCAATTTTCGAATGTAATGAAAAAAATAACAAAAATTTCGAGCGTCGATAACCTATTTTGGTAGTAGAAAGTTGTTTCGTGTGCATAATTTTTATTTATCGAATTTATAAAAATTTCACATTCAATAAATATTAACGAAACCTTGAACGTTTTAAAATAATTGTTTTTGTCCAGTTGGTATGTAGATCCTCGTAACATAAAATAAAAGGAACCAATTCTTAGAAACAATATTTTAATAACAAATCTTGAGACGTGAAGTCGTTAAAAAAACACGAGTTCGACTAAAAAAAGTTTATTTTTTTCCTACGTTTCCTATTTATGTGCGTTAAATTATACCAACCAATCGTACAAAAGTTGTCGTTCGTTTTTCACGACTCCGACTTCAGCCAAAATACCACGACTGCTACTCGGAAGTTTGAAGACTTGATTAGGAAGAATATTGAATCAATCTATTGGAGTGAAACCCCTATTGTACGTTTTTCAAATATATGACATTTTTTTAACTGTCACTTTTGGTCGATATGTATTATATAAAATAGTTGTTTCATTGCAGTTTAAATGAATCGATACACGCGGGTTTATTTAACGCTGCTCTTATACAGTGGTTCTCATGTGCCACGCAAATGAATTTATAAAATTATTATTATTTTAAAATTGATTGAATAAACCTGACTTATCGAGCATTTAGTCGAGTTTAAGTAAATCATTACTTAATTACATTTTAATAATAAAACTGTTTCAAAATTTTGGTCGAAGTTATACGTTGACCATGAATTAATTCAATATAAAGAATTAACAACAATTGCTTTATTAATTTTGTCGATTTTTACCTACAACTGTATATTGTAAAAGATCATTCAGTGTAATGCACTGTATTAAAAATAAATATCGACAATATTGTGTGGTTATAAAGTGGTTAGTACTGCTCTCACAATTTTTCGGTTTCGCTCATCGCGAGTATAATCAAATAATGGATCAGTTATGAGTAAAAACGATTCTTATTTTTATATATAATATAAATAAATTGTTGGAATACTAATTGTGTTTTATTGTTAAAATATAATGCCTCTCTTATTTGAATATGAATTGTTATAACCACAGACTTGCAGTGTTGCCAACACCACAATTCATTAATGTATTATCTACGCCGAAAATTTTATATAATTCAAGCAGTTGATTGAAATCGATGAATTAATCATTTGTTAATTTGTAATCGTAATTGACTGAACATTTATTATGAATAAACGATCGCTTGTCCGCTCCTGGAAATAATTCATTCTCATTGCCAAATACTTAGGTTTTCATTAAATTCTCATTTGGTGACCGATTCATTACTGGGAATGAAAATCATTAATATTAATTGCATTTTTTAGCAAATAATAATCGATTTTAACTTACCGATTACTTACCTATAATACTTTGCCTGTTGGAATGTCGTCACGTAAAATTATTAAATTAAACAATATAATATATAAACTAATGCCTTGTATAGTAATGATACTTTTACAAAATCGGTGGTTGAACCGAGACATGTTTTTGCGAAATTGTATAACACGGTTTTAGAATATGTCTGCGAGCGAAAGGAAAAAGCGTTATATCAAAAACCCAGACTTTCAATACATTTATTTACATTGTCGTTTCATAATGTTAGTATCATTCTAATCAAATCAATAGGTATTAAAATTATTTCAAACTTATATTCAGTTCTTACTTTCAATGTGTTAACTGTCGTTTCTTGATGAAAAAGCATGATATTTTAAATAAGAAAAACATGCGTTCTTTTCAGGGGGTTCCGTGTTCTGAAAAAGTTATGGAAGCACTGGTTGAAACCAATAATTAAAAAAAAAAAACACATTTTTTTGATACTTATTTCCACAGTATATATTAGGACCATTTTTACCGGTTTCGCTCATCGAGAGCATTATCAACTGATCATAGAACATACTGTGGAAGTAATTACTAAAAACGTGTTTTTATTGTTTAAAATAGCGTGCCTTTCCATCAAGAAATGACAATTAGCACCATAAAAGTAATTCAAATTTATGACATCGACTGAAGGTGCTTGATGGAATTTCAATATCAAATTTGACTATTTTGTACTATTTCACATGTTTTACTGACGTAAAACTGACGACAGTTCTGTTGCACCCGTGTGATAGAATGCCTGAAGATGCCGAAAGGCGAAACCCAAACAAAATTTCAACAATTCAAATTTGATAAAAAATATATAATGAGGAAAATTTAAATAAAATCATACCGCTCAGCCACTAATAAAAATGAGCAATTAAGATAACAGACTTAACGATATTAAACTTGCGGTCCTAAATAACATTATTATGATTAACGCTCGTTTAATCCTCCGTAATAAAACATGATGTCAATATATATTAAGCAATTATTCTTCCGTGACGTTTAATTTTTGTTAAATTTAATATTTAGGTTAAATGTCTCGACATTGAACTCGCGTTTGGGGAGGGTTTGGATCAATATAGCAAATTACCCCATCATTATGTCAAACTTTATTTGTGGAACGACAAGGCAGCCTAAATGTTACATTTATTTTGATTACAAAGACGATTCTGGATAGATAGCATTTGTGAATACCCCCCGTTTTATAAACATTATAATTTTATATAATGTTACCATATTGTAATGGCTTATTATTGTAATATTGTAAAGCTCTCTGGAATATATTGAAGGAATTCCAAATACCATCAAAACTTATAAATATAATAAAAGTATGTATGGATGGATCCAAGAGCAGAATTCATATGCAGGGTAGTCTATCAGAATCTTTTGAGGTGACAGCAGGACTAAAACAAGGAGACTCCTTATCACCTATGCTTTTCAACCTAGCTTTAGAGAAAGCCGTAAGAGAGGCAATGAAAGCAGAAGGCGGAGTTATACTGAATGGGTCCCACAAAATATTGGGCTACGCGGATGATCTAGTGGTGCTCGGAGAATCTGATGACGATATAAAAAATATTTTCACTCCTTTGGAGGACACAGCAAAAAGGTTAAACCTACGAGTAAATGTGGGAAAGACTAAATATTTGAAAATGACAAGAGGCAACGAACCCTCTGGAGACATTGTACTAAGAAACTCCTCGTTCGAGAGAACCTCTCTTTTCAAGTACTTGGGCTCTAATATTTCCTCTAGGAATGAGATGACTTTGGAGCTTGCTGACCGACTGAGAAGTGGAAATGCAGCGTACTTCGCGCTAAATAGTCTGTTTAGGTCCAAAATGCTGTCCATCAAAACCAAGTGCCGGGTGTACAACGTGATCATTAAACCGATAGTCATGTATGGATGTGAAACCTGGGGTTTAACAGAAAAACAAGAAAAGGCGCTCCAAGTATTTGAAAACAGAATCCTCCGGAGAATACTTGGACCCGTTAATGAAAACCACCGGTGGCGCATTCGTACGAACGCTGAGCTCTTCGACCGATACAAACCAAGAATCATTAATGTCTTGAGATCGAGAAGGCTCAGATGGGCGGGTCACGTTGTACGATCTGAGAAGTCTAGAGCTCTTCATAAGACTTATGAAGGAACACCAGCTGGCACCCGACCTCTCGGTCGCCCTCGACGGAGATGGGCGGATAACATTCAAAAGGATGTTGAGAGGTTGGGGATAGTCAGCTGGAGAGAAAGAGCGCTCGACAGAGATGCCTGGAGAGAGGTTGTACAGTCGGCCATGGACCTAAACGGCCTCTAGCGCCATTCTATAATAATAATAATATTGTAATGCAGTGGTCGACAACCTATGATCATCACGATAAGTCTAGGGTAGGGCGAGCTGTCGATTTTTTATCTGGAAACAAGATCTTAATTGTAACTATCTCTTGTACAGCAATATTATGCAAAAAAGAAATGTACATTTATTATATAATCTTGATTATCTGGATTTTCGATTATCCGGATTGGTCAAAACAAACAAAAATATTACGAATTTGCTGATATGCACGTGGAAAATTGCTTCCACTGTTTACGACCATGATGGAATGCAATCTAAACATTTTGATCGTTGCATTTGTTGTTGTATGCAATTGTTCCACCAAGTTCTGTATAAAATATGGGTAAGTAATCGTCTAAATTCGATAAACATTGAACGTTTGTTTCTAGAAAAATTGATCACGATTTAAATATTTATTCAAACGATCCTGGATTCCAAATTTTGAATGATGAGGAAATAATTAAAGAAATATCTGCCTCAGATGAACAAGGTCAAGAAGACGAATAAACGATTTGTGACAAGGGTATACGTTGGTCCTACGCATTCTAAAACTAGTGTTTAGATGTCGCCATGAAGTGGTTTGAGAGTCAAGAAGAGTGCAATTCAGGACAAATCATGTCTTGAAAATATTTACGGTATTTCGATTATCCGAATTTGACCTTATTCAGACTATCTAATCCCCAATTAGTCCGGGTAATCGAGGTTCTACTGTATATCAAAAGCCCTATAATTTGCTCATTAACTGAAGGCAGTTGTTGGCAATCTACTACCCGTGGGTAATCGAATTTTTCCACTACAACATTTTTTAGTTGACCGCCAAATATAGTATTGTTTTTTTTAAATCTTTTTTTCACCTTATTATTTTTTTTTAGTCTGATTCGGTGTCCTTTTTTTTGGTCGGTTTCGGAGTCGGAGTTGTGTTGTGTTTTTTTAACGACTATGCAAAAAACTGCTACTGTTGAAAAAATGCCTTCGCAGCCATTTCGTGAGCTTAACCTTGGTAACCAATTTTTATGTACTCCGTTCATCGTACGGCAGAGTTTCTTATTTATTTTTAAAAAATGCGTATGGATTTTTTATTTACCTACCTAGAACGGATTCCCCAATCGAAAATGTGCATGGTACGCGATTGCACGTGACTATTTCCTAGCACGTTGTTTTTGAACACGCGTATCAAAATGGCAGCCCATTCCACTAATTAGTGATGCAGATAGCTTCTAATAAAATATCTAAAACGGTAGACTGTCGATTCACCACCGTGGCAATGGCCGTGACCAACAAACCGAGACACCAAAATCAAATAAAGTTATGATCTATTTAATATTTTCAGGGCTGTGGAATGGTCAAAAAAAGGTTTATTTTTGTCAGATTTTTTCCTACCTTTCCTATTCATGCGCATTAAATTAAAGATAACCAACTAATCTGGCAAATTATTCATTGAGTTATTCCTCAAAATCGTCTAATCAAAAAAGTGGTCGGATTCGCTCGTTTTTCACGATTCCGACATTGACCAAAATCATTACTCCGACTCCGGCCAAAAACATCGCGACTCTATGACTGACTCCGACTCCACAGGCCTGAATATTTTGCAAGAAAAAATCGCTCATTTATTCTCGAAATGCTTATGTGATGCATTTCAATTCGTTACTTAACCTTTTGACGACGAAGCAGCATGATCATGCTTTTATATGCTTATGCGAAAACAACCATAGTGTCTTTGTACTGCTGATATTTTAACCTTTAACCGACCAGCGGTCCCGTACGGAACCAGTGATCATGGTGCATTTCGCTATTGAGTTCCACTGATTTATGAATATTTATTTATATAAATAATGTCTTTGAGATTCCGATCAATAATTTTATTTTTGGTTTCGAAAAATATTTTTACTATGAAGAGTAATATAAACATGACACAAAGAAATGTTTTTATTCTTTAACTTTAACGTGTAATTATATAAAATGTGAAAAATTACGTGTAAAGCTTTTGTAAATTATAAACAATATTTTACTTTGATAATGTTTCTTGTTTTACCCAAATATAATGAATGGCTTTAGAGATATAATTATTTTTAGAACAGCTATGGGTCGAGCAAATATTTCACAAAAAATGTTTTGGCGGTTATATGTTAAACATGTATTGATATAATTAAAAAATAAAAATTTCACAGATGTTTATCACAATTTTTTTTTTTTTATTAAGTGGATGACTAATATTTTAGTTCGAATTTAAAAAAATACGCAATAAGTACCTAAACACTTCTTGTGACATTTTTTCCATTAGGGAAACCCGGGTCGTTAGTGACACACGTGGAATCGTACAAAGTTGTAACAATTTAATATTGAAATTCCGTCGATATCATAAATTATATTAGGGTTCTATTTTGAAACAGTGATTGTCAAATACTTTCGTAATAAATTGATGTTTGAGCTGAGGTTTAGTCTTTTTTACGCATGACTGGGAGTCCAATTGTCTTAAAGGCTATTTTTGAAATATTCGATTTCGGGATATCCTTTCGTGACTCGGCAAGGAACGGGTTAAATATGACTGAATATATTTAAATATTCGATTAGAATTTTTTGACTGTAGGACCTACAGAGTCCTCACCGCTATGCGTTTTAATGCGCAAATGACGTGATTGCACATTTTGGCAATATCGCAAATCATCAAGACATTTGCAAATATATAAAACAAACATTGTCGTCAAGCTATAATACAAACAAACTGTTAAACTGAAATCTGCGCTTGACTTGGCTGAAATATGCCATCGTATTTATTTTGGCTTAATATTTGTTTGTATATAATAATTATGATATGAAACACGTGGATTGGAAAACCTTCAGCAAATCACGAAATCGTACAAAGACGCAGTTAGCCCTATCAGTCCCAAGCTTTTATATTGGTTACCGTAATGTTGGCTGTTCCAGACACTCCAGACAACGATGCACCTAGATTGTACAAAATAAAATCCAATCACAAAAGTTCACGGTTTCCGGCCTTAGTATCTATCAATCAAGACCGATGTGTGATAACGTCCGTATCTATTTCGCCCAGAGAAACTCCTCAGGTCTTATTTACGATTCGATTTTATAACAGCACTTTGCACGTGTATATCGATTTCCGCTTATTAATTTTATATGTTTTCACTAAGCCAGACATCCAACATCAATTAGTATTAACTTTATGTAACGTGATATTTTATCTTGTATAGGTAGGAAGCCAGATTTAGGCCAGCTAAAAAAATGTGGAGCATATTACGAGATTAGTTTTTTATCGTCAATTAATTCAATTGTTGACATTTAACCTTTCACCGGTTGAGTAACGAATGATATCCCCACAATGAACGTTTCAAGTCGGGGTTAATCTTTTGAAGATTATGAAAACAGATCAAATTCGGATTGTTAAATCTTTGTACGATTTCACATGTTTTGTCACTAGCGACACGGGTTTCGCCTTTCGGCATTTTCAGACATGGATGCAACAGAACTTTCGTCAGTTGTACGTCAGTAAAATATGTTGAATCGTACAAAGTTTTACCAATTTAAATTTGATATTGAAATTCCATCAAGTACCTTCAGTCAATATCATGAAAAAAATGAAAACAAATCAGACTATATTTTATCAGAAAATAGCTTCTTCTATTTAAAACTCTTATATTTCAATTATCAGCACATTGTAGTCTACCGTCTCAACAGTTGAGACGTAAATAGTCCCTTTATTGGAAGATGGGACATATCCAAATCTTCAATTATATAAATTAATTAAGTACTAGTAATCAAGTTATTATTTTCATCCGACGATGCTTTTCAATGAGGTGAAACACGTGTCACATAAAGTAACATATGAAGTAGAATGACAATTGAAATTATTAATTTTCTTTATAAATAACCCTGCAATACAGTCAAGCTGAAGATATCACACAACGAAACGAAACACGTGTCACATTTAGTAAAGTTAAACACCAGGTTGAACAGTAGTAATGTGTTGCAACGGAATTTATTGCAACCCAAATCTCCGCCCTTGTAATAAAAATCAATACATCGATTGAAAAACCATTTTATGAAACTTCGTATTTGAACTTGTGCAACGAATGCTTCAATATAATAAGGTTCTACTGTTAATTTATAACCCTCAAATAGTTGCAAAGGTTATTAGAAGGTTGAAGTGTCTCCTAACAAAAGACAGTACAACATACTCAATTTTCCGGGTAGACTGGACTAATGTATACAAAAAACTGTTCTACGTAATTCTTATATGAGTTTTTCAGTTTTGACTACGCCGTAGAACTCGATTCGAGCTTACGTGCATTTTGGGTAGCGCTCTACAAGTGCTACAGCTCCCCTCGCCTATCCTTCTACGCTTCTGTGACCTCTCCTCAACGGCCGACCGTAGCGTCTACTACGCCGAATCGTAGAACGCCGATTCGCGTGAATGTACTACTGCTGCTTGTTGTAAAACGAACTGAATGATTTATTTTTATTTATGGCTCGTGATGTTTACGGTTTTAATGTTATTCACTCGTGAAGGGCGTGAGATTTTATTGAATCAATAAATTGAATGATTTTATTATGTAGGGTATTGACTCACGCCATTAGTCAGTTAATTAATTAAAATCAATACAGTGTTGCAATTTTCGGCACGTTTTGTAAGCCTAGAAATCGCCTTGTGAAAAATAGATTACTAAGGAAGAAAATTGTTTAAAATATGTATTTTTTTTTTACCTTAAAGGATTTTTTTTATAAACCTCTAATATCTGCTTAGCGATCAAAACGATCCGTGTTGAAGTCCTGACTCAGTTAAATGGCACGATTTTATTTTAACAACTGCCGCGGTAGTTCTAACTATACGTCATTTGAATTGTTACAACTTTGTACGATTCCACATGTTTTTTTCCACTAACGACCCGGGTTTCGCCTTTCGGCATCTTCAGGCGTTATATCACCCGGATGCAACAGAACTGACATTGCAGACTGGTGTGAGTATTTGAAAAAAAAAGTTTTTTTGATTCGTATTGTCAATACTATTAAATTTGACATGGTGATAAAATAGCGATGTATTTTAGTTCTACAATTTCCATCATCAGAACTGTGGCGTGAGCCGAAATAGCTATCAACTATATCTGATTTAAAAAAAAATGTAAAACTAAAATACATTGCTATTTTTTCACCGTGTTATAATGGAGTTCTACCAAGTAAATGCCAATTCAATCAATTTTCAAGCCATTTACTGCTTGCCTTAGGGTAAGTGTTTTCCTGTAATTAATTAATTTGTAATGTAGACGATGCTAACTGTTTATTTTACTTCAGTTCTGTTGCATCCGTGTGATAGAATGCCTGTAGATGCCGAAAGGCGAAACCCGGGTTGTTAGTAACGAAACATGTGGAATCGTACAAAGTTGTAACAATTCTAATTTAATATTTAAATTCTATCAAGAACCCTTAGTCAATGTCATAAATTGGACGATTTTAATTGGTTAGTTGATCCTTAATTTGATACACATAAATAGGAATGGTAGCGAAAAAAACTTGACCAAAATAAACTTTCTTTGTCGCAGTCGAAATCGTGTTTTTTTAACGACCTCACACAGCCCTAGTTGGTTTTCTTGCAAAATTTTGCTGTAAAGGCGTATATCGCTTATCTCTCTCGATCTGCAAATGCATGTTTCGGCCTTTTTCATGTCCGCCGTACCTAAGTGACATTTTTTCCTATGCATAATTAATTGGACACAAATGGCATATCCACTGTGGCTTACTCATTGTCGGTTGTAAGTTTGGTTTCAGTTAAGTTTCGTCTGCCGCCGCGTACAGACGTCGCTTTTCGCTGGCAACGGCCCGACGCTTGCGCACTGTCCGAAAATTCGCAACGAATTCCGATCGATGTTTGGTTTGTTTTGTCCTGCGTACGACGAACTTGTACGTATAAAGGGATCCTGATACGTATGTTAGCGTCGGAAGTTGAAAACTGTATGGAAAACTTACTATTTTCTTGATATTATTGTATTCTGTGTGTACACAGGCCTGTCGAAAGTCGCAACGCATTAATTAAATTAACACATCTTTTTTTTATATATTTATAAAAATATACGTATTACAAATACCTCCAAACGTACATCCAAATAAACTCTTACAAGACATATTTTTTCAACTTTTTTAAATATGTATTGCATCTAATGGTGACGCCAAAAATATTTTTAAATAAGAAAACACAATCTCTAGTACTTTTTCCGCAATTTTACATTATTATGACCAGGACCGGTTTTGCTCATCGCAAATATTATCAACTAACACAACACAAATTAAAGCAAGGATGCGTCTCAAATTATTTTTATCAAAATGTCGTATTATTAGCCTTATTTCAATTTGTATTTCATCTGTTTGATAATTATAGCGATATGCGAAACCGGTCCTGGTTTTGATTATGTATAATTTTGGAAATAGTGCTTAACATTTTGTTTTATGTTTTATTATTTAAACGTAATGTCTTTCCACTAAGAAGTCACGGCTAACCTTTTGAAGAATGGGAATAATTGATCAAACTGTCTATAATACGTAGATTTGCTATAATCAAATGAATAATCGTTTAATTTTGACTAGAATTAGAATATAACGTATGAAAAACATTCCTTAACATGTTTCGTTTCTTATTTGTTTATTCAATACAATACTTGCTCTTGTTAATTTATATACTAAATATATAATTGATATTTTAGTTTAAAAACACGTCAATTAATTCTATTTTATGAATGTATGTCCTTAGACAACATTGTTTTTTTATTGTCATAGATTTGAAGTCAATCTAGATGACAAATTTCGCAAAAAAGACGCATGAAAGTTTTCATTTGTATGTATCTTCAATATACTTCAAAATTGCTTTTACCATACGGTCTTATTATTCCGTTCAAAAACAGCTCTGTAGCTTTTCAGTCTTTTTTTGTATCGGTGTAGAAAAACGGATCTCGGTTTTGTTGTGACGCGTTTTTTATAAATGCGAGCCGGTTGTTCCGGAAACGAGATGATATTTGTGTCACTTGCAATCGTTCATTATCAGTGACATTTCGTTAATTTTGAATGTACACCATTTAACAATTCGTTACATGTTTTTTTTTTAATATTTTGCGTCACACGTCAATGATTAGGGTTTGTGGTTGTTTTATCAAGTATTGTGGTCAAGTCATTATCATCGAAGTTGTCGCATGACGATGTCTTACTATAATGGGAGTAAAAAGGTGTTTATGGTTAGACCAAAGCGCTGATAAGAAATGCTTGAAAGATTTTCAGGAATATATAACTATATGATTCGACGTCATTTCTGTAATCTTATATTATGTGCAGTGAATCCTCGGGTCTGTATAATGCATATATAATCCCGCCAATAACGTTTTATCTTTCTGATCCTGATATATTTTTTTTTATTAATATACGATCAGCGATTTTGATTGTTTTTTTAATATATTATATTTCCGTTGCTATGGAAAAAAAAACAAACGCATTTAGCTTAGCTTTGATTAGTCAGTTATTCTTTATTTAATTTATGTATCCATTGAAGGTGCTTGATGGAATTTCAATATCAAATCACAGCTGTTGAGATGGCTAATTGCAATGTGTTGATAATTAATACTAAAAATATAAGATAATAATAGCTATTTGAATAGTTGTAAGATTCCATATATTTTGTCACTAACGACCCTTGTTTCGCCTTTCGACATCTTCGGGCATTCTATCACACGGATGCAACAGAGCGGACAGTCACTGTCATACGTGAACATTATCAACTGGCAAACCATTGTGTTTTATTTATTTATTTAAATATAATATTTTTTCACCAAGAAGCGGCGGTTAAAAATTTTGATTAAAAACTAATAAAAAATATACGTTATTTTTAATTTTATTTTATTAATTTCCCGCTATTTTCGTTTTTTTTTCACGGTCCCTAGAAAAAACTTAAAATCAGGGTTTAATTGTTATAGTATAAAGCAGGGCGTTGGAGTCCTTAAAAAATATGACTTTAATCGTAGTCGTGTTTTTGGTCAATATGGGAGTCATATTTTTCTTTAAGGTCTTCAACGCCCTACTTTATACTATAACAATTAAACCCCGATTCTGCGCCTTTTCTAGGGACCCTGAAAAAAGACGAAAAATGCGGGAGAGTTAAAATAATATATATATTTTTACTAGTCTTAGACTCGCTCTCTCTAGACCATCTCAACAGTTTTTTGATATAGAAATTCATCAAGTATCTTTAGTCGATATCATAAGACAATTAATTCTTTCTTTTCAGTTTGACACTTCAATTTAAATAAAGAACATTCAAACTCGCTTACTATCTATTCTAACAACGGATTTATCTGTATATTTGGAATGAAGAAATGATATTGTTTTTTTTTCGAATCTAATTACGCCTCTGTGAATGACGGAACAGGAAATACTCGTCAAAAGCGACGGTTTTTATGGCGGAAACAAAATATACAGACGATAGATCGAGGAAATCTATTTATGCGAGATTTTTTGACATTGTTGTTATATGTGACTATGTAAAATGAATGAAATATGCGGGAATGTAAGACTAGAGTTCCTCTATATTATGCATATATTACACTAACATTCTTTAAAAAAAAATACTTCGAATTAACCCTCTGTTAACCCTTTGACTGCTAACGTCTCAACCACGGAGATGACTATCTATAATATATTTATACGAATCGACTTTTTGTACACAAGCGATTTTTGTATTTAAATGTAACTTAATCTGTTTTAATAATCTTAATAACACTTGTACTTACACCAATATTGATCAATCCTTGATATCGGAATAGCATCTACATAGTTCAGCAAGGAACGGGTTGAGTATATTAACACATTCACGCAGTGGAGAATGTGCCTAAAGTAAAATAGAATTGATAAAATTGTAAGGTCTAACAAAAATCTACATAACTTTTTTTCTATTGGGAAATATTTGTTGAAAATTGGTAAAATTCTGTATCTATCATTACTTCGATTTTTATCGCCTTATGTGTTATAATTTTTGTGTATTATTATATTAAAACAATAACTTAAAGATGTTTATATTCTTACAAAATCAAGGTAGTTACGTATCGGCAGACATGGCAGCTTGGATGTTCGATTGTTTTACATACCACTGTGTTTTGTTTTGTGGTCATTCAGTGTTTGGGATAAGCTATAAAATATAACATTCCTTAAACGGCTTTACTTCATAATTGTCGGGATTTTTAGCCATAAATAAATAAATGCATTATTATTATTGCATGTCATTAAGGACTTCATAATAAAATTTCAAAAAGCATTTAAAGTATTATGAGCGATTAATGTGTCAACTATTTGAATTGCTGAAACTTTGCACGATTCCACATGTTTTGTAACTAACTAACGACTCGGGTTTCGCCTTTCGGCATCTTCAGGCATTCTTCACACGGATTCAATAGAACTGACCGACAATAAACAGTTAGCATCGTCTATATCATAGGCTCCCAACCTGGGGGTCGCGAAATTTTTTTTGTGGGGGGTCGCCAACTTATACGGCCAACTAAAAAAATTTTTTTTTCTGTAGGCTTCTGGATTGTATGGAGGGTCGCAGTTTGCATGAATTTTACGAAAAGAGGTCGCCACCCGAAAAAGATTGCGAACCTATTGTCTATATATATATCCGTGTGATGATGTGAGTGTCTGAAGATGCCGAAAGGCGAAATCCAGGTCGCTAGTGACAAAACATGTGGAATCGTATAAAGTTGTAACAATTCGAATTTGAACACGGCGAAAAAAATAGCAATGTATTTTAGCTCTACAAAATTATTTTTTTAAATACAGTTAATAGCTATTTTAGAACTACAGTTCTGACGATGGCGTGAGCCGAACTTTATACTTTTCACTGTGTTATAATGGAGTTCTACCAAGTGAATGCCAATTCAATCAATAATTCGAATTTGATTTTGAAAATCCATCAAGCACCTTCATCACAGTCGATATCATAAATATGTAATGTAAAATATATCTAACGACATGAACCAGCGTTCCCAGGTGTTAATGTGTTAATTAAATAGCTCGGTGGTTTTTAGGATTTTGTAGGTTTGGGGACTGTCCGTGTCAGCAAATAACACCCCCTCCACATGGGAACGCAATCGATCTATGTAACTCTAAAAGTACACACTTGCCACGGATGTATCAATATTAATCACTTGTTGCCTTTCAAGGTAGACACGGAACACTGTAAGCGATGGTTGGGCGGTATTATTTCCCCAGGGGGAGAAAAATAATTTTCATTGCGTCTGCGGAACGAAATACCGCATAAAATATGAAACATCAGACACGATAAGAATATATATTTTTTTTCAATTATACGAAATGAAACAGTGCCTGTTACCAGGGGTGGCGATGCCGGTGACACCGCGACCGGGATTCCGGTATTATAAACTTACTAGAGGACTCAAAGTATTTTTTTGATACGAACGTCCGAGGAGTTTTTTTTTTAAACTGAATGCAATCAAGTGTGCAGAATGTTACAAATAAATACTTAGCCAAAGTTTTCGCATTTTTATTACATATAATATTCCGCCGCGTAACAACAATATGAGAGTTTCATTTTTTTTTTTACCGAGAATTTCCGAGGAGATGTTTCTTAAGATTTGGCTGCAATGCAATAAAGTGGGCACAAAAATTTAAAATGAATAATAAACTACATTTTATTTCCATAGCGCGCGTAATTTCATCGTTTTTATTTAAAAAATGTATTAACATTCATTTTTATGAATAACTCTTATTTTTTCTTAAACTTCTAGGACAGTAACGTATACGCTGATACTGTATGTTTTTCTTTTGGTTTTTTACTATTATAAAAATCTAATAGTTAGAAAGCTAAAAGTTTTGTATAAATTCCACAATAAAGTATAAATATATTGATTGAATTTGCATTCACTTGATAGAACTCCATCATATCACGGTGAAAAAAATAGCAATGTATTTTAGTTCTACAAAAATTATTTTTAAAAAATATTGTTTGATAGCTATTTCGACTCACGCCATCGTCAGAACTACCTATACCTAAAGTATAAATAACTAAATATTTATCAATGTTTTTTTTCTTAACTAAAAATAAACTACATCTCTTCTTAAACGGTATACAAAACTAAGCTTAAATTTTGTTTATTTATCATAGTTCAGACTATGACGAAAGTCGAAATACCTATCAACAATCCACGTCTAAATTTTTTTAAAGTCAAATACTTAGATATTTTTAACGCAATATAATATAGGTGTAACATATAAAACATTTAAAATGACACAAAAGACTATTTTAATTTTATTAACGAAAATTCATCATATTGATAAAGGGTAAAATTTTAAATGTATACAAATTCGCTTCCAGTCTATCTGCATTTTCGCAATGAACGCTTCAGGCTAAATCCTATCGAAAAATTAGATATTAACAGATATGGACAAGATAATAATCTCTTTAATTATCTAACAAACATTACTTACGTAAATCATTACAAGAAGCTCACATAATCACGCATTTTCATTAACATTTCGACGCATTTACTTATAAATTTGATCCGATCTTGTACAATTGCGAATGTGGAACGAACGCTATAGTGTGCGCATAAATAACCGCCGGAATTAATTTTTGCATAACTCCTTTCCTAAAGTAATACGTCAGACGAGTAATGAATTTCCGAAACGACCTATTATCCCTCGGGGTCACCTTGTTTTTTTCCGAAACACCCTCCCATCTCTTAAATATCTCCGCCCGTATTTTATAAATCTTTTACTTACTTTTTCGTAACTGAAAGAAAATATATATTTTCCCCCTTATCACCCTTTCCATCGCACAGCCCTGTAACGCGATTCGGTGATTATAATACGTTTCAAAGAAGGTGAGCTCTAATGTTGTTTTTCTGTTATCAACAAAAAATAATAACAGCTTTTTTTGTGTTACTCCAACATTTTTTCATTATTTATCATTTGTCGTTTCTTTATCTATCGTCTTTTTTGGATAGCGTTATGTCACTCAGAAGTACGGACGATTCTGTTCGGTCTCTTCTTAAATTTGATACTGATCTGTTGTTTTTGACAAATATTTTTCAATAGACAGAATCGAAGTATAATTGATAGATTTTTTCAGAGGGGAACCAAACGTAGAGACTAGAAAATTTATTGTAATATAGATAAATTACATTTGGTTTAAACGAATGTGTATTATTATTGGTAAACAACATTTTGATATTATATCTCATTAAAATATGATTTTATGATAAAAGAATTTAATTAATATTAGGTCTGAAAATAAATGCACTGCCAACGCTATTTGCTTCACCAAACGTTCTTAACTTTTCCAACTCATACATATTTGATCCTAATGTAGAACATATGGCCGCCTACTCGAGTATCTTATGAAAAGTTTATTTCTTTAGAAGAGAAAACTTCTAATTACTCTTTTACAGTTAGAGTATTGGTGTGAATAAGACAGGGCTATTGGGAAGCTACCATTTAGTATCGGATGGGTGGTAGCCTAGAGGTGATGCATTCAAACGGGATCGATAAACCGATTGCTAAGACAACTAATGCGTTGACCTATACACATTTCTAGTTGACCTTAGTTTGACAATTTAAAGGGAAACATTTTAAACACATGATTACAGCCAAATATTATAATATAAGCCCTATAGGCGATTTTTTTTTTTGTATATCGAATTGATGGAGCATTAAGTTCTTCGTGTATAGTTACTATAGCTCACTATTAGTAGTAGCTAGTGATAGCTCTGATGAAGGCGTAATCCGAAATAGCTATCAACTATATATTTTATAAATTTTGTACAACTAAAATGCATTGTTATTTTTTCACCGTGCTACAGCTCACGTTTTGTCGATTCCGCTCGTATGATGTAGTAAGTAGTAATGGTTTATTTCCACTGGCTGCATTAGGAATTCATCAGCTGATCCTCGTTTTTTTGTGGTGAGTTGTTGGTATAATTTTCTTTCACATCTGTCCTACCATACTCGGGCGTATACCTGTCGAGTTCACACTGACATTAAAATAAAATACATCTTCACCTCGTTTTTGCAAATATGTGTTTGAATCGGTGATTGATAAAACGTCAAATGTTCGTTTAAATATATTTATACTAAGCCTGAAAAATATATTATTTTTTTATACCAAAATCGTTCGAACAATGGAGTTGGTTGTGATCCATAATAATTCCTTCCACCCATCGGATCCTAAAAACAGTTCGCACAAAAGATGGATTGCATAACTACCAGACCTGTTCGAACGCGTCGTTCTACCCGTAGTCTGTTCGAACAAATCAGGGCTGTGAGTCATTAAAAAAAAATGTTGACCGACAACACGACGGTTTTTTTCCCTACCTTTCTTATTTATGTGCATTAAACTAAAGATCAACCAACCGATACGGCAATTGTTCGTTGAAATATTTTTAAAATCGCCTAATCGAAAAAGTTGGTTGTCTCACCTCCACCCGTTGTTATACGGCCGCCTTCCATAACCCAATACTGATAAAAAATAACCGATTCTACTCATTTTCTTGGTCCGATACAGAGCTGCACGGACCGATCTTTAAACCATGCACTATTGTGTTTAAAAGATAAGAAAACGAAAGAAAAAGAAAATGCAACTCTCGGCCACTAAGCTTACTTGATATGATTATTCTGGGTATTTGTATGGTGAAAATCCGCCGTTACGAAAGAGTTTAATTTTCTCCACGTTAAAAATTATCGGAGTCGCTCGTTTTTCACAACTCCGATTAAAGCACTGCTACCCCAAGACTCCGACTCCAAAGCTTTGGAAAATTAAGGGTTGAAAAATTAGAAACTTCATAGTAGCACCAATGACACGATGCTGGGAAATCGTTGTCGCATATATATCTTATTTGTAGAATTTTCTCTACTGAAAGCCCATATAACAAATAATTTATGTCGCCGATTTCTGTATTGATTATGTTCAAATTGACTCTTTTTATATTAGTGATGCTAAACCATGCCGCGTGCATATGTTCAAAATCTGTCTTCACCATAATTAATTCCAACGTAGAGATTTGCAATGTGTTCACTGTACGTAATATGCTTAAATTAGGGTTCGCACATATCAATACCGTTACATGTATCGTTACTTCATATTGATTACTGGTGCTGTCAATATTGCGGGTTAAGTTTCAGAGTGAAGAATGTTATTTTTTAATCGATTTATGGATTTCTATTCGAATGTATCTGTGATGTGATTAAGGCCATTAGTCATTTAGTTTTATCCACTACTTTGACTTCTACGATTAAGGATTGTTTGGGTAACCAACTAAAAAGCAGTTCACATAGAAACTCTTCTTGAAAATGTACCTTCGATTACAATTTCTTCTTCTTATTATTATTATAATTTTATGCACTACTGTCTTTGAATATGAATCAAAAACATTCAACTTTAGAGTACATTCGAGCAGTTTGATATTTTCTTTGAAATTCATTGAGTATAAGAATGATTTTACTATAATGTAGTGGATTTACCAACCTCTGTTCTTTAATGATAAAACCTTTGCCCGAGCCATCAGTTGGATCAGGGTTTAAGTTCTGGTTACATTAATATCAAATTAAAATATTGATATCTTGGACAACGGTGCTTGGATATCTCTTCTCTTCAAGTGTCTACCCTTGTTAACTGTAACATCTAATACACATATTCCTTATTGTTTTCGACCATGCATAATTTTCAGCACCGCTATTTCAGCTTAATTCATTGACTGCTAAAGTCTCAACTGTTGAGACGGCCGATTCTAGTGTGTTGATGGCTGCGACTTAAAAATATAAAAAAGTTACTTGTATGGTGTTAATTGTCACTTGTTGGTAGAAAGACAATGTATTTTTAAATAATAAAAACATATTTTTCCGTACTTATTTCCACAATATGTGTTATGACCAGGACCGGTTTCGCTCTCTGAGCATTATCAAATGATGGAAGATAGGAAAAAAAGAAAGGCGTTGTGTTTTGAATAATAAAAACACAAATAGTGCCATTTCCACAATATATTTATAATATAATCAGGACCCGTTTCTCTCGTCGCGAGCGTCAATTATCAAATGATAGATATATTGAAGAATTGGCACCGAAAATATATATTTATTGTTTGTCAAAGAAAATTAAAAAGATAACCTCTATAAGTTTGTTTAACACCAACACTTAATTTATGAATCGACTGAAGGTGCTTGCTGCAATTTCAATCAAGCACCTTCTACTACAGACTTTAATGACAATTTATTGATTGAATTGGCATTTACTTGGTAGAACTTCATTATAACACGGTGAAAAAAATAGCAATGTGTAGTTCTACAAAATTATTTTTTAAAAATATAGTTGACAGCTATTTCGGCTCACGCCATCGTCAGAACTGTCTAATTCTGACGATGACGTGAGCTGAAATAGCTATCAACTATATTTTAAAAAAAATATTTTGTAGAACTAAAATACATTGCTATTTTTTCACCGTGTTTATTGACAATTCTTGTGGAATCGTATAAGTTTAAACAATTATTTACTTCTAAATTAGTTTTTTAAATAAACAACGTTCAAATATATTTTATGTGGCTCAGCAAGGAACGGATTGAAAACAATCACGTATACCGGAATCCCGATTTTGCAAACCCTGGTTATGATGCCCGCTAAATTTTGAATTAACTTTCGACCCGCTGTGGCCTCTATTCGCTTTGCTCGAAAATCATTTTGTTTTGCTAATAATTTATTAGATCAACCGACCGGTGTACCGGTGATGTAAAAATATTCGGTACTTACCTACTTTCCTAACCATTATTAATTTTGCAATAGGTACTTACCGTGTTTTTGGTCTTGATGAAACGCCTCCGTATAAATCCAGAGGTGTGCTTGAATACGGGCGAACCAATCGCGAGGCAATGTTATCTATTGTAGTTGGGCCTATTTTTCACGCGTTGGACTTCGAAGTAATTTAAAGGTATTTTGGTTACAATTTACATGTACAATATCGACTGAGGGTGTTTTGTGGAGTTTTAATATGAAATTCGCTTTATTGAAACTGAGGATACTTCGTGTAATAAAATGTCTGAAGATGCCTAAATTAGAAATTTGGATCGTTAATGATTAAACATGTGAAAGTATACGCTGTTTCAACAACTGAAAATATTAAAATACCTTTTGTTATTAACTGTTATGTAGTAGAAATCTTATATTATTAAGATCAATACCGGTTTCGCTCAACGCTAGCATCATCAACTGATCAATTATACTAAACGTTGTGTATTATTATTTCATTTCACGATCGTAAAATATATTGTGGAACTAAGTTACAAAAAATGTGTTTATTATTTATAATAGAGTAAAATCCCCATTAACACTAAAGTCGAGACTTTGTTATTTTGAGTAGTCTAATTGGGAGTGAATCGCATACAAAATTAGGGATTTGTTTTTTCTGTGAAAAAAAATATATGGCCCGGCTGTGCGTTTATAGCCTGGCACGTGTTGAATATACATATGCTAGCCAACATTTGACTGAATGCACAGCACAGATGCCCGTCTGGCTGTGTGCGTGCAGCCAAGCAATCGTGTAATTGGGGGATTTGTGGCGAATATTTCAATTCATCACGTAATTCGGTGTAATGTAATTGAAGGGTTCTACTGTATCATGCTTTTCCATCAAGAAATGATTGCCAATATCTCAGTTGTCCAGACAGTTGATTGTACGGGTTGCTCAAATTTGACATTTAAAATTTCTGACGTTCTGACGATGGCGTGAGCCGAAATAGCTATCAACTATATCTTATAACAAAATTTTTAGAACTAAAATACATTGCTATTTTTCACCGTGTTATAATGGAATTCTATCAAGTAAATGCCAATTTAATCATAACATTTAAACATATTAACGAGTTAATATTGTCGAAACTTTCGTGTTCGAGCTTATTTATAAAGTGAACGTTTTTACGTAAGGAAAATCGATTTTCTATTTTTCCCTGACGATATTTTTTTTTTTTTTTTACCCTTTAACAACTGGAAATGAGTAAATATTAGGAAAGCGACACACCGGTGGGTCGTTAGCTTTAGACAGGTTAAGCAAGCTGTTCGTCTCGACACTCCCTTTTAACGTATTGCCCCGGCGTTCCCTACAGGCTATCTTTCACGTGAGTCGAGGCCTATCTGCGGCAATGAAATAACTAAATCTAGCTCTGACTACATTATTTTCCAAATCTCTGACAAAATACAGGTTTTTGTTTTGCCACGACCGCTACAAATTTGCAAGCTTAAAAAAATTGCGAAATATTTTTTTTTGTTTTGGTATTCTGCGGTCCGTTTTATTACAATTTAGGCATTTTTATCGCTTATATGCTACAGGTTACCCATGTAGAAATATTGTTGCTCGAAGTACTAATTTTGTTAATAGCATATTAATTATAACCTTTGTAATATTCAACAACATCGAAAATCAAATATTTTCGAATAATAAATTTAGAATATTCGAATATTAAAACAGCAATTGAATATTGTACGTTCGAATATTTGAAATGAATTCTTATGCAAACCAAAACTGTTAAATATTCACTGTTAGAATATCCGTTATGTGACGCAACAAGGATCTTTTTAAACTTTTATGACTTACATCAAAGGACGATATTTTTTCTTTAAAAAAACTATGATCCAATCAGATTTGTTTATCGTCAAGATAACATCAATAAGAATGATAAGATAATAAAATTGGAAGCTAAACCATAGTAAAATAAAAAAATCCTCTCAAAGAATTTTGATCGCTATGTATATAAAAAAAAACTCATACGTTAACCCATTCCTCGCGAGAGTGACAATCGTTGTGATGACGTTTAATTTCTGTTTACACGGCGAATACCGATGAAACAAGACATGTGTATATTTAAATAATTTACTTTGTAATCATGTTGTCGTTATAGTTTATACATAGCAAAACATAATTCAAGCTGAATTATGGTTAATATCGCGAAGGCAGAAGCCGACTTAGTTTTCAACAACTATGCATAAAAAAATGTAGAGCTAAATAAGTTAGCACGAAATCATAGATACCAAAATTATATAGAATTTTGTTAGAATGTTTTCGACTTTTTTTTACTTAAGGTGAAGTCTATCAAGTAAATGTATATTCAACAATGAATCATAATCATCTGAAAGACTGAAGTTTCGAATCAAAATGCTATCCCCACTGTATTTTAAACGATATTTTTGTATGAGTATATTTTTTAATACTTTGTTTTTTTTCTTCTTCTCAAAAATTCTAATAACAAAAGTGCTTGACAGCAGTAATTGAATGTTCTACGTCATCAAGATCGTTTATAATAACGCAAGCTTGTAAACAAAAGGCCGCATGCACCCGAGTAAAGAATGCTCCAAAATGAGATCACGTAACCTTATTTTATTATCAAGATCAAAGTGATTTGACATTTTGATACTTTGCATGACGTGACCCAATTCGCTTGAAAGATAAGCTCGTTAATTTTATTAGTGAATTTTTTTAGAAGGAAGGTTACATGACAATATATCTCTCATTATTGGTACATTATATCACATGTGTTGTCTTTCTAGAGCCTTTGAGAGGCTTCGCATACTATTCTATTATGTCTTTCTATCGTAGAAAGCTCGTAACTCGCTAACAGTAAAATAATTTTAAATTTGCGCATACTTTTTAATTATAAATTAGCTTCGCCAAAACTTTACATATCAATTGTATCAACTGTACATTCAAAGAATCTACCCTTCCTCAGGGTTTCGCCCTTCGACATTCTATCACACTCATGCTATGAGACCGATTGTCAACAAACAGTTTGCATCGCTTAAATACGAGATGAATTACAAATAAATAGATCACATGGTTAGGAATTAAATATACACATGAAATAACAAAGATCATCGATTCACACTTGAGTCGTATCATTCTCGACAAATAAATTCAGAGGAGACGACGAAGCGAGTTGAAAATAGTCACATATATTTTGATGATATGTTAATTGATATATTCTGTTAAAACTTAACGAGTCCTATGCTTTAAGCTAATTTCAATGTATATTTTTTTTACGAGGGCCCTCATAATTAACACGCGATTTAACATCAGCAATTAACCGCCGCGCCAATTGGTCACTTAAACCGTTTATGACATAGGCTCCCAATCTTTTTCGGATGGCGATCCGTTTTTATAAAAGCCATGTGACCTCCGACCCCCATGCAATTAAAAAAGCCATTTTCAATAAGTTGACTGTATAAGTTAGCGACCCTTCAAAAAACCTGTCGCGACCCACAGGTTGGGAACTCGGGATTTATGACATTTAATCAATCTTTAGTGTATTGTATCGACTAAGCAATATTATTTGATAAATTATATAAAAAAAATATTTTAACTTAAGTGTGAGTTTAATGCAGACAGCGACATCTTTTAATGAACAAAAGTTTGAATTATTGTATATCGCAAATCAAATTGCACATAAAAACTCTCGACATCATTTCAGCCAATTTGTCATCAATGCGTGGGGTCCCCCGGACACTTCCATTATTTATCGGTTTTGTTTAAATAACAATCGTATGCTTTGTCTCCATGAAAACGGAAGAACATCTGCGCCTAATAAATGTAGCTCGTGACGGATAACATTTAACTTGTTTATAATAATGTTATCTCTCGACCTCCAGTATATCAATATATTGCCGTGCCTTCCAACTTATCATATTATTACTTTGAAAACGGTCATTTTTTTTGATGTTGCAACAACTCGCATGTGTGATTGATAAGCAGAAATTTATACAGTGGAACCCCGATCAACCGTTATCGCATAACACGTTTTCCCGGATAGGTCGTTAATTTTTTACAGTCCCGTCAAACACCCATACGAGCAATGTTAATTAACTCGTTCCCTGCTGAGGTGTTTAAAGGATATTCGAACACCTAGACTTGAATGTTGGTTTGAAACAATCTTATGAGTTTGTCGGGACAAATGAGGGAACACATTAACTCAAAAATTAGCGAGTACAAGAAGGTTTGAACACTGTTAAGTCATACATTTTAGGGTATCGACTATCAACACAGTAAAATCAGCCGTCTCAACAGTTGATATGTCAGCAGTCAGAGGGTTAATCCCGCATTAACTGTACCCCGATTTATCGATCGATTTCCTCAAACTATGGTCTAAATGCTATGGTCCCGTCTCAAATATTATCTCGATTTACGAGTTTTTGCAGTTAAATCGGTCTATCCAATACAATTAGTGAGTTTGAGCACATTTAATCGTACATATTAACCAAAGAAATTAATGATGAAATATATAGTTCACTCGATCGCTCGTCTTGCTTAAAAAAATCTTTGATATCGAATTTCACAAGAAGAAGTTTAATACACTGTTCGATTATTTCAATAAATAAGATTTAACAAATGTAATTTCACAAAACCCTTCTCATGTATAAACATTTTTGGCAATTAAACAGAGGAAGAACTTAATGTTTATTTTTTTCAATATCATTTTATGCTTTCCCGCATTTTTAGTTTTGAGGATGCTTTGAAAAATGTAGAATCGAGGTTTCGCTGTATAAATAAAGACAGTGGGTTATCGATTAACGAACATTTCAGGCTGCAAGCAAATCGGACAACAAACACCATCACGAAAGATTTTTGTGTTCAGACAACGAACACATATTCGGATAACGAATTAAAACGATCTTTTTAATCCATTTATTATATCTATGGTAAATCGATGATCGGTTAACGAACAATTCGGATAGCTAACATAGGTTATGTTCGTTAACCGATCACCCGCCGTGTGCGGTGTCGGAATACCCTTTACGCGGTACGGCAGGGAAACGGTCAAAAATGATTAATTGAAAAACACTCTAAAGAAATAAAATGTAAAAACATTGTTTACTTTATGTATTCTTTATCGCTCTTTTATAGTATTTATGTCAATTGGTCGGCTGACGATCTGGTTCGCTTGTTTTTCGCTTTCCAGCGATAGCGAAAACACTCCATGCGGAATATCGCCGCTTGATTTATTTGTTTATTTAATATTTATTGAGAAATGTCTGCGCGAATTAAATTTTATTGGAATTTGCCAATTGATAACGCCGTCTGAATGTCAAATGTTTGACTCTTGATGGTGTAACATTCATTTGTATTGCCAATAGTTTTGAATATTAATAATTTCACCAGCATCATTTGTTTTTCAATGTTGCCATTCGGGACATCTATTTTATTTGAATATTAACTGACCCGTCGCACGTTGCTGCGATCTCAAAGTAAGGACATTCAAGGAAACTCTTTATGATAACAAACAATTTAATTGTTGATAGTGTCGTTTTAATTTTGTTTGTTTACTATTTGGTTGAGGGAGTACTATGTTAAAAACATTTGCGGGAGTGTACTCAAGAAATTCGTAAAGTTTTATATCACTTAGATAAATGGTATAGGAATGCATAAAAGACAAACAGACACACATACATTGATTTTTATATATACGAATATATGGAAAAAATTAAACGATGTTGGACAGGACATAACATACCTTGATTATTCAACGGTGCTAGATTTTTTACTAGATCCGATTCCGAGGGACGTGTATCGGAAATTAAAATTCGTATGTACTTTAAGTTACTTTTGGCCCGTTACCTGCTGAGTCCACATAAGGGGTAATTCTTTCACTTGACGGAACGGCATAATATTTTAAATAATAAAAACACAATTTATATTCAAGACCGGTTTCACTCAAAAGGTCTTGTCCACTAAATATGTGTAAAAGAAACCGGTTCTGATTACAAAATATTTTATGGAAATAGTTGTAAAAATATGTTTTTTATTATTTAAAATATATTTATGAATATAGCAAGAATTAATTCTATACTGTTAACCAAACATAGGGATATTATTATGACAAATCATTATATTATATATTTTAATACAATTAGCTTTCACTCTAATGGTTTAGATTGTTTCCCCACTTTTATTTTTGAATGCCAACTATTAGCACACGGCAATTTTCAGTCTCAACATTTGAGACGTTAACAATCCGAGGGCTAATAAAATAGTTAAGTTTTCAACAATGAAAATTATGGTTTTAGCTGATTTTTATTTCGAGTTAATCGAATTTTTGCCCGTGAATTTGATTCGTAGACCAGGTCTGTTAGGTAGAGAAAATTAAGTTTCGGACGCGTGTATTGAATTTATGGTCAAAATCAATCAAATAAATTGATTCTTGCTAATAAACTACAAATGTTTGAATTTTAACCCGCATAATAAAAAAATGAGTTCGTTTTTGTTTGAGAACAATAAGTCTGAGGCTCGCGTAGCAATTGAGCAAATTGAATAGCAATTGCAGCCCCCCATTATTAACCGGTCCTCCCACTTGCTAAGTGCTATTCCGCAGACGGATATTGTAACACTTGGATCGATAAGTCCCGGGACTAACTAAGAAAAACACGTTTTTTTGGCAAAATTCGACTTTATTCATCAACATAGTCTCCTTCAAGAGCAACACAATCAGTCCAGCGCTTCTCTAACATTTCAATACCTTTCTTGTAGAACGATTTATCTTTGGCCTCGAAATAAGCGTTCGTTTCGGCGATGACTTCCTCGTTGGAGTAGAATCTCTTTCCTTGGAGTATTTTTTTGAGGTCTGCAAACAGGTAGTAGTCGCTGGGGGCCAGATCCGGTGAATATGGTGGGTGTGGAAGCAATTCGAAGCCCAATTCATGCAATTTCGCCATTGTAGCGAGCGACTTGTGACACGGCGCATTGTCTTGGTGAAAGAGCACTTTCTTCTTTTTCATTTGGAGCCGTTTCTCACCGATTTCGTTCTTCAAACGCATCAATTGGACAATGTAACGTTCGCTATTGATGGTCTTAACTTTTTCAAGGTAGTCGATGAACAAAACTCCATGAGCATCCCAAAATACTGAGGCCATAACCTTACCGGTCCACATTTGCGTTTTTGGCCGCTTTGGACACTTCTCACCGACTGCAGTCCACTCGGCTGACGACCGCTTTGACTCTGGAGTGTAGTGAAGGATCCAGGTTTCGTTCATTGTCACATACCGACGCAAAAAATCCGGTTTGTTTCGGCGGAACAGCTTCAAACAGCGCTCAGAATCAACGACACGCTGTTTTTGATCCACTGTGAGCAAACGCGGCACCCACTTTGACAACAGCTTCCTCATAGACAAATGTTCATGCAAAATAGTATACACACTGCCGTATGATATCTTTAAGGTGTCAGCTATCTCACACAATTTTAATTTACGGTTTTCGAAAACGATTTGGTGGACTTTTTTGATGATTTCCGGGGTAATTGCCTCATTTGGCCGGCCAGAGCGTTCAGCATCTTCAGGGTCTGTACGACCACGTTTAAACTCAGCATACCACCGACAAATGGTTGTTTTTGATGGAGCAGATTCCCTGTAGCACTTTTCAAGCCATTGCTGAGCTTGCACTGTGTTTTTTTTCATCAAAAAACAATGATAAATCAACACACGAAATTGTTTCGAATCCATTATTCCGAGAATATCAAGACGAGCGTCACTTAAATCACTGTAATTCATGGACCAAACATCAGAATGTCATGAAATTTTGACAGGTATCTTTTGAAGGTTGGTACTTATGAAAAATCATACGAAACTTTTGTTGGCAACGCCATCTATGTGTCAGTCCCGGGACTTATTGATCCACGTGTTATATTGTTATGAAACAATATTACCTTAACAAATGAAAAATAATTTTCATTACATTGTGACGTTAGTGGTTCGTGATCTTCAAAAGGTTGTAGATCGCTGGTTTAAATTATTTAATGTCCTGTTTTTTATACTAACAATCCGCATTAAGAGATTATTAATGTAAATTTGTTTTAGTTAAATTATTTGATAAGATAGTTAATTGAGTTTCGTGCAGAATGAAGTGGCAATATTATTTATTACATCAGCTGTCGTGTGATATGCTGATTTAATCATATTTTTCAATTATCATTGATGCCTCCATTTGTAAATCTAAAAGTCGCTGTATCAACAATTGCAATAGTATTGTTTATCTTTCACAGTATGAAACAGAATGGCCTGAAAGCTATATAAAGATTGAAACATTTTTTGTACGGTATCATTAAGGTGTAAGTCGCCATTGTGTGTAGGGAAATCTGCGTCACTTCGTTATTCATATTTTTCTTGTGTCCTTTTGATTGTTTATTTTGACGTTATATGAATCCTTAATTCTATTTTTTTTCATTATGTGATATACAAAAATATTCAGTTTTCCTTCAGTAACGCTAAAATTACTGCTTTTATAGAATTTGCCTAATCGAGAAAAGTGAAGATCGATTTTTTTGATATTTTGTGAGTGTTTGACTAACTTTTGGATAGAATAGTGTGGTTAACAGCGATAGGAGAGTGGTATCAAATCGTTACGCTTCGTTTTGTGACCGGGTGCAGACTTCGTACAAATATAGGTGAACAGGGAGCTCAGGGCAGAGGAGCTGGTGAGGAAATGAGGGTCGCGACCCTTCAAAGGCAAACGGGTGGCCCGCCCCGTGAAAGATCGAGGCCTGCAAGTTAACACTCGTGGAGGAAGCCGTGCTCCAGTGTAGCAGATAGGAGAGGGCTCTAAAGGTAACACCGAAAAATCCTACGGATTTTTGGTTTGAATCACCTCAGAAGAAGAACGAAGGAAAATAATGCCGACTATAGATGATCGTTTGATTTTAAATCGAACCTCGAAGTAAGATTAGAATTCACGAAATAAGAACATCAAATAGCAGCAAATTTGAGAAGAAAGAAGATTTATGTTGGTTACATATACTGTTTGTTTATAGCGTCTTCAAAGAACATATAAACAAACACCGTTATCTCGTAATATTTTCGATGACATACGTATACGTCCAGGAAAGGAATAACTTTGACAGAAAATGCGGAATTTAAAATGACGCCATGTTCAATTTGAGTAATTGACATTGACATCGCTCGCTAATTAAATATGCCCACGAAAGAACGTTCGTCCTGTCGACGACCTGTGCAAACTTCGTAAATGATAATTGTTCATCAAAACAAACACGTCTCCGAATTGTTTCTCACGTGTAAGATAATTGTGGCGTTGTTGACTCTACGTACAGTAGATACTATTTGTCACGCCGAGTGGTATTGTATGTCACATTAGATTGTTTCGCTGATTGCAAGATTTATCGTGTCCGAAGAGCCTCGCTTCAGTCAGGTGGTATTATCTCGGCCAGGAAGATGGAATTCGGTGAGTCTATTTGTCAACTTTATTACATATACCTTAGACCAGCCTATCAAGATTATTTTTTTAAACACCCAGTTCGTATTTTTTCGAACGAGCAACTGGAATACTACAGAATACCAAGTGATCTCTTAACACTATCAGCTCAATTTAGCAAACCTAGCCCCTACGCCCAACCCATAGTTATAACTATAGTAATATCGGATAAAATCAAATGAAACTTTCTGAGATGGTTAAAAACATTATTAAAATTAGCCCTAAAGTGATAATATTGTCAAAACTTCCCCATGTGAAGAGCCACACTTAAATATTGACGCATGTACCGAGTCTCACTTATTTTTTTTATATCCCCAAACAATCTGTTTTATGAATCATGCAAAATTTTTCTTCGGAGTGGCCTTGGTGCCGCTTTTATATCGTCTCTATGAAGGGGAATGTTGGTGTCGTGTTTTGCACGCGGTTTTGTTTTTAGATCGCGTAAACCAATACTTTCATGGGCGATAAGATTAATTGGATGAATGTTTTAAAATGGTTTCAGTCTTGATAATAAGAAAACGTTAAAATTCTCTGTCAAATACTTTTTTTATGTCTCTAATTTGCATTTTGTCGATACGTCAAAACACGTTTCCGTGATCCAAACGTTGGATCTTGTATCATTTTAAAACACGGTTCCAGGATTCGATGTGTTAATACACTGCTTTGAAATGTCACTTAATAATAATGTAACCTTTACTATTTTGCTCATCCATGGTTGCTTCAATGTGGATCATATAGCTATTTACCAAACCAAAGTGACGTTAGTGACAAATCGCCAATATTCACAAAAGTAAACAAAAATATCATGTTAATGAGAACAAATTCGCTTCTTTATTACTTATTTTTATATATATAAATCATGTAATCCAGCGCTTCCCAAACTTTTCATGCCACGCCTAAATCAGAAAAAAATATCCCTTCTGAACAAAAAACATGTCGAAAATTAAAGTTTTTTCGGATCCTTCAGAAAACTTGCGGCCCCCACTTTGGGAAGCGCGGATTTAGACAGTTAACAAAATCAGTGAAATGTCAGTGAAATAGTTGATCCGGCTCAAGGTGCCCCACAATTTTTTGGTGGGGCAAACTGTGCACGACCCGAATGATTATTTTTGAATTAACAATTTCGTCTGAAACTAGTTCAATAATATAAAGAACGCTTACGTATTTTTTCATTACATTGTAATCTTTATTGACTCGTCAAAGTTAAAACGATTTTCTTTATCATATGCATTGTTTATTTTGCATTCAAAGCGCATTATAATATTACGCGTTGAAAGTGGGTCGGCGTTTAATTTTCCTCTAGGAAATTAACATACTAGAATCGATTTTTATTTTTACGAATTTATCTCTGCACACGTGCCAGTCCAGAGAGCATTGCAGAATTATGTATAATAGATAATTAAATCTTGGCGATACAATTTAATACAAAATTATTTAGTAAAGATTATGCCTTTCTTAGTATCCACAATTACAGAAAGTAAATAAACCATAGACAGGAATGGCACGCGATGTCGTAATGCGAGTTGAAAGATGCACGTCATTGGCATTGCAGCGGGGGGAATACGTTTGGGGGTCCTCAGGGATCAACTTTTGCCCCTTCCCTAAAAAAAATTAGCAAAGCTAAAATGATATTTTTGTCTGAATTGCAGACTAACTTTTTATATTGAAATTATACATGACAAAATGAAATAGTATTTCAGCGTTCATGGGCTTAATTTTAAAGTAAATAAAATCAAGAACAATTTCTCTCATCGCGACTATTACCAACTGAATTAAAAAAAAGTTATTTTAGTTTAAAAATAACACCCATGCAAAACCAATGGTTTGAAAACTGCAAACATAATTTACAGGTAAGCCTACAATAAACATGCGTTATTATTTATTTAAATGAAATAAATTAGTTCACAAATAAAATGCGAAGGACCTTTTAATAATTATTTACACTTTTAATGTGTTAACTGTCATTTCTTAATTGAAAGACATGATATTTTAAATAATAAAAACACGTTTTTCAGTTCTTATTTCCATAAGATATTTTATGATAAAGACCGGTTTCGCTCATCGCGAGCATTGTGAACCGATAATTTACCATAAAAATAAAGTCATCATTTCTGAAACATTCACGAAAAACTCATTATCAATAAAAACGAGTGAGCAATGTTCACAATTAAAATCACCTGCACTAAAATATTGTAAGGAAATTTTAATATTTAAATGAATATTATCCTTAATTTTGACCTATGTAGTTTGTTATGCATCTTTGGCATACATCAAAATAATTTAAACTTTATACTGGAACAAAAAATCCGGCGTTTTTCTTTTTGCTATTTGAAGCGTACGAAATGTTGCGATTTCGTATAATTACACTGTAAAATGCATCGCTGTGATGTGTAAATAGGAAAGATACGTATGAAACCTGATAAAAATAAACCTACCTACAAAATTTTATAAGATATAGTTGATAGCTATTTTGGCTCACGCCATCGTCAGGACTAAAATAAATTGCTGTTTTTTCACCGTGTTACTATGGAGTTCTACCAAGTAAATGCCAATTCAATCTATGACATCGACTGAAGGCGCTTGATGGAATTTCAATATCAAATTTGAATTGTTACAACTTCGTACGATTCCACAAGTTTTGTCACTAACTATCCGGGTTTCGCCTTTCGGTATCTTCAGGCATTCTATCACACAATTTGCCAATTCAATCAATAAAAATAAACCTTTTTTAATTGAAGTCGTGTTGTTGGTCGATGTCGGAGGTGGTTTTTTTAACAACTCCACAGCTCTGGTTAAATGCAATGACCTTCTCATCGTCGCACAAAATCATTGCCACCTTACTGATATTAATTCAACTCGAGTTCTACAAGATGCATAACTGTTTTGTCCATCGATCAATCAATCCACTTCTAATAGCACATTCAAAATAGATGCAATAATGACAGTGGTTGTTTCTTTTGACTTGCAGAATGCCGCCTTAAACCGGTGCATCGATTTCGTTTGTTATTTGTCGATCGAACTATTCCGCTGGCCCACTGCCAACACGTTTTAGCGACTGCATGCATCCCGGTTCGATGTACGTTTCACTTTCGTACCTGGGCATGCGCGGTCATAACTTAGTTTATTGGCTTTTTAAGCACCACTTGCAAACTATGCAGTCGTATTTTCGGTGCATTCGGCGGGTATTTTTAGATTTGAAAGTCTGATCAATCTCAGCTAAGAACATTCGTCGCTATTCTACCGCCATAAGCTTAAAAGCAGCTACCGGAAAATAACAAATATACATATTCTGGCTTTTTTTTTTTTTGGCACTTTGGCGAACTATTATTTCGAGGGCATTGTTTGTCACTTTTAAGATGTCGGCTGTCACTTTTCACCTTTCAAGGGGTAACTAAATAATTTTATCTGTGCTGTGAGGAGTGAATTTTTTTACATACATTTTTTTAATAAAATTATTGTAAAAAAAATACAACTCACGTTTTTCGGGTTTTATCGTAATAAAACCAGTTGCATTATCCAGGGATCACAAACCATTGACATATATCACTTGAGTATATTATCACACATATTGTTGACATATACGGCAAGTACGTCCATACTCCTGAAAATTTTAAATGGAAACTCATTATATTTAAATAATAAAAAAAAATCAAAAAATAAGTGCTATTCCCACAATTTAATATTTTTCAAATCAGGTCCGGTTTCGCTCATCGAGAGCATCATCAACCGACGTCATCTCTATTATTATGTTACCATAAATTGGCAATTTTATACACATCTACTTTTAAATCACTGACATCACATCCCATTGTTTTCTTATCTTATCTGATATCATTTTCATGAGTCGGAATATACTTACACGCATGAAAGTGTATTTTAACACTAACTCCCCGGTAATATTACCATTGTTTCAGAACTCTCATTGAAATCATAGACAACATTATAATGCTATTTTGGACACCTTATGTTAATTTTCGCTGTATGAATCGGCAAACTAAAATTTCACCAGTGAAAATACATTTTTTTTAAATTTATATTTTAGCTGTTACACGTGTGCACTCTTAATACAATGTATAAAATTTGTAATTTTATTATGTAAAGAAGATTTTTATGAATAAATTAAATATTCATTGTTCTGGAAATCTTTTATCAAAAAATACAAAAAGATGGTACCTGATGTACAGATCCTTTTGTGAGTGTGTGTGTGTGTGTCATAATTGAAAACATGTAGTAGCATAGCCTCTATTTTATTAACCCTTTGGCTGCCAAAAGCCGATTAAATCGACTTTTGCAATATATCGTGGATAGCCAGAGCCGACGGCTCTGCATCGTAAATAATAAAAGAATGAGTCATATTTTAAACGCCCTGTTGAAGTCTGGGCTACCTATTGTCATCATTATTACAGCGTATTGCTCCAGGGGTTCATAACATTTTTTAAATATATATATTTTTAATGAGTATTAATTTTTTATCGTTCCTGTTGTGTACTGATTTATTTTTATTTATTTATCCTAATAATTTACGATTTTACACATATAAATATATATATATATTCAAGATTTTTATATTACATAATCTACATACAATCTACAAATTTATTTACATGTTATATATATATATATTTATTTATCACAGTTTGCGACCACTTCAAGAATATTCTGACTGTGTTGATAATAATAATAATAATTCAAGCTCGAACGTGAAATATTTGGCAAAACAGTGTGTCATTGCATATTGCTCCAGGGGTTCATAACATTTTTTGAAATATATATATTTCCATGAACCAAAAAGAATCTTGGTTGCCAGCATCATGATCTATAAATCTTCCTCGAAATCATGTGCTATCGTATCAAAATGTTCTTCTTCAGAACTATCACTCTAACTAACGAGTCTTTCAAATCACTTACATCCAAGTCCGTATCAGAATCATAATTACTAGTATCCGTTTCACTCTCGTGATTCATTTTGAAGGGTTAGAATTTTTATGATCAAGATTTTCTATTGTAAATGGACGCAAAGTTTTTCTAAAATTATGTATTTTATTTCTATAGATATGCGTTTTCTTATTTTACTTTCGTTATTATCAAAAGCTAAAATAATAGTTTTTAAGGTTACGATTTTAAAGTAAGCTAATGTTATATGTAAAGTAATAAAAATATGTTATGTACTTGAAATCCCAAAGATTGACTATACCACAAAACTGTCAAACTAAAAAACAACAGACGACTGATTGCATCTGGTGCAGTGCGTATTATTTGGAACGCAAATTTTTGTCAAAAGAATGGTACACACTGTTTAAAAACTATAGAACACATTTTTATATCATAATCGTGGCATTTCTGGCACATTCGGCCAAAAAGCCGTGGCATCCAAAGGGTTAACATTTCATTGTCTTTTATTAAATTGATTATACAAAAAATGGGCCACATTATCCTTTGTTCAGATTGTGATACTCCCCGGCCCCCACAGCATTTTCGATATTATGTGCATTAATTTTCATACAATATTGTGTCATATATTATCAGCATTATAAAAGTTTAAAAAATCTCTGCATTTTCTTTGCATTTTTCCTCTCAACTCAATTTCCTTTAATTTTAGAGACGTGTTTATTTCTTCTGTCATTTTGCTTCTAGACTTTCTATTTTGTTTTTAATTTTATCTCCATATACCTGTATATTTCAAAACATGATAAAGGTATATTTTGGAGGTAAGTATGATTTGATATATTGCCTAACGTAAACCCTAAATCACAAACATTATAGGAATTGTAGAAGGCCATCACAAGTATCAGCCCGATTCCCCAATGTATCTATAAGTGAACCAATCTTCAGGTTCTGTATAACACACTTACGTAACTTTCAGTGTTGCTAGTTAACCAAACAATACAGTCGTCGAGACTTATTCAAAAGTATTTGCATATTCATCGAAACGATTATTCCTTTTGTGTCAACGTAATGTCCAGTGTTGCCTGTCAGGCAAAAACAATAGAGCGGTCGAAAATGGTCGATTGAACAAAACATTTCCGAAATTGATGCAAAGGAAAAGATGCTCATTGAGAAGGCAAATAATGTAATGGTAACACAATGTGGACATCGCGCAATTTCAATAGAAAGGTCACCCTAAACACTTAGCTGAGACAGCTTGCTTCTGGGTCACCTTTAACCCTTTCGTTACTGCTTTGTGTAAAATATATTTTTCGTCTTCTATCAATCAATATTTCTTTGGATTAACTTTTTTGACACCTCAATCTCTTACTAATGGACAGTGTTTTTAATTGTTTTATATTTTTATAATTAACATTTACTTGAAGAAATTCTTTCAATGATTCAATGGGAAGCTTGGAAGAATGGGAAGAATGGGAGCTGGAAAAAGATTTCTTGCAAAAAGTTCTAAGAAAATATTTCTCCCTCTTTACATACTCTAGAACAGTGTTTCTCACGTAAAATTTTACCATGGCCGCATTATAAACATCAGTGGTCACATGACAATTGTTCGTGACCGCTCCAGTCGTTGGTTGTACATGAGAGCCACTGCTCTGGACCATGAGACGATTCACACTACGTTGTATTTTATTGATATATCAAACCGTTTTTAATAATTCATTGTTTCAAAAACTGTGAAGATATTGCATTTCTTCAAAAATGTGTGTATTTCAAATATTTTTATACAAATTTACTTCCAATACGCTGTCGAATTCGAAAGCCCATTTACGCAAAACTAAATATACGATTATTTTGTGAAAAATGTGAAGATTTAAGTATAAAATATTTTCGAAAAGATACATAGAAATATATGATAACCTTGGCCAATATTTTTACATTAATATAAAAGAATAAAAGTCATTTTTATTTGGGGTCTGTCAAATCCCCTCATCGTTCACTAGCCACTTTTTCGGACACCGTCCTTTAAGGGTCATCTGTAATAATTAATAATAAAAATACAAAGCTCAACAAAATATAATTGTATCTCACAATTATCTGTTTGTTTTTTTTATGAGACGTTTTATTGATAATGCAATCTAATTTTACGCGACAGTTTTTTTTTCAGAGCCAAAACGGAGTCGTAAAATCTGATTCTAGCGTTACAATTCAGTAAGACGTTGAAAAAACAAATCGCTCTTGAAACACTTTCAATTAAGGGGTGAAGTAACATTCGCTATTATTCTATCATTACTCTTTTCAATTGGACGCTGAGAGTGTTCAAAGTTACCCAGACAGATTGATGGGTTGTTCGCTCACAAGCCTCACTTTATTTGTTTGTTTTGTTCGAAGTTACGAATCCAGCTATTGTATTACTTAATTCACGTGAGATATTCATCTCAATGATAAATTTATATAATATCTAGACACTACAATAAGAAATAATCTTTTTGTATTAAAATAATAATTTAATCGTCAGCTGTTTGTTCCTCGTGACAGTTTTGATATTTTGGCATTGTTTATCCATCTATACTTTATCGTCTTCTGATTCTCTCGGCGAAGAATGGTAATCGTTAGTTTGTTTAAATATTCACTGTAGTGTTACAACTTAGTACGATTCCAAATGTTTTGTCACTAACGACCCGGTTTTCGCCTTTCGTCATCTTCAGGCATTATGCCGAATGGCGAAACCCGGGTCGTTAGTGAGAAAACATGTAGAGTCGTACAAAGTTTAACAATTCAAATTTGATATTGAAATTCCATCACGCACCTTCAGTTATTGACTCCTCTGACTGATGAATCTTTGTTTCTGTAATGGACCATTTCCGTTCCATATGTAAACTTATTGATATTGCCGCCTTTTTAGTTTCATTTGCAATTGCTACTTTTATTGCGAACAGGAAACAAGCTAGGTCGCTAAAGCTCGTATTGTATACCTTTTCTACACAGCTATATATAGATAAGCAAATGTTAGTTTAAGCATAGTTCTGACGATGGCGTGAGCCGAAGTAACTATCAAATATATTTAAAACAATAATTTTGTAGAACTAAAATACATTGCTATTTTTTTCACCGTGTTACCTTCAGTCAATCTCATAAATAATTCAGTATAGTTTGACAACTCACTTTTATATTGGTAGAATTACGTTCGCTAATTTAAACCTTACCCGTAACCATTTCAACTCATATTTTTTTGATAGTGCAACTTTACAATCAATAACGATCAGGGTTTTGCCTTTCGGAATCATCAGGAATCCTACCATACGGATGCAACAATACTGACACACTTGACTTGTAATAAATAGTTTGCATCGGTTATATACAAGAGGAATCAATTACAAAGAAAAAAGCAGACTTACCCAATGATCCGAGCACTCGGAGAAGAAATTATATGCCTCCCATATGTTAAGTACTCGTAAAAATGTTTAATACATACAAAAAAAAACTCACTCATCAAAGGTTTTACCAACACACGACATTTACTTATATATATTTTTCTAATACGCTACGAGTTGTCAATGTAAGACCGTTGATATATTGCTGTATTCATAAACAAAAAATAAATATTGAATAAGTGTAATCTAATTCAAAGAAAAACTCGTTGGCTTATCACTGTGAAATCCCCGGGCTTAAAATTATGTTATTTTAATAGTTTTACTCGTAAATAATGATCTGCTTACATAAAATTGTGAAATGATGCATTAATCTACAAGAAAATCGTTGTAGGCGTTGATGAGTGAAAGCTTTATCCGATGACGCAGTAAACATATTTCATTTGTGATTCACTGAAAAATAAACTGTGAAAATATTTCCTAGTCTTGTGCAATCGCTCTATCTTGGCAGAGCAAGCTATAAATAATTGACCAATTAAAAAATTTTAATTCTTTAATTATGTACTTTTTTTTACATTTTTTTTGTTTGGCCGGGTTTTGGCATCAAACATTCTTCTGACGGGTCGTTAGGCTACTGGAATTCAACGACAGTACGGAATTAACCAGGGATGTGGAATGGACACGACTCCGATTCCGACGTTGACCAAACAACACGATTCTGACTAAAAAAAGTTCAATTTTACCATGTTTTTTTTCCTACCTTAGTTATTTATGTGCATTAAATTAAAGATCAACAAAACCGGCAAATTGTTCTTCGACATTGAGTATTGGCTGGTTAATCTCTAATTTAATACAAATAAATAAAAATCTGGCAAAAATAAACTTTTTTTAGTTGTAGTCGTATTTTTTTAATGACTTCACAACCCTGCACGTAACAGATATTTCAACCCTTAATATAAAAAAAAATCATTGGTGCTAGTATTAACCAAACTTATGAATATATTGAATGAATTGGAATTTACTTGGTAGAACTCCATTATAACACGGCGAAAAAATAGCAATGTATTTTAGTTATACATTTTTTTATACACCGTGTTCATAAGAAATAGCTATTGACTATATCTTATGAACACGGTGAAAAAAATAGCAATGTATTTTAGTTCTACAAAATTATTGTTAAAGTAACAAGCTAGGCCGTTGGAACAGGAGAGAGGATGTGTTGTGTGCCTTTTCTGCACAGCTATATATAGATAAGCGAATGTTAGTTTAAGCATGGTTCTGACGATGGCGTGAGCCGAAATAGCTATCAACTATATTTGTTAAAAATAATTTTGTAGAACTAAAATACATTGCTATTTTTTCACCGTGTTATAATGGAGTTCTACCAAGTGAATGCCAATTCAATCAATATATCTTACGAAAATTTTTGTAGAACTAAAATACATTGCTATTTTTTCACCGCGTCAAACTTATGAACGTTGTCAGCACAAATTAGAACCTCTTTTATGGTGTTAACTGTCACTTTATGATGGAAAGGCATGATATTTTAAATAATAAAAACTTTTTCCCGCAATATATTTTATGATCAGGACCGGTCTCGCTTCATCAGTTGATAATGATCACAATGAGTGAAACCGGTTCTGATCATAAAAATATTTTATGGAAGTAAATACTCGAAAATGCTTTTTTTTATATTTAAAATGTCCAAAAATGTTGTGGTGACTTTTTTGTGCTTGCACGCAATGGCGTAAGTGTTAAATATTCGACTATTCAAACATCCATTATTATCTCATATTTTTAGTGTCTACGATCAACACATTGCAATCGGCCGTAACAGTTGAGATGTTAACAATCGGAGGATTAGTAAACACGGTAGTAGAACCGCTGATGGTTGAATATGGCGATAAAAACGGTTGCTACACCAATGTTGTACCAGACTTAAATAGTAAAAATTATCTCCCAGACATCCGGTGGATGAGCAGACGCGTTGGGTGAGTGCCAGGGCACGCCCAAATCTAAACATATTTCACGTCTTGTAAAAAATATTCACGTTTATATCAACAGCGCTAAAGCCATTATATTATTAACACACAATGTAGCATACAAATTAATTGAACAATCGTGCCAGATTTTCACGCAATATTTCACTTACTTGATCACTTAATAACGGCTGTTTTTGACATCAACCTCTATAACCTTCAAAGTTTTTTTTTTAAATATTATTTTTAAATAAATTAAACACAGCATTAGTACTATTTCCGAAATTTTGTAAAATAATCAAGGTCACTGTGAGTATTGTCAACTGATTGATAAATCTTTTAGGCACTTCTTGGTAGAAAAGTAAGTATATAATATGATGATTAAGACATGTTCAATAAAATAAAATGATTACACGGCCATTTCTATAAACTGACTCTTAATCTAATTTAATACACAAAAACTATAAATTATTTTTTTGCTTTTGCAGCGTACAAAATCTTGATGTATATTGGCGAGGAATTCAACCGAGTCGACTGAGGGTACTTGTTGGAATGTCAATATATCAAATTTAAATTGTATATGTTCTACAAGGTTTCTCGCTTATGATTTTGGTGAGAGATATTTACAAAAATCGAAAGAAATTAGAATAAAAAATGTTTTGTTAATATCTACCCGTTTAAATGAGAGGGAGGGTTGTCGTGGAATTAAAAATCAGATGATATTGTAATTCATACAATTTATTTTGACGACTTAATGTCAAACACTGAGACACAATTCTGCCAATTTAATTACTTATCTAATCATTTCCAGGCAATCAAAAGATCTTGTTTTATCAAACGTTTCTTTATATCAAGTCGAACAAGTAAAAATATGCAAGCTCATAAGTCCAGACTGCTATATTTTAAAGCGAATATGTAAATAATGTAGAATTCATTTTTCTTTACCGTATTTAGGTAAAATTGCTTAAATCGAAGCAAAGTTCGAAATTGCAAATGATTTCTCTAATAATTTATGATATCGACCGAAGGTGCTTGATACAATTTCAATATCAAATTTGAATTTTTACAACTTTGCATCCGTGTGACAGAATGCCTGAAGATGCCGAAAGGCGAAACCCGGGTCGTTAGTGACAAAATATGTGGAATCTTACAAAGTTATAGCAATTCAAATTTTATTTTTCTAATGCCGAAATGTTTCGTTTCGTTTGGCCGCTGCTCAAACTTTAACCAGGTTTACTTTTTTTTTCTAAGCTATTTTCCGACAAAAGCACACTAATTAACTCGCATCTACACGTATCGAAAATTAGCCAATGTTGACGACATCTGTCGGATTACAATGGACTACGCGAAGAGTGATCTTTTCATCTGCAAACTAATCTCCAAGTTTTCTTCGCAATCGCTGCTGTACATCCGGACTATTCGAAAAAGTTGGCTACACGCCTGGGTTTTAAGCTTTTTCCTGTTAATTATTGGACTGCCATTGGAAAAGTCCGATAAAATTGTTGGCCAGACAATGCGTCGAGATTTAAGACTTTCTTTTATTACTTTTGTGTTAAAATATATTTCGTTTTTCTTGGTTTTATCTGCGTATCAAATGTTTTATTATGTAAGCTATCTGCGTATTGTCGACGTTAAGTGATGTAAGTCTAGACCTAGGATTTTGCTGCGGCTACCAACAGTTTTATAGTAAATATTGGTATTTAAGAAAATGTGTTTTTACAAACGAATTTGTAAAATTATTATTATTTTAAAATTGATTGAATAAACCTGACTTATTCAGCATTTATCCGAGTTTACGTTGACCACGAATCAAGTCAATATGAAGAATTAACAACAATTGCTTTATTAAAGATAGAAAGATCATTCAGTGTAATGCACTATGTATAAAATAAATATCGAAACTATTTTTATCACATTTGGTGTGGCCACGAGACATTTTCATAGGACAGCTGATGTTTATAATGCGGCCACAGTGAAATTTCACGTGAGAAAAAATCGTTTTTTTTTTTTTTTATTATTAATTTATATATACACGTTACATTAATTACAAATTATGCCTGTTATTGAAGATTGTCAATGCTCTTACCATTGGCATCTCCATTGGCAGACTGGTTCTACGCTTTGGAAGTACAAACAATTTATATACATATCCACGTCATGTTAGAAATATATAGTCATTATACTGTACTTCTATGATCATTGAAGGATATACCGGTGTCCTTTGACACGTACGACCACCCTCCCTTCCTATTGAGAAATTTTCTATAGCGTACGCGGCAGTCCTCCTATAACGCAGATTTTTATAAAACCATTAATTTTAAAGCCAAATTAGAATTTTCAGAGATAGTACATATTTTGTATACACTATTATAATACTTTATGAAATAAACTTTCTACGTGCGGTTTCGTAAACAACTTAATAACCACACCGTTGCCTAAAGCGAAACGGGGACGTCGTCAAAAATGTTGTTTTGAAAAAATATTACACGTGTTTCATTCACTTGAGAAGCATTTTCAGACAATCTTAACAAAATCGCTTCAACCATTACTAGATATAAAACACCCAGTAGAAATAATAAATCTGGCCGTTAACTTTCTAAAGCTTAGAATCAAAACTATTGTAGTACGTTACGAATAAATTATTTTACAGTATAGTTAGTCGGAAATTGTTTCTCAATTAGTAACTAGTGTAACGTTAATTTATTTAATTTTAATAAGCTCTGAATGTATAATTTTTGTCAGTTGTATCGGGGACATCAAATATTAAATTGATTTTGTTAGTGTTACATAACCACGAAGGTGTGTGTTGCACGTGAGAAATGTCACGTACGCGTGCATTCCACGTGTCCGAACCACTCTATTGCCACCGGTCGAATCATTTTCTATTTGATGTATAATATAACAATATTGGGTCGTGTTCGTTATACGATAAAGTTATGTTTACAACGGATAGATTATGATATCAAAACATGTTTAATGGCTGAAAATGTATCAGTGGAAACAAATATTAACTACACCTGTCGACCGGTAAACCCCTTTTCTGCGCGCGTTCCTATTTTATTCATTCATGGAATCTGTATTCATTCTTTTTTAGAACTCAATTCTATAGAACTAAATGCATTGATATTTTCACCATACTAATTGTCATGTTATAATGTTTTTTTTATTATTTAAAATAACATACTTTTCCATCAATACATGGCAATCAACGCATTAAAAGTGACTAAATATATTTTAATAATAAGTAGATATTTTTTTATAACGAACGTGATTATAATATATTTTTTTTATTTAAACGAATAAATCACAATGTGTAGTATTATGTCCTCAATTTTAACAATATAAATATCAGGTCTGGTTTCACTGTCAACTTATCAGTTGATGGGGTTCGAGATGTGCAAAACCGGTTCTGATCATTGTATAGTTCTGTTGCGTCCGTGTGATAGAATTCCCGAAGATGCCGAAAGACAACCCAGGTCGTTAGCGACAAAACTTGTGAAATCGTACAAAGATTTAATAATTCGAATTCGATATTGAAATTCCATCAAGCACGTTCAGTCGATATCATAAATTATAGCCGAGATTTTCGATATTTGGATAATTCAATAATGATATTGTAGTATGCGTCTTTCATACAGTTTTTTTTTTTTTTTGATTTGCCAATTGAATTCAACCCCGATGACAAATTGTGCAAAAAAAGACACCCAAAAGTATTCATTTGTTTGAAAAAATCAATAGTTGTTCGAGAGTATTCTACCAGCATCGAGTATACACTAACAGACAGCACCATACCACACGGTTTCATTCTTCGGTTTTCTGTCGTGAAATAAAAATCTACTTCGACTTGAATGGGTACAAAAAGTACGAAAACAATTGTTTTCTGTCTGTATGCATTATTAACTAATATAGTGACAGCGTCGGTAGTCGAATAAACTTTTAATTGAATGAAAAACTACACTCCTTCCGATGAATGATTCAAGTAATTGATAAAATGGTATCATTGAATATGATCGTCTCGTTTGCCTCGTTCATTGGTTGATTGTCGCAATATTATCCAATAATATTTTGTCACGTGATTTTCCGCGTTGATTCTAGATGCAAATTTGCACGTACGACTCTGTTGCAGCGTTTCCCAATGAAATGTAGACGTGAAACTCTTTAAAAGTCACTTTTAAGGTGCAACACTGTCACTTTTTTTTACCGGGACCGGTTTTGCCCCTATCGTTTCAGTTATCATCTGATGTTGTATTGTTAATAGGCCTATCATTTCCAAATTTATATATGAATGAAAAGTTTAGTACTCTTAACTTATTTAAATTTTTTTCATCAGAACCGGTTTCGCTCATCGCGAGTTGATGATTCCTAGACCTGATTTTCAAATCAAGGCTATGGAGTCGCAGTCGATTTTTTCGATTAGACGATTTTGAAAAATATCTCAATGAGCGATTTTGTTGGATTGGTAGATTGTACTTTAATATAAATGCACAAAAATATACGTGGTAGCCCTGATATTTTCACTACATTCACACATAAGAAATCATATTTTCATTTGTCATTTCAAAATGTAATTAAATATGACGTTTATCTTTTCTTATTTATTCTTATATAAAAGTGGAAATAGCCACTAAACATTCTAAAATGTCTTTAACATCTCAAAGGAGAAGTTTCAATTGAGATTATTCCAAAAACATATTCAATCAGCAGATAATGCTCGTGATGAGCAAAACCGGCATTGATCATAACATATTGTAGGGAAATAGTACTTAAGATGTGTTTTTATTATTGTTAAAATATACAGTTGTATCAGGCTGGCTGAGGAACGCTGCCCAAATGCAATGGACATGACCGAAACTTACGTCTTTATGGCGAAACAAATTCGATATTCGGAAAAACGTATTGTTTATAGGAATTGTGACAGCCGAAGCCATTACTTTAATCACAAAATAATTAATTCATTCGATACAAATTCTCTTGTGCGCTGCGCCCTTTTGAACCTAAGAGATTTGATATTCAGAGCAAACGTGTTGTTTCCAAACGTTCGAACCCAGGAAGTGGGCGAAATAAAGAATAAATGTATGTCAGACACAAACAATTATTTATCTTTGATATGTTATTATAGCACAGTAATGATAGAGTAACAGGTAGAGTCGTTAGCCACGCTTCACTGATATAGCCACTCAATTGTAAAACACAACAATAAAATATTTTTAATCGTATCATTTTTTTAGTTAATTTTCATATGGAGGGCGAGGTTTTTTCAATTCAATAAATGTTTTTTTTTCTATATTCTGTATAAGACCAAATATGTAAACTTATTTTTTATTAAAAGAATTAATCCTTCTATAATAAATGGATTATTTAAACAAAAATCACTACTGAACACTCAATAAAACTACACTCAAAAAATCTTCAAAACATCAATACATTCCCACAATACTCAAATGTCATGTAAACTGTGTCATTTGAGTGCGAAATAGTGCAAAATTTCTAATATATTCGTCAATATTTCGGTAAAAAAAATACTCCCGCCCGCTCACGATATGTTGGTTTGTTATAGCGTCGTTCTTAATAAATAATAGCGTCCCCTTTACAGAATCTCTAGGCTGTAGGCTCCCAACATTTTTCGGGTGGTGGCCCCTTTTCATAAAATCCATGTGACCCCCCCCCCCCCATACAATCCAAAAGAATACAAAAAATATTTTTATAGTTGACCGTATAAGTTGGCGACCACCCAAACAACCCTTTACGACCCCCAGATTGGGAACTTATGCTCTAGGCAATCGAAAAGCTTCTAACAGTTCAGGTCTTCTCGATATATCAAAATATAAGTCGAAAGTATTTGAAATACCTTGTCATGACTCTGAAAACATTTAATCAAATGACACTTCCAAATGATGTATTAAGCATCCTTTTTTATATGCGCGAGGCTATGTAAGGCTCTTATAAGCTCATGCAAGCTCGGCAGTGACACTACCGTGGCCAATAATGGATTATGTCTCTATATGTTTGTATTATCACCCTATTGTGTTCCATTATCTGTCTTGTTCCCGCTATTAGACAATCGCTGTTATCACGCGGTGTCACGTGACCGCCACAGTCAGGGCGGTAGACACCTGTCAGATGTTTTCGTCTGTCACATGTTTCCAATTTTCCTAGCACGCGGCATAATATGCGACCGTGCACGAACTTTTTGCGTCATACTTTAATTTTTTTTTTTGCGAGACTTGTGATATTTTGCTTATCGACAATACACTAATAAAGTGATAGTGTTTTAATGGCTGTATATTGTAAATTAAATGATAAACATATACCAAAATCATGTGATGCTAACATTTCGACTCGTCAGTGACGAGAATTCCGATTTACGATTATAATATTTCTGGATCAGTAAAATAGTTTTTGGACGATTAACTGGACACTGAATTGACTGTTTGTAATTTACTGCTTGCCTTGGAGAAAAGGTTTTCTTGTAATTAATATCTTTAGTATATATATACGATGCTAACTGTTTACTTTACTTCAGTTCTGTTGCATCCGTGTGATGAATGCATGAAAATGGCGAAAGGCGAAACCCGGGTCGTTAGTGACAAAACATGTGGAATCGTACAAAGTTGTAAAAATTCAAATTTGACTGTTTTTATTATTTATGATATCGACTGAAGGTTCTTGTTGGAATTTAAATATCAAATTTGAACTGTTGAAACTTTATACGATACAACATGCTAAAACAACTTCAAATTTACTGGCTTTTTATATCTTTCTTTAAATAATAAAAACAGACAGCAGGTATACAAAACCTTGAACTAAAATATTTTATATTAATAGACTTCTTCGCGAGCATCAGTTGATAATGCTCGCGATGAGCGAAACCGGTTGTGATCAAAAATATGTTGTGGAAATACGTACTAAAAGATGTGTTTTCATTATTTAAAATATCATACCTTTCCACCAAGAAGTGACAGTTGACACCTTAAAAGTAATTTTTTGTTTTTGTTTATTTTTGACGTATCATACATCTTGTCAATTTTTAAAAACAATGTAAAACCATTTTTCCTTCTACCTGTTCCATATTGAAAAAATCACTCGAATAGTTTTTGTGTTGACAAAATGTAAGGAGATTATCAGGACAAATCAAGCATTATATTTCATTACAAAGATTAGCTCTTACATATAAGCTTTGACGCAGTTCAACTCTTTTGTATTTTTAATTGTTGAATACAGCTGAGACTCGGTAATCAAAGTTTTTACGAAAGTACCAACACTTTTATAAATTTACCACGAAATAAAACGTACTGTATCTTAGGAAACCAAAAAATAAATATTATTGTTTCAAAGCATATCAGACAGGCGGGCGATTAGAAATGACGGCGCGGTCGACGCTAAAAATTCCACCACCTAAAAATAAAAAATACTATATTTATCATTATTTCCAAAGTTTTATTCTTATTGCGACCGATTTCTTTCATCGTGAGCATAAAAACATACAATATAAAACAAGGCATTTATCAAAGAGCATTTTGAGTTAATTATTACCAGGTTATACAAAACAAACAGATCAAGAAATATAAAAATAATTGACAGGTTCATCTTGTTATTTTAAATAATAAAAGTTCGTTTTTAGTACTTTTTCTGCGCTATATTTAATGATCAGAACCGGTTTCGCTCGTCGTTATCGTTATCAGTTGATCATGAAACGTTGTGTGGAAATATTACTTAAAATGTGTTTTTATTATTTGTGTCATTTAAAATATGTTTAAATAACGTCGAAAACACATTTTTTTGACCTACAATTTTGCAATGGAAACGACGATAAAGTAATTTGTTGTTATGACGAATGTTTTTATAGGTTGATTCAAAACGCTACGCAATTTATCTATGAAATCTGAAAATATCTCGAGTAATTTCTTTTTTATTGTCAATCATATGAATGGCTGTCTATAAATAATTAATGATACATTTCAGCAGTCTGTTCCATGTTTATTATAGCCTATTAGACGAGGAACGATCAGATCTTTACAACGTCAACACAATCCTATATAAATTTGATTCATGCTTTGAAGTTATTACCGCCGTTTGAATAATACATACATTAAGGTTCGAACACACCTGTGATATATTATATAGCACATTTTGCGCATTTAGTGGTCATACAAAAATATTGTTCGAAAAAGCTGTACATACATAATATGTCGTATTTCATTGAAAATTTATAACCATTTTATATGATTAGGTGTGTTACTAGATTTGGTACGAGTTTTGATCCTTTGAGAATCTTCATCTAACAGCAGTCCACCTGTATCGTAAAGTTATTCGTTAAAAATGTTAATAAATAGTGTTATCAATTATTAATAAATAAATATTATTCTAATTCTTAACCCTTTCCCTGCTGAGAGACATTAAAATGACACTACCTTAACCCAAGACAAAACGAACTATATTTCAACACAAAATTAAGCTCTTACGCAAAACAATATTATATTTTAGAGTAGCAATAATTAACACACTTTAATCATCCGTGTTAACATCTGAAACATTAACGAATCAATAGGTTATTTAGAAAGGAAGAGTGCGGTGAGACTATTTCCCTTTTAAGTCACTTTTTCTGCAATATTTATGATTGGCAGAGAGGTCGAATTATTGCATAAAAATCAAACATCATGTAAAATGTCTTAAAAAGCAAAAAAAAATGTTTGAAAATGGCGTAAAGCCAAAATATTTATCAACCAAATTATAAATTCTTACAGAAATTACAGAATTTATTGTTATTATCTTGATTGAATATATTTTTTTTTTTTAAATATTTTAACTAAACCGTTTCCTACTGAGCCACATAAATGATATTCTAATCCTGAATGTTTCAAAAATAAATTCAATTGTATTGGCGTTGGCAAAACTTATGACGATTATCAGAGCAAATCAGGCTATATTTCAACACAAAAAAGTAAAATTTAACCCTATAATCAATCATTTCAACAGGTGAGATTTCGGCAGTCATTAGGCCTGAAGCGCGATCGTTAAAAACACTTTGTTCTAATTTAAAACACACAAACACGATCGCTTGTAAAGCAATTCACCTGTGTGTAATGATTGTATGCGTCTGTTTTACCACCATATATTGCTTAAGGTTGCCCAACTAACTGAGCAATATTGCTGCAGTGTGTCCGCACCATTGGGCGTGTTTTATTGTACGAGGTCACCAATTCGCATGACAAACCGTTGTGATTCTCATGCTTACTAGTTTTCGTGAATATTCGAAGAAAACGATAACAATACGGGATTGAGACGTTTCTCAAGAAATAGTTGTTTGTTGTTTTGGTGACTTGCTGGTTATTTGGAATAACGCAGGATAACGTCACGCGGATGCAGATCGGAGCGATTGTGTTTTTCGGAATTCGCTTTAATTTTATCAAAATAAGCACTTTTACTGCGTGGTAGTTAACACATGCGATGTATGAAATTTAACCCACTGGTTGCCATTATCAGATGTATCTTTCTCCCTTTCAATTCTACCATCTTCAACTCTTAGTTATTACTCTATGATATCGACTGAAGGTGATTGATGTAATTTCAATATCAAATTTAAATTTTTGAAACTTTGTAAACATGTGGAATCGTATAAAGTTTCAACAATTAAACTTTCTACCATACCTTCGTGATAGTACGCCAGCCGGGTTTACTGAAAATTTAATTAAATTAGTTTATGTTGCTTTTTGTCAGTTTATAGCGTTTTTCTCAAAATTTCCTCTGTGATAAAAAGCTAGGCTTGCATCTGACTCGCTCATTTCGTAAAAAAATCTTAAATATACTCATAATGTGGCTTTATTTTTTATTACAAATTATAAGGAATTTATTTCGAAAAGTTCCTACTAAGTATAATATATTCTTAGTTCCCGAAAAATTTGTTTTGTATTCCTGGTATTTACATAAAATTGTCGCTTCTTGTTGGAAAGGCATTGTATTAATAACAAAAGAAACACATTTTTTTCGTACTTTTTCCACTATATATATAAATATATATATTTTATGATCAGGATCGGTTTCACTCATTGCGAGCATTATCAGCTGATGTTAAACGAATACTCGCGATGACCGATACCTGTCCTCATCTGTCAAACGTATTTTTTATTATTATTATACTGAAAGCTTTTACGTCAAGAAGTGATAGTGTTAGGCAATGAAATGGTTAAAAGTGACGTCTTTCTATATCCATCTTAATTGTATTGACGAGCGTATTTAATGAATGGGGAAGAATCTCTCGTTGAGATGACTTTGTGGCACATGCCGCAGTTCCGTCCGGTCTGTAATTAGTACACACAAACCGATGACCGAGTTTACCGCCCTCGAAAATATACCCAACACTCCGATAATTTTAGAATCTGTCGCCGTTATATTTTCAGATTTTGTAGTATTCATTAGCGAGAAATTGGCGATGGTCGCTACGAGCTTGGCACGCTTTGTTTGGTCAAGCGCTCGATCCAATTTATGACACTTGAAATGGTAGAAACCAATTCCATAGTAAATTATGTCTCGCAAAATTTCGCTGTCCAATTGAGTTCTTTACCTTTATTGAATGATCAGTTAAATCTTTTTTTCTTTAATGAATCTCTTATGTTTGATTAGTTCAATCAATTAACGAAATTTGAAAAATTTCATTCCTTCAATTTAATATTTAATCCCACCATTACCCAATCATTAGATTTCACGATTTTTTCTTTTGAATTGTTACAACTTTGTATCCTTTTGTGCAACCCGGGTTTCGCCTTTCGGCATCTTTAGGCATTCTATCACACGGATGCTACAGAACAGACGTCGCTAGTGACAAAAGCTGTGGAATTGTACAAAATTACGATTATATTTAAATGGTAGTTAATTATTGTATTAATTACATGACTACCTTTTACATATGTATATTTAAATGTCAAAGACATTTTTTGGTATTTTTACCGCAATTTTATATTTTATAGATCATAAACGCTTTTGCTCATCGAGCTGTCAGTTGATTACCCCCGCGAAACCGGTGCCGACCTTTTATATATATAATTGTGTTTTTCTTATTTAAATATAATGCCTTTCCACTCAAATTTTATCCAACACCTCATAAGTGAAATCAGTCTGTAGATGTTAAATTTTGTTCAATTTCTTTTGTATTTATATAACCTGTTTTTTGCATCTGTGCGATAAAAATCTTAAAAAAGCCTAAAGACGAAACTCCGATTGTGAGTGAATTTTTCATCGTTTGAAAGATTCAAATATAATACTTTTGTGACTCGACTTGTGTAAAATTTGGTGAATGTTTTGATCTCCTGTTCAGTCCGATCCGATTCAATCGGTCTAATTCAGTGGTAGGGAACGACTACCAACGGGTAATCGAATTACCCAGTATGACATTTTGAATTACCCACCAAGAAAATATGATGATGTTTTTTTGCGAAATATCGTAAAACTTTCTAAAAAAAATCAAAACGAAGGCAGCCACTAATAAAAATATTTTTTTTTAAATGTATGTTTGTTTTATAAGATAAATTTGTATTTACACATGCATACATGTATATATAAATATTTCATTTTATGATAATAAAATGTTTTTTAAAAATGTCATTTTTTTTTTAACTTTTACCCGTTTATCAAATGAAATTTTTTACCCAGTCTCTCAAAAGCGTGCCGACCACTGGTCTAATTGGTTTTGTTTCTGACGTACAAAAACTGCATCTGTTAGTTAGTACAGGAACCGAGACACTAATCGATTCTTATTTTAGTTTGAAACTGACTGTAGTTATTCATATTTTTCGATTTTTTGTGTGGAAGAGTCTAACCATCGTTGTTGCCCCAGTCCCGTCGTTTTTTGGCACTCACATCGTCTGGTATATGTGACAATGCCGTACGAACACACTCCCCAACCCATTTTCATTTTATAACTCGTTCTCAATGGCGGTAAACGCATGCGCCGTTGGTGGACTTTGACGTTGCTCATTACAAAGAACTTTTCTTGGCACTCGCGTAGTTTTTTGTTATTTTTTTTTTTACATTTTATCACGTATTATTTATTGCTCATGATTTTATTACCATGACCAAAGAATGAAGACGATCGAATTTGACAACGCAGTGACCTATAACTTTTTTTTAGTTTATTAAATTATGTAACGGAGGTTTTCAAACATTTTTTTTTGTGAAATTTGAATTGTTGAAACTTATATTATGAAAATAAGTACTAAAAATGTAATTGATGATATCGACTGAAGGTGCTTGATGGAATTTCAATATCAAATTTTAAATTGTTACAACTTTGTACGATTCCACATGTTCTGCCACTACCGACCCGGGTTTCGCCTTTCAGCATCGTCAGGCATTCTATCACACGGATGCATCAGAACTTACGCACAATAAACAGTTAGAATTGTCTACATAAAAAAAGGTAATTATTATAGGAAAATACAGACCCCAATGCAAGAACTAAATAGCAGCTAAAACATATTTAATAATATTGATCTAATAATAATTAACAAAATTGAATGTGATAGTTTTTATTAAGGATTAATATTGTTGAAAAGGCTATGAAATAAAACTACAATACATTAAAAACGGTTATATATTTTAAGTTAATATTCAAAATATTTTTTCTATAAAAATGAAATAATGTATTTATAAAGATAGTTTAAATTGCAATTTAGAGGCGGGACTGTAATCTAATCCTCAGTTTCTCAACTTTTTTTTATATCCATGGACCACCAAAAAATCCAAAACTGTTTCGCGGACTATCAACATTGGAATAAAGTAATAAATAGTTATATAATTGTTTTTTTTTTTTAATTTTGCATCAGTTTGTATGCTTATATAACAGTATTTAGATATACTAAAACAGACAGTAAAAAAATTAAAAATCCATAACGTACAAATTAAAATTCGATTGTTTCGCCTCACCCAAACATCTTCGCGGAACACCGGTGAGAAACTATAATCTAATCCACTATAAGTATGGGTACACGTGTAACTGAAAGAGACCACACAATGTTTTAATTTTTCAATATTTGTTTTAATTGATAGCATTTCTCATTGAGATTTTGGAAAAAATTACAGCAGCAATGGGTTAAGTACATTTTATAATTAAAAATATAACGCGTTTACTTTAAGACTTCAAAAAATTGCTGCATCTATCATATTGTTCAATATTTCTTGAGCATCCAGAGTTTCCTCATTGCACTGTCCAGATTAGAAGACATAAAGATTTGTCTTATCCAACTGTAATCATATTCCACTGGCTCCAATTTTCCAACGGCGGCGTGTGAATCGGGATCTCGATTAATAATAGACTGGATATTTCTTAATGATGAGTGTGTAAATAGAATGCCCGCAACCATTGGCACTCGAGTTAAATGATGAAGACTATTATTAGTCTACAATCAAACCACGAAGCGTTTGGGATTAAAATAAAATTGTGCATATGATATTTGTTGACTCATTGGAACGAAATGTTTGAGAGCAATTTTCTAACCAATTCTTTGTTAAGCACATTTTCAATTGAACATTCAACCGTTTGCGAAAAAGACAATATACTAAATTGTAAATACCAGGGCTGTGGAATCGGTCTCGTGAAAAACGAACGACTTCGTCTATTTTTTCGATTAGACGATTTTCAAAAACATCTTTATGAACCATTTGCCTGATTGGTTGGTTGATCTTAAGTTAAATGCACATAACACGGTGAAAAAATAGCAATGTATTTTAGTTCTACATTTTATATAGTTGATAGCTATTTCGGCTCACGCCATCGTCAGAGCTATGTTTTAACGTGCATTTGCTTATCTATATATAGTTGTGTAGAAGATGTATTGCGTATTGCACAGCTATTTATAGATAAGCCAATGTACGTTTAGACATAGTTCTGACGATGGTATGAACCGAAAAAGATATCAACTATATATATATATATATATATAGAACTAAAATACATTGCAATTTTTTCACCGTGTTATAATGGAGTTCTACCAAGTAAATGCCAATTCAATCAATAAATGCACATAAATAGGAAAGGTAGGAAAAAACCTGATCAAAAATAAACACGACACCACAACCCTGAAAAACTCTACCTGTTCCCTTATTGAAACTTTTACCACTAGAGCACGATGTTCGATTGTACATATATTAGGTTGATGCAAAAGTATTTACGTATTTTTTTAAAGAAATAAAAAACATTTTTTTTTCAAATCTTTTATTATATCAGTCAATTATATATTCTCCATCATTTGAAATGACTGGCTCCCATCTTTCCACAAGCTTATTTATACCTCTGGTATAAAAATCGCGAGACTTAGAGGCAAAACACAAATCGAGGGATGTTTTGACCTCCCCAATTGAATTGAATGTTTTTTTATTTAAAATTTTTTGTAATGATCTAAATAAGTGAAAATCCGACGGAGCAAGATATGGGGAATATGGTGGGTGCTTCAAAACTTCCCAATTCAACTCCTTTAGTTTGTGTTGGGTTTTTATCGCCACATGTGGTCGCGCGTTGTCGTGGTGAAATACGACTCCCTTTCTGTTTATCAATTCCGGTCTGTATTTGCAAAGAGCCGCATTTAGTTTTGTTATTTGATTGCAATATCTGTCAGCTGTGATTTTTTGATTATTTTCTAATAGCTCGTAATAAACAATTCCCTTTAAATCCCACCAAACACAAAGCATCACCATCTTTTGATGCATATTGGCTTTTGGGGTGGTTAATGGCACTTGTCCAGGTCTGGTCCAATGTTTTTTTCGTACGACATTGTTATACACAACCCACTTCTCATCCCCTGTCACTAGTCTATTCAAAAAAGGTTCTTGTTTTTGCCTTGCACTCAACGAAACGCAGGTAGAGACTCGGTCCAGTAGATTTGCCGGCGATAGTTGGTGTGGCACCCAAACCTCGTATTTGGAGACCATCCCCATGCGATGCAAATGTCGCACCACCGATGATTGATTGATCCCTAGTTTCAGGGCGATCTCTCTGGTGTTTTGACGGGGATTAGCGTCAATTATGGCCTTGATTTTGTCATCATCAGCACTTAAAGGCCGCCCAGCCCTTGGTTTATCGACTAACGAAAAATCTCCAGTTCGAAATCTTGAAAACCAAATTTGAGTCAAACGAACTTTAGTTGCATCACTACCGTACACGTCACAAATATTTTTGGTTGCCACAGTCGCTTTATTGCCTTTACGAAATTCATAAAGAAAGCAATGGCGTAAATGCACTTTATCCAGACATTTAAAAAAAAATTAGGGCTCTTCACCACTCGCTAGCCAAGCCAAAACTGAGTAGAAAGCAGGTATATATCAACCATTACACAAAAAAAAAGGTTTGAGAACAATTACCATTCGTCAATTCCGAGAATCTTATACCTACCCCGATACATTGAAAACACGCAAAGACTTATGCGTCAACCCAATATAATATTTTTTGCAGTCAGATAGCGGTACATAATTTGATAAATTAACATTTTAATTGTCCGATTGATCATTGTAACATTAATTTGATTTCTATATCGTTTGGCCTTACGTTTCTGTATCTGAATTTTGATAGAATTTAATTTGCAAGTTGGCCATGGCTGACTTATATCTCAGCTGTAGAAGTCGGCTTGCCAAAAGTGGCTCGGCGCGCGTGTTGGGCACTCGAAGCACGTGGACACCGCTCAGTCAGTCCGCGACCTCAGCCGCTAAGCCGGCCCGACCGGTCGACAGATAAATCTAAAAGTCCATCTCGCTTTATTGATTTTTACTCGGTTTTATCTGTGCATGGATTTAATCGTCGGCTTTTGAATACTATCTCAAATTAAAATCAGTGCTTATATAATAATATTTTCATATCAATTTCTTCTATTAAAGTTTTGTAAATGTATGAGAACCTGTTCTTTATATCTATCTCATAACAATAGACGATAAATTGGCGTAGTTTGTGTGACTGTCCCAAAAGCAATGTATTTTAGTTCTACATTTTTTTTTAAAAGAACTAGTTCTGACAATGGCGTAAGCCGAAATAGCTATCAACTATACCTTTTAAAAAAATTGTAGAATTAAAATACATTGCTATTTTTTCACCGTGTTATAATGGAATGCTTCCACGTAAATTCCAATTCAATCCGTACATGTTTTAGTACTCCACACAAATTCCACAATATATTTTTTGATCAGGACCGGTTTCAGGAGCATTATATTGTCAAAGTGATTGCAGTATGTTGGTAGTTACGCTCGGGGCTGTGGAGTTGTTAAAAAAACACGACTCCGAATGGAAAAAGTTAAATTTTCTCAAGTTTTATTCTATTCTCTTTCTATTTATGTGCATTAAATTAAAAATCAACCAACCAATTCGGCAAATTGTTCATTGCGATTTTTTCAAAATCGGAAAAACAGTCCGTCTTATATTGTTTCCTTCCTTCCTTTTTATATTGTTTTTCTTTTCAAACTCTAATCTACGAAAGCAATCTATCGAAGATATCAAATCAATTATCTCTATTTTTATGACTTATCACAAAGATCAGATTTCTGATTATTGATAATTGACGTCTTATTATATTAATATTATATCTTTACGGTAAATAAGGTAACATGTACAGTCGTCGGCCACCCTTCACAGTCGAGCCTGTAAAACACAATGAATAGATATTTAAAATCATATCTCCATATATGCTATAAAACTTCAGTTCTAACACATTATTCGCTGCTTTTTTAATAGTACTGATCCTAAAACATATTTTTCATTCTAGTCTCTTTATTTGATAGAACGGTGAGGTCAATGTATATTTTCAATGATTAATATAATCGTGAGATTAGACACTATGATACAATTCTTTATAATAAAATTTAAAAAAAAAACAAGTGATTGACCAATATCTTTCTGAGTATGGCCGAATACTGGACTTTTTTGTAATCATTATATTAAATATGAAAACAATGCATTTCAATAAAACTTGTGACATATAAGCGGCCCGTATCCGTAACTGGCTGATCACTGTTTTCGTTACCCTGTCGCGATTTATTTTATCTTGCAGTTTTTCTTCTATCCCAAAATACTGCCTTTTCCGTTTTAGTTAACTGCGAGTTATTATTTTGCAATCCGAATGAATGCGAGTGAAGTGAGGTTATGTTGCCACTGCAAAATAAATAAAATGTTAGTTTGTTGTAAAATTTTCAATTATTTCACCTTCGATTGTTTATTCAATGCTGCGACCAGTAGGAAATATTTTCAAACGTTGAAAAATGCTGCTATAGATTTCATTATTCCACCAATCCATCGTTTTCTTAGAATATAGTACGTGACGATTCCACCCACCCTAAACACGTGGCCTTGTCTCTAGTGCAGTGGTTCTCATGTGTGGCCACCAACAGTTTTATAGTAAATATTGATGAATTGTACAAATGAATTGGTAAAATTATTGTTATTTTAAAATTGATTGAATAAACCTGAATTATCCAGCATTTAGTCGAGTTTAAGTAAAGAATCGTTTTAATAATAAAACTGTTCAAAAATTTAGGTCGAAGCTATACGTTGACCATGAATCAAGTCAATATAAAGAATTAACAACAATTGCTTTATTAATTTTGTCGAATTTACCTACAACTGTATATCGTGAAAGATTATTCAGTGTAATGCACTATACATAGAAATAAATATCGAAACCATTTGTATCACATTTGGTGCGGCCACGCGACATTTCTATAGGACCGCTGTTGTTTATAATGCGGCCACAGTGAAATTTCACCTCAGAACCACTGCTCTAGTGCATCAATCGCCCGCTTTCATATCAGCCTATTATAAACACTTATTTTCTTCCATTCTCACGACTACATAGTTTCGTCTTAATAATTCTTGTCTATTTTTGTATCGACAGATACTCAAGCATATCCGAATGCCGCGGTGAAAAAATACGCAATAATTTTTGCATGTGTAAAAAGTGCCTGCCTGCCTCGATATTTTGCATACCTGTATCATGGTGAAAAAAATATAATTTATGTATTCTCGACACTTTAATATTTAGTTGTGTTCGTTCAGTGAATCAGTGAGGTGAATGGGAAATACAGTTGGGTGACATCGCATTGTACGCAGAAATGTGTTTTGATTTGGGTAAGTTGACGGAAATATCGCAACGAAATTTCAACGGTCAAATCAAAATGTTTTTTTCTTATTAAATTAGATTTCGGGTGGTTTAAAAAGGTCACATTAATAAAGGAAAGCACAAAAAGGAAGTATGTTCAACTATAACAGTGGTTTTCATGTGCGGCCATCAACAGTTTTAAAGTAAATACACCCAGTCCTTTTTTTACGCGATACATTGGTTCCAGAAAACGGCGCTGTTCTGAAACTGTGCCAAATTTTTGGTCCAAGTTATACGTTGACCATGAATCAAGTGAATATAAAGAATTAACAACAATTTCTTTATTTATTTTGTCGATTTTGCCTACAAATGTATATTGTGAAAGATCATTCAGTGTAACGCATTTTATAACAAATTAATATCGAAATGCGGGTTGTAAGTGACATAACCTGTGGAATCGTATAAAGTTTTAACAATCCAAATTTGAACAGATTTTTTTATTATCATACCATTAAAAATAGCGAATAGCTTTTCACTAGTGCTGTCCAAAACCTTATTCTGTCTATCCTTACTCTCTTAAAATAAGATTTTGAATAACTACTTGTGTGATATCTCAATAATAAGGCCATATATGCACATGGTTTAATTTATCTTGCTACGATTATCACGATTAGTCTAGCTGTCGATTGCTTATACGGAGTCGAGATCTTCAATTATAATTATCTCTTTTTTTTACTAATATGCGAAGTAAATATGTATATTCTTTTCATATACAGTCAAAAAAGTTAAACACAAAATTGTCATATCATAAACATCGGTTAACACGAAATAATACTGCGTTTCGACAAATTCATGTAATTTCATACAAATGTATTCATTGATCAATATTTCGCTTAACACATAAACATTTTGTATCTCAGACGAACAAAATGTTCAAAAAGCTCTCTATATTTAGCTTCTTAACTTGGGGCAGTGGTCGGCAACCCATGGCAACCCATGGTAATCGAATTACCCGCTTAAGAAATACGATATTTTTACTATCAAATTGTTTATTTATTAAACATATGGGAAAATGAAAAATTAATATTAATGTAAATATAATTTGGTTTTTATATATATATATATATATTAAACCTTTACCAACTAAACAAATAAAATTTAGAAAATTGATTTGTTTTACACAGTCTCTCAAAAGGTTGGTGACCACTGACTTGGGGGTCAATATGTTTCGTGGAATTCTTCTTGTATATAACCGATGCAAACCGTTTACTGTATTGTTAGTTCTATTGCATTCTTATGATAGAATGCTTCAACGAATCAACAATTTTCTTACTCGTAATACTTAATAGAGAGAATATTTAATAGAAGGCTGTTAACATACCTGCAAGTGAAAATTTTAACGGTCAGTCGAATGACTTGAATTTTATGATAACGAAAACAATTGCGATTTTTTGTTTGAAGTTACCTCAGTTTCATGTTTCCTGTTTTTGACTGTGTTTTTAATGTGCGCTGTGAAAAAATCGATTCAGTCCTCGTCGTAATGCAAACAAATCAATTTTCTGCAAATTTTCTTATTGCTTTATTGACTTGATGGTTTCTGTGTTAAGGTAGCGCGGGCCGTAGTCGGTATCAATTAATTGTTTCGTTCATTTTAGGTCACGGCCCTAACCTTGGTACAATCTGTCGGCTTAATTTTTTTCGCCAGTCGTAGAGAATTTGTCGCCGATCGTGTTTGCCCAACCGCCTTCGTTCCGTCAATGTCGCCATTTAAGAAATATTCGCACAGGACCGCACCCAGGCAATCTGGTCGAAACACTATCAAATGACTCATATTCTAGAAAGATTTTTAAAAAAAATATTTATACAAACCTAATAATGATAAATAATGAACTTATAATCCTTGTTCGAACACAGCTGTGATAATAGACCTACATTGAGACATGAGTGATTAACTTTCCCGTCTCTAAGAGTACACACATTCTCCCCCAACTGTTACTTTATCTTAAATATACATTTTTATATTGATGATAAATGTTTTTAACTCATGGTAATCCGAAATTAAAGCTTTTTTTTTTTACATCTTACTGAAGAAAGAAAAATATTAGGTGGCAAGAAAAAAGTCAGAGTCACGTTAGTATAGATCAGGGGGGGGGGCAAACTTTTGGGATGAAGGGCCAAATTCAAGAATTCAAAATGAGCGGGAGGGCCGCAAATAAAATACAATTTTTAATATGTACGTAAACTATTTATTATTATAATGGTTTGAACAGGACCCGAGATGATGAAATTACAAGACATTTTTTTTATTTTAAGTTATATTTGTTTTCAATCTTTTTTTTAAAAGCGTTAAAAGATAAAAATGTCAATCTTTTCACATTGTTACGCTCGCGTGCCACAGAAAAATACGCGCACGAAATAATTTGCCCGTGACTGGTATAGATTAATGTTTCGTTTTATATAATAACTGGCAACATTCAACTACGCAAGTAGAGTTGGGAGACTCGATTTTATTAGTCATATATTGATGTTAGTTCTGAGACGTAACTATAAATATGATAATTTCTTGAAAAATATAGTGATTTTAGTTGAATATATATTACGACAGATGCATAGAGATATAAAAAAAACTTAAGCAATACAGAATAAAGTCATTTTCTTTGGGGTCAACCAAATCCCCCCGTCGAGTTTTTTGACAACAGTCTTTTAATAGTTAATAGAAATTATAATAATATTCGCTATTCAACTAGTCGAATACTAACAGATGAAATTGGACCGGATAAAACCGTCAAAAGACAAGATAACACGAGATAAAACCGAACATTAAATGGACTCTATCAAACTCGTGGAAATTATCACGAAAAGTCAGTTTTTATTTTAACTTACTTTAAACTAAAAGTTTAAACTCTTATAGTGTCAATTAACATCTCTTCGCATTCAGGCGTCGCAACAATTGAGGCGTTAAGTACACCCTACTTAATTCATCCGTCAGTATATTTTTTTAAATATAATTAATAAAATATATATAAACAAACGATTACTTTATTGTTGACCAAAATATTCAAGATCATGGCGGCAGCCGGAAGTATGGAAAAAATCTTCATCAATCACTTTGAACCTTGAGTGATTTTTACTTATGATATTTTGATAGTTTTTCCTTATTTTTTATAGTTTGTTTACCTTGTTGTTGGATAATTTGATTCATAGATCAAAACTAACAGCCGATACAAAATATGACAACGAATTTTACAAACAAAATAAAACGAAGTGTTTATACGGGACCATTCTCAAATATTTTTCTATACCATCAGTCCATTAAGTGTATATATTGATCGATAGTGCAGTCTAATTATAAATATATTTTTGCTGGCTTTTTAGTAAAATCACAGTCTCATAACATTGCGCAGAATATAATTTAACACATTCCCTGCTAAGTAACTTAAAGGATATTCTAACACCGAATATTGTAAAAAATAATGTATAATAGCTTATTAAGTGTCTGTACTGTTACAACAGTTTGGATGTAATCTGTCAGAGGATTAATATTTGTAGAAAAATTTATTTTGAATTGCGAAATAAGCATTATTTATCAGTTTGATATTGTATCTCGAGTTAAAATTATATTTTAACTTTTGAATACTTGGTATTGACAAAAAAAAAGTTTAATAATTGACAATTACCGGCAGAGCTAAAAACTCTTGTAGTGCGTAAGTCGTACGTCATATTATTTAAAATAATCGAAAAAACTACAGCGCATGCGTACGAAAATTATATGTATTTGTACAGCGACGAAATGATGCGACGTCCTAATTGACAAGTACCGTCAGCTTACAACTATAACCGCGAAACGCATTTAAAAACTGTGGCAAAAAACCCTAATTGACAGCTCGTCCGAGATTCCCTACAACTTTGTACGAACACACTTGACAAACCAATATTTTAAATCGTGTCATGAACTCGAAACTTGGCATCCCGACCGATAACCTGAATATTTTCAATAATTTATTTGGCCTACATAATATTATTACATAAATCTTGATATTATTTACGTCTGTTTTTTTTTATCGTCGGGCTATTTGACTTACACATTACAGAATCTGTGATTGGACATATTCTAGCAATATGATAGATTGTTTACACCGAGTTACGCTAATTGCTGTACATTTGTCAAAGTAAATGCTGTAACTATCGGGGTTTTGGACATGACATATGGGTCAAACGTCTTTAAATGTCTCAAGGGTAAATGAAATACATTTAAATACGTAATAAAAGTAATATTTCTGTCATTAATAATCGTATATAATCAAAATTTTGGCCGATAAGCCAAGATAAATAATAAATGAATCATTTTTGTATTAATTATTTAAGCTTGAAATTTTAGGATTAGACAGAGGTCAATTATTAAATTCTTATTATATTCTTCACGACCAGCTTAATCTTCCCAATTCCTCCGTGTATCCCTTACGTGAGGATAGTTCAATGAGTCGACAACCTCATAAATAAAATTCTTACATTACGACATCTGATGTTTAATTCCCACCTTTACCCACTAATTTAAAATAAGTAGATATCTCTAAGTCTAAAATTACCCAATTGCAATCTAATGAGAGTTGATTATTATTTGTTGTAGAATCCTTTCATCGAATACTCATTAACAGTATTTAGTGTTAAATAAAACTTATCACAGGTAATTGAATCATTATGAAATCTGTCTAAAGTCTGTGTTTTTCTTTTGTAAGTAACTCTTCTCATATATAACCAATGCTAACTTGTTATTGTGTGTCAGTTACATTGCATCCGTGTGATAGAATACCCGAAGATGCCCAAAGGCGAAACCCGGTCGTTAGTTACATAACATGTGAAATGGTACCTTAAAGGTTCAAAAATTCAAATTTGATATTTAAATTCCATCGAGCGTCTTCAATCGATACCATAAGTTAAATGTTCCACTCGAATTTGAATAAAATGAAAATGGCTTAAAAATTTAAATTTTTGGAAATCGGATAACATTTTAAATAAAAAAAAATATTTTATCAGTTGATAATTCTAGCGACGAGCGAAACCGGTACTGATCATCATATATATATATATATATTGCGAAAGTAACATTACTAAACACGTGTCACTATTTAAAATATGGTCAAATTTGAACTGACGAGTCAGTTCTGTTGCGAATGCGTGAAGATGCCGAGACGCGAAACCCGAGTCGGTGACAAAGCATGTAGAATCGTACAAAGTTGTAACAATTCAAATTCCATCAAGCACATTCAGTCGATATCATAAATTACATAAAATATGGTCTACGTTTTTGCCATGTGTATCGACTGCAGAGCAACGGAGGGGGCGACGTTTTGACACAGTAAAGGAAAGCTTAATTCTGTTCTCGGTTACTATACCGGGTGACAATATTGTATAATGCTATCGATACGCGATGAAATATGTGTCTATTTAACCACGTTTTCGATCACGTTCTTTTGGCGTGTGGACGTATCTATCATCCTAGCCCCCTCGCTCTATTGTTACGTGCGAAATTGGCTTAGGGGTATCCGTTTATCGTCTGCATTTTGTCGATTTCCCACGCGGCAACCACTTCAGCACATGTTAGGGTTCGCCGTGACCTTTGATACGTCGACTAATAAAGCTGTCAAACTGACAGCAGATAAAAAAAATCGATCCTTGCACATCAGTGGCTCTCACGTAAAATTGCACTGGGGCCGCATTATGTACATCGGCCGTCATATGTATATGTAAATGTCTCGAGACCGCACCGGTACAAATTTATTTCAATTTTTTTTGTTTGTGGAATTTCAATATCAAATTTGAATTGCCTACATCTTTGTACGATTCCACATGTTTTGTCACTATCGGTTTCGCCTTTTGGCATCTTCAGGCATTCTATCACACGGATGCAACAGAACTGACGAACAATAAACACCAATCAACGTCTATATACCAAAGGTAATTAATTGAAGAAAAACACACCCTAAGGCAAAAACTAAATGGCAGCTAAAACAATTTTAATAATATTGATGTAATAATAATTAACACAATTGCCTTGTAATTAATTAAGTTAATTTTTTATTTTTTTAGTTAAGTTTCATTAACGATTAATATTGTTAACAAGTCATTCTTGAAAGGGTTTCACAACAAATTATAATCAACTGCCATTAAAATATAATTGGTTTTTTTTAAGAAATACCTACTTATATAAATTTGGCTAGTAACGATTAAACATGTATATCATCTTGCCTTGGGTCTTTGTTTTCTTTAAAGCAATACCTTCGTAATACCTTTGGTAGATAGACGAAGGTAACTGTTTACTGTAACGTCAGTTCTGTCGCATCCGCGTGATAGAATACCTGAAAATGCCGAAAGGCGAAACCCAGGTCGTTTGTGAAAAAAACATGTGGAATCGGTACAAAGTTGTAACAATTCAAATTCAAACATTTTAAATGTCAATATTTTCTATGAAGCTGTCGGTGGCCACATATAAGAACCACTGTTCCAGACAAAGGTTCTGCTAGTTGAGATTTCTTCACTTTCTTATTGTTATTAATTGACACTCCAGTGTCCTGCCTTGCATTATCAAATTAGCATATTGGTCTATCTTATAACTTCTTATGTTCATAGAGCGATTACTACCACGGTCAGTATTAAATTTTTAAGTCTACGAATACAGTAGAACCCCACGGGAATATCCCACATTTTTCCCATTCATTTTATATTCTTTCCACCAAACTCCCATAATTATTACATTAAATAATGCTAACACTTTTATATTTATAGAAAAACTTCCACTATATATTTTATGATCAAGACCGGTTTCGCTCATCGCGAGCATTATCAACTGATCAGTTGTGAACAGAGTCGTGAAAAACAAGCGACCCCAATTATTTTTTCGATTAGACGAGATTGAAGAACATCTCAATGAACAATTTGGTTGATCTTTAATTTAATGCACATAAATAGGAAATGTAAGAAAAGACCTGACAAAAATTAACTTTTTTAGTCGCAATTGTGTTGTTGGTCAATGCCGTAGTCTTGGAATCGTATTGTTTTAATGATTTCACAGCCCTGAAAAACTAAAATGTGTTTTTTATTATTTAAAATAATAATACAGTTATCCTGTTAATATTTTCGCTTCTGTTCCGTCGTTTAGAGAATCATTATTGGTTACGAAAAAGTAAAATCATTTTATAATTCAAAATAGATGAATCTGTTGTTACAATAATAGTAAGCGAGTTTTAAGGTTTTTATTTAGTGGTCCGCGAGATATGGTTTAACGTTGGCGACCACTGATATATTGTAGATTGTGACAATTCTTCAATTACTTCTTTTTATTATTTTCGTACATTTCCTGGTACCGGATCGAAACAGTTGACTCAAGGTCGCGTAACTCGAAGAAAACTTAAAAATAGTAAATTAAACAATGTTTTCCCGGCTTTTTTTATTATACGTTTATTTATGTACAGATAAGATAATTTGATGAGAATAATTGTGGAAAGTGGATTATGTTCAAAATGCCGCGAATTTTACGAGGGCAAATATTTAACTTACGTTATACGTATTTTGCACAGTGCTATTTTAATATTACGTAAGTGTCATTTTAATAAAACGGTCGAATTAATTTTAATTTCTGAGCTATAAACGCTTTCGCGTTATGAGATATTAATTACCAATTAGCCCCTGGAATAATGCATTACGTTTTGACAGTGTCGTACTTCGGATTTAATAAAATAATTCTGAAAGGTCTCGGCTGTTGAGACGGCTGATTTTCGTGCAATGATAGTTGATATTCAGAATTATTAAAATGTTCAAGTTAATTTCTGCGTAAAAATGCATGCTAATTTTTACAAATACAACTTTACAAAAACAGTTTTTCAATTGTTGGAACTGTGTACGATTATACATGTAATGTCACTCACGACCCAGGTTTTGCCTTTCTGCATCTTTAGACATACTATAAAAACAGTATGAATCGCCTACGAAGAACTTATTATACAACAAATATAGATTCAATTTATGATATCGACTGAATGTCCTTGATGGAATTTCAATGTCAAATTTTAATTTGAATTGTTGCAACTTTGTACGATTTTACATGTTTTGTCACTAACGACCTATCTGTGGATTGCACCCGTGTGATAGAATACTTGAAGATGCCGAAAGGCAAAACCCGGGTCGTTAGTGACAAAACATGTGGAATCGTACAAACTTGTAACAATTCAACATTAAATATTGATTTTTTATTGTAGGAGCTAACTATACATTCGAAATGATTTATTAAAATTTTTTTAAATATTTATTCTGCTGCTAAGGTCTTGCCTTAATGTGTTTTTTTTTTGTAATTCTTCTTGTATATAAACATGCCGAAAGGTGAAATGCGGGTTGTTAGTGACAAAACATGTGGAACTGTACAGAGTTTCAATTATTAAAATTTGGTAAGCTTCCTTAGTCGATATCGTAAATTATTTCATTAGATGGTTTTATACCAACACTGATGAATTCATTTTTGAAATATTAAATATTTGATTATTTTTTTTATGAGGTTCAGCAGAGAATGGGTTGAAGGCACAAATACCAAGGCCTAGTATCTAGTATTGTGTAAAATATCACCAAATCAATCAATTCCAAAAAAAAATCCATATGAACTCTAAAATCGAGCTTATCTCTACATAAATTTTACTAGAACAGTTGAATAGTCATAAATCACACAAGATGCCATATATCACTGAAATTATGGCTTGACTTAACCTCGAAAAATATTATGGTACCTATTTATGATATTTTTAGACCTAACATGATTATCGATAAAATATATTAGGCTAGATGCATAGACATATAGAAAAGCTATAGAAATATTTATTTTTTTATAACATGAGAGAATAAAATCATTGATCTTCTTGAGGGGTCTGGCAAAACCCGCCATTGTCTCATAGGCAGTTTTTTCGACCCATAGTCTTTTAAGGGTTAATAATACATTTTTAATATCCAGGCATGATCTGTGAGAAACTGATATAACCTGTTTTAAGAATACATACATCAAATGAAATCGAATTTGTAAAACTTTTTGGGATTCGAAACCGTGAGTACTGTAACTGAAACCAACGACTTTGATTATTCTGCTTTACATTTCCACCCTATTATGAAAATATTTGTAAAGTACATACCTATTGAATACAGGGTTAATTAATTTTTATTTTCTTTTGCCAACAGGTTCTGCGGGGGGTGGATCGATGGGCGAGGATGGCGGGGACAATGTCCTCACCTTCGAGGACGAGAGGCTGGTGTCGGGAGCCATGGTCGCCCTCAACACCATGCGCAAAAACAAGCACTTCTGTGACGTGGTCCTCCATGTAATTATAATCATCAATATTTCAACAAATTTTAGATTTCGAAGAAAAGTTAAAAAGGTGTTAAAAGCATAAATAATTTATTTAACCAGTTCAATGCCTCACACACACCGGTGCGTGAATGGAGTGCTCGACGTGAGCAACATCGATGTGTTAATTATTAGGCTTGTTGTTCTTTTAATAAACATATTTTTCTCATTACCTGAGAAAAATGAGTAGTTAATTCATTTTATATATGGCTCAAAATTTTGTCGCCTCATTACAAAAATATTATTTCCCAATAACATTACTGCAGTATGCACTTATGAGAAATCTGTAGTCTCGCCTAACTTTTTTTTTGTTATTATAAAGAGGCAACTTTTGTTTCTCAGATGATGACTTTATGTGGGAAAATTGTAAAAGAAACAAATTCTTTCATAATATGTACAGCATTTATCGCTATGAGAATTAACACGGTGAAAAAATAGCAATGTATTTTAGTTCTACAAAATTATTTTTAACAAATATAGTTGATAGCTATTTCGGCTCACGCCATCGTCAGAACTATCGTCTATATTCGGCGTGAGCCGAAATAGCTATCAACTATATTTGTTAAAAATAATTTTGTAGAACTAAAATACATTGCTATTTTTTCACCGTGTTATAATGGAGTTCTACCTAATGCCTTCTAATGCCAATTCAATCAATAAATATTCTATGAGAATTATTAAACTTAATGAAAAAAATCTATTTAAATTATCGCTATGAGTAAACTTTTATGTATTTTGTTTATGGTTCTACAATCGAAACAAAATTCCATTTTCACATACAGGCATATTGTAAAACTCATCGTAACTACTAACTATTAATTGATAAAACCAAGAAAATATGCGGTTCTGAAAGATTTCAATTGTATTCAAAAAAACACAATATTAAGTCTGTCAAATGTATGGACTATGACAAATTCGTTTAACTTTCATAGTTAAATAATCATTATTGTTTAGTGTGATTTAATTGTCCACTGATTTGTGGAGTGTTTCTTCCAGACCGGTTGCGCTGAGGTGCCAGCCCATCGAGCGGTTCTGGCAGCTGCGTCACCATACCTCTTCGAACTCTTCACAACGGATCAGGTAAAAATTTTATATTCATAATAACAGTTCAGAAAAACACATAAGTTTAGCTCTACTGTTAAATCATTGTGATGCCAGTACACAAACGTCATTTATCGATTTCTGTTACCGTGAACTGATGGGCTCAAATCTCCATTCAGAAAGTTTCATAAATGATTTCATGGATTTCCATCTGGAAGTATGCGTGAGCAATTAACCAATCACTAGTCGTATCCTGGTGCTATCCTTCTATCCTTACTCTCTCCAATGAATGGAGATTGAGCTACTGAGTATCAAGAAGTTGTAGAATAACTTCTACCAAGATACCTTCATTAAGTGGCCACATGGTTCGTATATGAAGCAAACCTGAATAGAACTATCTTTTATCTTAAGTCCAATTTGCACATTCTTAAGTGTCCGGTCGATAGGCCTTAATATTTTTACACTGAAGATAAAGATTTTTAGCGATTAATTTCAAATGCGTGACAGAAATTTATGTGAAAAAAATATTTTATTTTACTTTCATGGTGAAAAGATTTATCACCACTGACGTCCTTCCTGATTTACGATACTGCCTATGTTAAACCCCTAACTGTCAATGTCCGTATTCCTTGTAAAAATCTTTTTTGTGTTATGCAAAATATTGTTTTGTTGATTAAATTGGCATTTACTGGTAGAACTCCATTGTAACACTGTGAAAAAATAGCAATGTATTTTATTTCTACAAATTTAAACTCAGTTCTGACAATGGCGTGAGCCGAAATAGCTAGAACTAAAATACATTGCTATTTTTTTCACCGTGTTATAATGGAGTTCTACCAAGTGAATGCCAATTCAATCAATCAATATATAGATTCAATTTATGATATTGACTGAAAGTGCTTGATGGAATTTCAATATCAAATTTGAATTTGAATTGTTTCAACTTTGTACGATTCCACATGTTTTGTCACTAACTGACTGTCAGTTCTGTTGCATCCGTGTGATAGAAAGGCGAAACCCGGGTCGTTAGTGACAAAACATGTGGAATCGTACAAAGTTGTAACAATTCAAATTTGATATTGAAATTCCACCAAGCAACTTCAGTCGATATCATAAATTATGTGTTATATTGTTTTGTGTTTTGAAACTACACAGAATTTATTGGGACCTCAGTATTTATCGGACATGTTTCATTAATTGTTTTCGACTATAGTTAACATTTATGAAGCAAATATCTGTCTAAGGTTGCTTTCACGCAATTTAAATTGATAATGTAAAAATAATAAAGAATGTTATTTTATTTTCCAGGACCGAACCGGTGGGTCTGGAGCTGTAGTGCTGCCTCTCTCGTACAAACTGAGCGGTCCATGCGAAAGAACAGCCCTTCTCTGTCTGGTTGACTATGCCTACACCGGAATACTATCAGTGCCTGCCAATCAGGTAAATATTTCACGTCCTATTCTATGAAATTATGAATCTTATTACATAGTGTGATTTGTTTGGCATTTATCTTCATTGCTCGTTCACCAGGTACGTTCAGTATACCTCTGTGCATGGCAACTGCGTATGGATGAAGTTGTGAAGCGCTGCGGTCGGTTTCTCGCCGGAGCTTGGTTAGCGAGAGAGACTTGCCTCTCCGTGAGGGCCCTGCCTGGACTCCACGGGTCTGCAAGGTCTACAGTGGACCAATATATCGCAGAGAATGTAAGTTTTTTTATGATATTTTACTATTGTGACTAATGATGTAATGCAATGGTGCACAACCTGTTTAAAAGACAGTTCAATTTTATCTATTTTCTAATTTTTCACGGGCTGCAAATAATGTTATATTATACTATTAAGGTGTCGATTGTCACTCTTTGATGTAAAGACATGATATTTTAAATAATAAAAATATTTTTTTGTACTTTTTCTACAATATATTTTATGTTCAGGACCGGTTTCGCTCATCGTGAGCATTACCAACTGATAAGATACAAATTAGAAGCAAACCTGTATATATATTTAAATGCACATTTTATTAAAAAATTCCCACTCATTATTCTTGCAATAAAGTCTTTCTGAATTGTTCCGAATTTTTTATGGATTATTGACTTGTCTTTTTTTGTTTCCTTATTGATGAGATTGTTAACATCTCATTTTTTAAATTAATGTATTTCAATTAAATATATTTATATTGCATGACTTCCTGTAAATTATTTTACTAATTCATGAGCCTTCTGTTTTGTATACATACTTACTATCAACTATAGACTTGTTTGTCGTTTGCGTCCAATTTATAATGCTCATGATGAGTGAAACCGGTCCTGATCATAAAAATTATATGGAAATAATACTTTAAAATACAACATCTTTCTACGAACAAATGACGATTAACATCATAGAAGTATTTTTTTATTATTTTTAGCAGTAACTATCAATGGATTCTTAACGAACAAACTAATATATGTCGGTCGCCGCTCCTCAAGCCATTGCAAAGCGCATCCAATAAACCATTTCCGTATAATAAGTTTATTGATATAGCCGCCTTTTTAGTTTCATTTACAATTTTTAGTTGTAGTGCAAGCAAGAAACAAGCTAGGTCGTTAAAACAGGAGAGAAGCTGCATTGTGTACCTTTTCTAACACAGCTATATATAGATAAGCAAATGTTCGTTTAAGCATAGTCCTGACGATGGCATGAGCCGAAATAGCTATCAATTTGTAGAACTAAAATACATTGCTATTTTTTTCATCGTGCAGATTCTAGTGTTTCAACACACTTGAATCAGCCATCTCAACAGTTGATATGTTAACAATCGATAGATTAAACTGAAATAACAGCATTGATAATTATGCATGATCGAAAACAATATGGAATGTGTTTTTATGATTTAAAATATATTGTACCGCAAGAGATATGCTTATGATTATTTTTAATTTAATTGCGACACAATTTTATCATTCTCCACTCTGCACTATGCGTATATTCGCATGACGCAACTTTGTGTCAACTATAGTGCGATTTCCGACACTTGACTGATTTATTAATTACTATTTTCAGTTTTCATCGCTGTACAAGAGCAGCACTCTGTCGCAGCTGCCATTGGTTCAAGTCGAAGTTCTGTACACGGCCCGCAAAGACATGGACGCCATGGAACATTCCATTTTGGCTGAGCTCTTGCTGCAGTGGCTCCGCGATCTCATCACCGACGAACAAGTTGACGTAAGCTCCCCTGTTTATAATTTACGATTTCGACTGAACGACTGATGGAATTTAAATATCAAATTTGAATTTTCCAAACTGTGTATATACATATCCACATGTTTTGTCACTAATGAGCCGGGTTTCGCCTTTTGGCATCTTCAGGCATATCACACGGATGCAACGAAACCGACACAGTTACATCGGTTATGTTCAAACGGAATTACACAGGAAAAAATATAGACCCTTAGGTTAGGAGCTAAATATATATATCTGAAATAGTTTTAACAATATATATACACGTTGGTTGTGTCCACCTCCACCCGGTATGTGGATTTAGCTGCTGTTACACGGCTGCCTTCCATAACGTAACTGATTTAAAAAGAGTCAATCTACTCATCGTGTTCTTGGCCCAATGCAGAGCTGCATGGACTGATCCTTAAATAAATAAAAGAAAATGTGATTTGCTCACCCACGTACCTTACATGATATTATGTATATATTGTAGTTTCAAGCCTTTATTTTTCCAAAGGTCCAAGCCAAGGTCCTATATTTTCTCCTGTGTATTTCTTCTTGTATACAGCTGATGCAAATCGATGACGATGTTTTGATTCTGTTGCACATGTTCGAATGCCTGAGGATGCCGAAAGGTGAAACCAGGAGCAAGACACATGGAAATGTACACAGCTTATCAATTCATATTCAACTTGAAAAAAATTCAAATTAACTTTTTACATCATAATAAGGAAACTGATACAACTCTCAAACTTTTGTTTTTAGGTCAGTTCATTCATCGGTCGAACACATTTACTCTACATTGCCGGTGGCCGTGGTCTTCGAGACTGCGCCGGTCTCCCCCCCGCCCATTCCGACACTCAGCTGCTTCAAGAGTACCGACGGATGCTGCTTAAGTGCCCACCAAACAAAAGTTTGTTTAGTTTTCATCTCACCGTTTTATACCATACCATGCTGATACATTAACATACATCATTACACCAGTTACTTAAATTAACAACTGTGTAGGTGGCATTGATTTTTTTGTAAGTAACTAGAATTCCAACACCCAGGCAGCAATTTTCTTCAATATCAAATATACGTGGACTTGAATTTTTTAACCCTTTGCATTTGAGGGTGACACTTCTTAACCCCTTAGCTGCTAACGACACCTGTGTGCAAATTTTTCAGATGCTTAGCACGCCTCAAGTGTTGTCATTATTTTGCTGAAATTAATTTCACAGTATGACATCATTCAATCTGTACACATCTGCAGGAGTCAAAAGATTGCATTGTTTTATTTATTGCCTAAAGGTTAGCTTACACTATACTTAAGAATATATCATATATTTTGTTACTCAATGTGTTTTTATAACTATAGGGTCCGCCATCTAAAGTTTTTTTTTTCAACTAGTGCTTATTTCGTGAATGGTAACACTTAGCTCATGTCTGATTTGACAGATAATTAGTTTTATCTTTCCGCTAAACGAATATGGTTGTGTATACGCTTGAACAACGCTGGGAAATATTGCGACATTACTTTGAAAATCATGGTAATGTTGCAGAATGTGTGCGAAAATTGCGTACGGATTTTGGAAGAAGAGAAGCACCGTCAGCTCCGTATGTTCGTTATCTTGTGAAAAAAGTGAAAGAAACTGGCATCCTCATCGATAAACCAAAGCGTGAAAAGCCAAAAACAGTGCGTACACCCGAGAATATTGATGCTGTGGCAGAAAGTGTGCGTGAAGCGCAATCAACATCAATTCACCGTCGTTCTCAACAATTGAACATTTCGGAGACATCATTGAGACGAATTTTGCATAAAGACCTTGGTATGACGCCATACAAAGTCCAATTGGTTCAGGAGTTGAAGCCAACTGACCATCCAATGCGTTTTCGCTTCGCTGAGTGGGCCTGCGATCGACTTACAGAAGATGCCGATTTTGCCAAAAAATCATCTTTTCGGATGAAGCTCATTTTGATCTTGGCGGGTATGTAAACAAGCAAAATTGTCGCATTTGGGGCACAGAAAACCCGCACGCATACATTGAAAAGCCGGTACACCCAAAACGAGTCACTGTTTGGTGCGGATTTTGGTCCAGAGGCATAATTGGGCCATTTTTCTTCGAAAATGAGCACGGAGTGGCCATTACAGTCAATGGCGATCGTTATCGGACCATGCTGAACGAATTTTTGTTCACAAAAATTGAAGAGGAGGATATTGGCAACATTTGGTTTCAACAGGACGGCGCTACGTGCCACACAGCCGAAGCTACACTCGATGTTTTGCGCCCTGTTTTTGAAGATCGCATTATCAGCCGCAGAGCTGATGTCGTTTGGCCACCTCAGAGCTGCGATTTGACACCGTTGGACTATTATTTGTGGGGTGCCCTCAAAGATAAGTGTTACGCCGACAAGCCAGAGACAATTGGCGCTTTAAAGGACAATATTCGTGAAGCCATTGGTGAAATACAGCTGCACACAATCGATAATGTGCTTAAAAATTGGACCGATCGTGTAGGCTACTGCATGGCCAGCTGAGGCAGCCATTTGAATGAAATTATTTTTCATTATTAACCGGAAGGATTGTACTTTCAAATAAAAAAAGAAATTTGAGAAAATATTAGTAGTTTTTTTTTTATAACATTTTCAAAAAAAAAGTTATTTGGCGGACCTCATATTATATATCATATTTCAAAACAACAATTGTTCACTAAGCAAAAATAAATCATTGCGAGTTATACAATTAGTTTACATAAATGGGCAGTGTGAATGTTGCTTTATGCAGTAAAAAACAATAGGTCATAAAAATTTCTAAAGGCACACTTTCCTAGAATTGACATTAAATACAAGATATTTTGTGTTAGCATTGATAGCGCCAATGTCTGCTAACATTTAATATTCAACTCTAGAGCAGTGGTTCTCATGTGCAACCACCAGAGGATTTTGCTGTGGCCACAATTTTATAGTTAATATTGATATTTTTAAAAAAATGCGGCCACAGTGAAATTTCACATGAGAACCACTGCTCTAGAATTAACATAATTTACAATCAATTATTTCAAATATTCATTCATTTTTCTGTTTATAGATGGCAAACGCAACGGTAATGGTGGATCAGCCATCAATGGCGTGAACGGAAGCTCAGGCGGCAGAAGCACCGTGTTCTCCAGAGACATCTTGGAGAGGGCTCACCGACAGCCAGGAGATGACTGGGCTGTCATCGCCAGTGAAAGAGTTGCAGGTTAGTATTTATTCCACACCGATTCAAACAATTCTTTTATATCTATTTCAGCTTTACACCATTATCAGAACATATTTCATTCTCTCAGAATATAACTTGAATTTAATTGACCTCTGTTTATTTGTAATAACGACCAGCATAATCTTCTCAACTCTTGTTATATATCCCTTAATGCAATCTCAAATTGAATTCCTATGTGCTTAATTCCCATTGTTACCCAACAATTTAAAATAAGAAGGTATATGTCTAAAATTACGCAATTGCATTCTAATGATAGTGGGTTATTATTTGTTGTAGAATCCTTTCATCAAAGACTCGTCAACATTTAGTGTTGATGAAACTAATCACAAGCAATTGATTGTCATTATTATTAAATCAATGGTATTGAAAGATATTTCAGTTGTATGTTTGGATCCTAGCCCTAGGGTAGGGAATAATTCCTCTTGTATATAACCAATTCTAACTGTTTATTGTGTGTCAGTTCTGTTGCGTCAATTACAATTAAACGTGCAATGTCACTCATGACCCGGGTTTTACCTTTCTGCATCTTCAGGCATACTATTATACGGATACGATAGATATGACAAACAGTAAACAGTTTGAATCGCTTATATAGACGAAGAATTTATTACACAACAAATATAGATTTAATTTATGATATCGACTTAGCTTGATGGAATTTTAATATCAAATTTGAATTTGAATTGTTTCAACTTTTTACGATTCCACATGTTTTGTCAGTAACGACCCATCCGTGTGATAGAATGCCTGAAGATGCTAAAAGACGAAACCCGGGTCATTAGTGATAAAACATGTGGAATCGCACAGTTTCAAAAATTCATACTTAAAGATTCTTCGTTTAAATTGGAGTGCTAAACTAAAAGAAATAAATCATTATAGAGTACTGTTTGCTTTCATTTTTGAATTTGAGCCCTCCTTCTTTCTCACACAGGTATAACTAAAATAAAATATTTACTGTCTAGTAATAAAATTTATATGAAGAAATGTACAAAATTCAATTCCACCAATCATCCTTGATTGATACCTAAAATCAAAAATGTTTCTTTTTTCCAGAACACACATTCCTATCTCTGTCATCATTAGATGGACATCTAGCGTTAATATCGGCGTCGCTTCGTCTCAATGAGTCACCTCTCCCATCCCCGCTTAACGGAGGGCTTCTCTCCAATGGGGTGGCTGTCTCCTCTTCCCCAACGGCGCTCATCGACACATCGGGAGCCATCGTGGCGGCCTTACCGCTCGCCCAGCTGGAGAGCCCCAGGTGTGCGCATGGAATGGCCGTTATGGACGGAAAACTCATTGTCTGTGGTATGTAAAATAACAATGATTATTGCACAGTTATATTTACAATTATCGGATGAAGGATCAGGGTTTATTTAACTCTTCCAGTGCCTAAATGGTAGAAATATTTCACTAATAATATATTGTTTTAAAGGTGGCTACGACAGATACGATTGCCTGAATTCAGTCGAGTCCTACGATCCAGAACGGAATAAGTGGAACCGACTCTCCGACATGAGACAGCAAAGAGGAAGATTCAATATTGCTCAGGTCATTATTATATACTTCTTCCTTTGTCCTCTCCTTTAACTTCTTCTCTTTTGATCCGGGATGAGGATATTTCAACACAGTATTTTGGGTCAATCAAACCCCACAGTGGTTTGTAGAAAAAATATGCAATTTGTCAGCAATTTTTTTTGTTAATACAGGACTCATCTAGGATAGGATAGGACACCACTTTCGTTCAAAAAAAATATGACTGAGCTTGACCAACAATGCGACTCTAAGTAAAAAAAAAAAGGTTTAATTTGAATTGTTGAAACTTTGTACGTGTATAACTTATTGTTTATAGATCAAGATAAATAATGCTAGTTTAACCCTTTATTTGCTAAAGTCGTTTAAATTGATAATTGTCGTCTTTTGATAGTGGAAACTTAAAAATACTTAACACTGTCAAAACTTCCGTGTAACATCAACCTTTTGTATTGCAGTGTGTCATTTGGTGATTAGACAAAAACAACTGATTTGAATTGTTACAGCTTTGTACGATTCCACATGTTTTGTCACTATCGACTCAGGTTTCGCCTTTCGGCGCCATCAGGCATTCTTCTGTTGCATCCGTGCGATAGAACGCCTGAAGATGCCAAAAAGCGAAACCTGGGTCGTTGGTGACAAAACATGTGGAATCCTACAAAGTTGTAACAATTCAAATTTGATATTGAAATTCCATCAAGCATCTTCGGTCGATATCATACATTAAAAAAAGGTTTTTTTTCCTACATTTCCTTTTTATGCACATAACGTTAAATTAACGATCAACCAACCAATCCGGCAAATTGTTTATTGAGATACTCTTCGAAATCGTATAATTGAAAAAGTAGTCGCCCATTTTTCACAACTCTGACATTGATCAAAAACACGACTTCGTCCAAAACACCGCAACTCCCCAATCTCTTCCTCCAACTCCTGTGGTTATAATTTTATGACAAATTGGTTTTCCAGATCGGAGACAGAATTTATGCAGTGGGAGGCAGCGATGGGCATGTTGAGTTGGACAGCGTCGAGATGTATCAGAGCGAGTTCGATGGAGGCCGATCGATGTCCACTTCGCTGGAAAGCCAGAGCGGCAGTCTTGACACGCCTCCGCTGTCGACTGACGACCACAACGGCCATAATGGAACCAGCAATGGAACAAATGTCACCAACGGCAATGGTAACTGAAATTTACCTATCAAATGGTTATTTAGCCTATTGATTGAATTGGTATTTATTTGGTATAATTCCATTATAACACGGTGAAATAAATAGCAATGTATTTTAGTTCTACATTTTTTTTTTTTAATAGTTGATAGCTATTTTGGCTTAGGCCCTCATTAGAACTATGTTCAAACGTCAATTTTCTTATCTATTATGTAGCAGTGTAGGAAAGATACACAATACATCCTCTCTTCTCTTTTAACACCCTAGTTTCATATTGTGCTAATGACATCTAAAATGCGGCACACATCTCATTTTATAAATTCTAAAAAGTGGTAAATTGATTTTATGCATTTCTTGAATTGAAAGTTAATTTGGATTTTTAAGGGAACAAACGTAAATAGTGAATAAATATTGTACTAAAACGATTTATTAAAAAAAACGGTATGAGAAGCGGTGGTAGATTTATATTTGTTTGTTCATTGAGAATGTCATTGGATTGCTGATTTCTATTAATTTCTAATTGTTCCAACGCATTTTAGCTTGGGGCCTTTATTACAGTAATAGTATAGTAATATAAAATTTGAACTGTCAGTTCTGTTACATCCATGTGATAGAATGCCTGAAGATGCCGAAAGGCGAAACCCGTGTTGTTAATGACAAAACATGTGGAATCGTACAAAGTTTTAATAATTCAAATTTGATATGCAATGCAATTCCATCAAGCACCTTCAGTCGATATCTTAATGTATAGTAATATGTAAAAATTAAATTAAAACAACTAAACAATGTGAATACTTTCCAGGCACAGCAACGGCAATACAACGTAAGAAAGCTTGGTCGAAGAGAGCCAAACTTCCACTAGCTAGGAGTTACGCAGGAGTCTGCAGTGGGCCCGAGGGTCGTCTGTTCTGCGTCGGTGGATGGGCTGGACAAGCTGGAGTTAGGGATTGCCATGTTTACAACACTCATGAAGACCAGTGGACAGAGATGGCTCCTTTAAACGCAGGTTATATTCTCAAATATCAGCAGTTTTTTTCACCAAACTTCGCTAATTGGAAACAAGTGCTCCAGTGTCCCAATAATAAGCCCCTTAAGTGTCCCAATTCAGTGGAATCGTCTATGTATACAAACTCTTATCCTGAATGTGGGTGCTTTGTCTTAATTCCCGATGAATTAACATCACACAATGCTGTTGTTCCAGGTCGGTCCCAGTCAGGCGTTTGTGTGTGGGGTGGCGCTCTGTGGGCTGTAGGAGGTTGCGACGCGTGGCGTTGCCTCACGACCACTGAACTCTTCAGCGACATCAATTCTACCGAATTAAGTACACCAGGAGCCTGGCACTTCGGTTAGTATTCTATATAAATTGTTTGTAATCTTTCTGAAACTCGTCATTTCTGTAATAGAAGCTGTTTAACCCGTTCCACGCAGCTGTTTTTCGTACAAATTCAATTTGTCCTTCTTTCCATATAAAAGTATAAATAGAGCAATAAAAAATAATTGGGTTGGCTTTTATGGAAGCTAGATGCATTAGGAATGTTTTACAACATTAAAAAACACAAAGAAATATCAAATTTGAATTGTTGTAGTTTTGTACAATTCCACATGTTTTGTCACAATCATTTTGACAAATATATTCCTAACAAAAAACTCACTCGTAAATCGCCGTTACCGTGACATATCGAAGCCACCATTCAAACTCAAATGAACAAGCGCCATTACTGTAACGTGTCATGGAATGTCACATTGCGATGCCGCAAGATTGGTGCAAAGTTTGGCGCAAAGTTTTAAACTGATTAGTGGCTCTGGCGGAGATCATGATAAATTTAAATGGTTCGAAAAATCGATGTTTTAACCATTTAAACCTAATATTTTTGACAAGTTATGGAGGTAGCGGTAGCAGGACAAATTAGGTGATATTTTGAAACCAAAATCAGTCACATATGCAAAAGATTGCCTGTATTACCGACGTTTGAAAGCTCTTGTTTCATACCTTGAGACGTTAGTGTAGAAAGGATTAACAAATAATCATTTCAAATCAATATTATAACTAAAGGAACTGTATTTTCATTTTCTATACAGGTCCATCTTTGTCGGTACCCCGCCGAGGCTGTGGCGTGGCCGTTTTCGGATCGTACCTGGCTTGTGTGGGAGGATCCGACGGACAGCACTCTCTCAAGTCTGTTGAGCTTCTAGATGCTTCCGGTTCTTGGGAAGCTGGCCCACCCCTAAGAGAAGCGAGAGCCGGATTAGCTCTGGCAGCTCTCGGAGACCGCTTGTATGCAGTGGGAGGCTTCTCAGGTAAATTTTTGACTGATTAGACCATAGGCTCCCATTCTTGGTCGCTAAAAAAAAATTTTTTGTATGCTTTTGGATTGTATGGGGGTCGCATGGATTTTATGAAAAGGGGTCGCCACCCGAAAAAGGTTGGGAGCCTTTGCATTAGACACTGCCTTTCCTTGAGAATAAATTTTATATTTTGTTATCAATTCAAATTTGTTCCGAACGTAAATAACCAAAGTTTTGACTCCTTATTTCGGAACCGGCCAATTTGCCAAGCTCTTCCAGATTGATCGGTTAGTTAGTCATATAATAATATATGCTGTTGAAATGCTTTTCGAATGTCTGGGTATGGAAAATTTGCTCAAGATAAAACGACTATCAATTGGATCTGTCGGTCGGTCATGCTGATTTAGTTGCATCTGTTAAAGAAACTACAAGACATTCGAATTCATTTCAACTTCTGCACACATTCCTTGCAAAAAAAAATTTACTCGCATAACATTGTTACACTGCAGAATACATCAAGAGTGTGAAGCCAAAGAAGTTGGTGTTGGGTTCAAAGTCGAGTTCTCTTGTGAAAAAAAGAAGAAGAAAATACATATTAGTCGTAGAGATGATAAAAACATTTTCAATAAACTAGTTATTAATGAGAAATTAAACACTTTACGTTTGATATATTTGATTTGCATCCAATGTTGGTGAACGGAACCCTGTAATAAGTTAAGAATTCGCTGTACTATAATGTTTCATTTCTCTTATAGGCAAACTGTTCCTTTCGACCATGGAGTATATCGCAGAAGGCACCGACGAATGGACCTCATTCACCCTACCATTCCCAACTCAACTATTCCCACATGACATCACTGGTCGGGGATCCTCCCTGCCTAAACAAGACGACAAAACACTGATCTCAACGTTCAGCAAATTGGCCGTGAACACAAACGGATCGAGTTGTACACCATTGCAAAATAGAAAACATGAAACAAACGGTTCAGCCGAAGTAAACGGAACATCCGAGAAACGTGATCATGAAGAGATGAAGACTTTAAAGGGGCAGCGTCACAGTAGCGCCGATACGGTGAAAGAATTGAACGGCTCGAGTGATACGGAGAAGGGCGGAGAGCCAGCGAGTGACGCTATCGAAGCTGAAGAGTTGATAACGGCTGAATAGAATAAGGATGAAGGGTTTGGTCGAATGTTGAATGATTGATTATGTTTGGGAGGGAAAATATCTTGCTCAGTGAAATTGCCATCGTTAATTTTTATCCATCATTTTATCCCATTAAATTTCACACAGCTATTATCAGAAAGAAGAAAAAAAAAATATTTACACACAAAAACTTCAACCATTTTGAAACCAACCGGTTTCATTTACGTATAATCCTTTAAAACTACGTACGATTCCACATGTTTTGTCATTGACGACCCGAGTTTCGCCTTTCGGCATCTTCAGGCATTCTATCACACGGATGCAAAAGAACTGACGTGTTCTGTTGCATCCGTGTGATAGAATACCTGAAGATGCCGAAAGGCGAAACCCGGGTCGTCAGTGTAAAAACATGTGGAATCGTACAGTTTTAACAATTCAAATTTGATGTTGAAATTCCATCAAGCACCTTCAGTCGATATCATAAATTGTATAATCCTTTGTTTTTACTTTATTCACAATATCAATTGAAACAATTTTCATACATAAATCCAACAATTTCACTGGCAAGAAATCTCTAGATTAAGAATAAAAAAAAAAACTAAATGTTTTTATTTTTAAGGTATTTTGCAATTCCTCTTTGCTACTATGCAAATTTTAAATATTTTCCAACAGCAAAAAAAAACAATAACCGTCGTCGACCATGGCAATACGGTCAACCGCGGGAAAATAAATATTTACCTCGCAAATTATCTCCTCACATTTCCGCAGAGTGCGTAAATTGTTTTCCTTATATGAAATTTGGTTACGATGGGAACATATTTAAAGTATTATTAAGAAATATATGAATTTAACGGGCTAAGGATTTTTACCTGGCACTTTTTCACAGTCTAAAGATCTTTGTACAATTTTGTACAACAATTGGATAACTACATTTTAAAATATTACATGCAAACAAACAATATAGTTAACCTGTCAATGGCAAAGTTTTCATTTTATTTTATTTTAAGGTCTTTACAGCCCATTTTAAGATATTATTTAATATAATTCAAAAAAAATCATCTCTTAACTTGTTATTAACACTATTATTCACATACATATTTCATTACTTATTTCATGAAAATTTGATGTTTGGCTTGTTGTAGTAATTTTGTAATTGAACTCCACTAATAAATACATTTTATTATATTGTTATATTATTGTGAATTATGTATGTGTGTTAAATAAATAATGCAACCCTGGCTAAAGGTACATCGGGAAATTTTAATTAATTTTGCCAAATTTTAATGTTCTTTTTGCTTCAAAAACTTGTCCATAGATGTCACCACTTCTATTGAAATAAGAAAACGATTGTGGTATGTCACAAGTTTGTGGTTATCAAACAACAATACACAGTTGTAGTGGCTAAGGAACACTGCAGTAAGTCAAAATCATTAGAACAAAAACAGAAAAAAATTGTATTTATCATGAAGTATAATATTTCTAGTGTAATTAATGAAAATATAAAGTTACTGCAGTGTTTTTCTTTCAATAAATTGATTGAAAAAAATACTTAAGGTTTGTTTCCTACAAAATTTAAAAAAAAATCAAAACGAGGCTTGACGTTATAAATACATAACTATAAAAACTTGATTTCGAGATGAATGAATAAATTATTGAAGTTATCCAATTGTTGTCAAATTTGTTCTCAATATATATATATATATAATAATCAGTATGGCACACTTGAATGGATGATTGATTGAGCATAAGCAATAATTATTTGTTTAGATTTTGTTAGTTTCTTTTTCAATGTTCAATTAATGGATGTGTATTTTATTTTGTGGCCATATCTCTATGTGTTATATTTTCCAGTTTTTATAAGTAATTTATAGCAAGGCGTGGCACTTCATAATTAAAAACAAATAAGCACCCGACATGTAGAACTAAAATGTCATTTGAAAACTTTTTATTAACTCAATGAGTCAAAACAGCATTAATTTGAGAATCTATGCAGTAATTTCTAAAGAAAATTGTCTGTATGTACAACCAACCTAACTTGCTATTATGAGATAGATTGAAAATAAACTCGTAAATCAATTTAGACTCAGTGAGTTAGGAAGATTGAATTTTTTTTTATATAAATATTTGAGATTAAAATATGGTCACTTTATTTTAAAAATATATTTGTATATATATGAATAATTTACAATTTTGAATTAATTGAAGAAAATTGCTTTTTTTAATTCAAAATAGTCATGTATACTGTCGAATTAATGCCTTTTCAATGAATTTTACAAGAGAGTTTATTTACATTGGGTAAAGTTGGATCTTTATAAAAATTAAGTTTTCTTATGGATTTAAAAATACTTATTCGTTTACATGTAACAATAAAAATAAGTCATCAATTACGAATAAAGACACCATTTTTCTTTTACTTTCAAACCTTTTAACCGCCCAAATGATAAAAAAAAGTCCCGCACCAAAATTGCAATTACTTTTGGATGTAAGTACAGCAACATACGACGCCGTAGGTGTATGTGAGGAATGAAGATTACAACACAGAGTCTAAAAGGTTTAAAAACATTTTCTTTCAGTTTTATTGCGTACATTAACACGTCACTGCCAGTAGCCATCTTTTTTATTTCACGAAATTTCTAATCAGGTCCATAATAAAATATTGTATTTTTATATTGAACACGGTGATGTCACCGAGAAGTAAATTAATGTACATTTATTCTAGATGATTTAAATATGCGGAGATCGCCCAGTTAATCATTTTGACACAAACACACGAATAGATTTTGTAAAGTTTCTAGCCGTCAAAGAATTTAATAATTTATCTATACAGTGAAGCCCTGATTTTAACATCACTGTATATCATGTTCATTTCATTTACTCCAGTTGAGGGCTGTGGATTTGGAATAATGAATCGGAAAAACCAATGACTTTGATTACTTTTTCGATTACACGATTTTGAAGAATATCTTAATGAACAATTTGCCTAATTGGTTGGTTGATCTTTTATTCAATGCTCATAAATAGGAAAGATAGGAAAAAACCTGACAAAAATAAACTTTTTTAGTCAATGTTGCAGTCGAAGTCATGTTTTTTTTTTTAATGACTCCACTAGACCATACAACCAATGTTAAATAATCCCGCATTTATCATTCCTATCACAAATATTATTGTTATTGTGAAATATTTTCTGTTCCATCATTTACAGCAGTGGTCGGGGAATTTAGCATAATTTAACCATTAACCATTACCCCAAACATCATCGCGTAAGTCGATATTACCCCCTCATTTTGAAAGGAGACAATCAATGTAAATTTAAATTGAACATTTTTTATTGAATTAGTTTACACGGAAAATAATAATTCCTTATTACACCCAAAAATTAAATTTTCACCCCATGTGGGGTAATTTACCGCTGATTTACAGAAACGTTATTGGTCTTTGAAAAAATAAAATAATTTTTTATTTCCAAAGGTATTGATGAATCCGTTATAATAGTAAGCGAGTTTGAGGGATCTTTGTTTAAATTAAAGTGCAAAAGAAACATTAAGATGTTTAGTATTATACAGAATTTCATAATATAAAGATCGGTTTCGCCTTCGAGCATTATCATCTCACTAAATATAGTGTTTTATTTGTACAAATAGAAACCCTTACCGACAAAAACTGACAATTAAATCTTAGACAATTTAGTATTCACGATTCTAGGAAAAAAATTAATGCTATGAAGAATATGGGTTTCACTGTATGTATACCTTTCTGGCATCAATCACAGAGAAAGAAATTAATTAAAATAATTTAATCATATCACAATAATCAAAGCGTTCTGTAGTTCATATTAAATAACTATATTATGAATATTGTTTGCCGGAAGAAAACTGACAATCAAGTAATCGCTTCAAGGAAATGCTTCACATTGCTGACAACCTTTTTCTAGTGAATTAAGGGATGGTAATTAACAAAGAAAATCGTTGGCAAAATGATAGTGATTATCAAACACCGAAGGCCGCTACATCATAAATGAATTCTAGCGTTATATTTAATACGATTACATATCATGCTGAAAATGTTTGTACTTTTCTGTTTTTTTTCATTTTCAAAATCACCTAATTTAAGTAGTTTCACTGAAGTTTATCAATGGTGGAATTCTTACATTTTTAGTGGCCGGACACGAATAATGTCCAGTCAGTAAGGCTGAACCTTTACGCTGAATGTAATGACTTTAATTGATTAATTCAAACGTGCAAAATAATCACACATCAAAGTACTCCATTTATATTTTTTATGTCATTTCAAGTTTATAATTTATGATATTGACTGAAAGTGTTTGATGGAGTTTCAATATCAAATTTGATATGTTACAACTTTGTACGATTCCACATGTTTTGTGAAAGGCGAAACCCGGGTCGTTAGTGACAAAACATGTGGAATCGTACAAAATTGTAACAATTCAAATTTCAAGTTTATGTTTACTAGATATTTTAAATCCTATAAATTCAATATCGTAATTCCATCAAGCACTTTCAGCTAATATCTTCCTATATAAATCGGTCCTAAGATAATTTACAAAGAAAAATGAAAAAGTATTCACGGCGTTGCAATGGAGTTCTACCAAGTAAATGCCAATTCAATCAATAAGAAAAAGTTATAAATGATCTTTTCCATGTTACGATATTGGCTATGTTTAGTACCATTGTAATAAACATGTATAGAGCAAATACAGAAATTATTATTTAAAATATCATGCCTTTCCATTAAGTGACAGTTGACACATTAAAAAAAAACCGAAAATATTAAATTTGAATTGTTGAAACTTTATTGCGATTCCGCATGTTTTTTTTTTTCAACGGCTAGGGTTTCGCCTTTTGGCATCTTCAGGCATTCTATCATACAGATGCAACAGAAATGATGATTGTCAGATTAAAATTGAGTATTGAAATTCCATCAAGCCCCTTCAGTCAATATCATAAATTAATTATTAATTTGGCGTAAAGGTGTTGAATCTTACTAAAAAAATTCACCCTAACTAGAAGTGATTATTTTCAATTAAAATTGAGAATAATTAATGCATTTAGCACCTGTTATAAAAAGTCGAAATCTATTAAAAAAATAACTGTCGTTAGATTATTAGATTGCTAGTCTTGATGTTTTTATTTGGGTAAATCAATACATTTAATATGATATGTTTAGGAATCAATTAAAAAGTAATGCAAAACATCATTAATATTAAAGAGTACATGTTAAACGTTGGGTATGACATGTTTTGTAAAAAGACAAACCATTTTTTTATGGTTTGGTATCCAAAGTAATGATAAAAATACAGATATATTTAACCTTTTCTTCATAATACTGAGAATAATCGTTCATTTTGAATGGGCAGTAATGCAGACCTAAATCACTTATAAATAATTGACAAAAAATCATTTTATGAGACGCATTGTATAATGTTTTGAAAGAAATGCCATATTTGAAGCTAGTTGCAAGATCAGATTATAACAGCTATAATGAGAAATAAATTTTTGAATGCCACCATTTTCAACTCTTAATTTTTTTACAAAAATGTAACAATAAATACGTACACAGAAAATTGTTGAATCCATTATTTTTTATTAGTTTTTATCGAGAAGTTAAAAAAAACTTTTTTTTAGGACTGCTACACAAAAATAAAAAATACGTAATTTGTAAGTGAAGAAAATAATATTCATGATTTTTTTCTCTTTTATGAAAGTTTTACGATTTTACATGTACCGTAAGGGCTAATCTTCTATATATATATATACAAAAATTTATGTATGTGTGTCTGTCTGTCCTTTATGCATTACTACACCATTCATCCGATCGATATAAAATGTTACAAGTGGGGGGCATTGGTATGCTAGCAAATAGTAAATAAATAGAATTAAATAAACTATTAACAATTCAATCATTTGTAATCAAAACGAGTTACCTTAAATTTCGTTACTCTAAGATTGAAGTAATACGCAACTGGTCAACTAGTTATATATAAATTTAAAAAGTAACATTGGAACAATCCTGTGACAGCTGTTCCACTGGAATATGAATTTTTTCATCCACCGTGTTTGTAATATCTTAAATTCTTTCCCTACCACCAAATCCAAAAAAATCCATGTCAGTGAAAAGCGATTAGCTAACCTCTACTCTACTGTCTTCAAAAAAGAGATGTTGAGCAAGTGGTAACAATCGGTTCTAAGAAAACTGATTTATTATATTTTACAGCAGAATGTTTTTTAGACTGAGACTAGTTCGGAAATCGAAACCTCATTTAAAATTTAAATTATTACATTTTCGTGAAGTTTTCATCATTTCAATGATTTAATTTGCTCGGGTTTGTTTGCTTTTTTGTGAATTGATTTTTCCAGAAACAAATAAAAATTGACACAAATGTCAGTCACAAGAAAATTTATATGGTAAAATATATCTGTATTGTATTGTGTTCACTTTTATAAATTCTAAAACAAGAACGGAGAGAAAATACTATGCAATAATATACCTCAAGGGAATACTATGAAGAAATGTGTTAGTCAAAATATATATGACACTTTATAATTAATTAAATATATATATAGACATCTGCATTATAAAACTTAAAGCTCATGATTTGAAATTTGTCAAATTTGCGCCTGGGTATATTAAATAAACAAATTTCTATGTAGGGAAATTTGTAATTATTGTCATGAGTTTAATGTTATATGTAAGGATTTGCATGGCTATTTTTAGTATGCAATAGTCAATGTGAATTTCTTATTTCTGTATAATAATATGTAAAGAACTTTTCGTTTCCGTATTAACACATGAACAACTGGATTATAATGCGGAAATGCGGGGCTAAATTGATAAATATGTAGTCTTATTAAAATCATCATAACTTTTACTCTAGCGGGAAATATTTGTATGAAATTTTTGATATTATTTACGTATTTCTTATATTGAAAAAATACATGAGAGAACATTTTCGTATGTTACTTAATGTATATTAAATTCAGTTTTTTGTTAAAGCAATCAATATTTTTATAAAATCCAAATACTTTTGAGTCGGCAGACATTATGACCTGATTGCTCGATTTTTTTTTTGTGTCAGTTGTGTTGCATTTGTGTGATAGAATGCGTGAAGATCCCGAAAGGCGAAACCCGTGTCGTTACTGACAAAACATGTGAAAAAGTTGTAACAATTCAAATGTAATATTTAAATTCCATCAAGCATCTTCAGTCGATAACATAAATTATACAAGTGTTCCACTTGAATGTGAATAAAATAGAAATGGATTAAAATTTGAAATTTTTGGAATTCCCGTTAATTTTGGAACAGATTCCACGACCCCCCCAGTGTTAACGTGTTAATACGGAAATAAGTAACAGAGATGTAAGAAAATTATGACAAATGAGATGTGTGCCAGCGATGAAAGATTATTTAAGTAAAAACGTATCATTAACGCAATATAAACGATATTATATGTGTATTTAATGATGTATTCAATCTAAGCCTTTAATTAGAGTCCCGTGTCTAAGAATGATAACAAGAAACCAATATTATGGTGAAATTGAAATGTTAAGTGTGAGTCTGCATACAATATGACGAAATCCTTCATTTATGATTGTAAACCTCTGCGATCTCTTTACAATTGCAAAATTTATAACCTTTTTTAAAAAAAAAATTATATATCATCTTACTTAAGACTCAGTTATTTTCTACTGTGGCCTTTTTTAGTGGTGTATCAAATTAATTTTAGAAGAGATCTACTCTAACTATTCCTTATTTTTTTAAACTATTATAATTTTGCAAAAATTTGCAAGGAATAATTGAATTTTCTATAACATAAAAAGCCAAACTGTCCAAAATAATTTTATGGCTTCCTAAATTGTGTTATTTTTTTTTATCCAGCCGATTGAAATTTAACAATTGCCGTAATACTAATCTATTTGGTGTTATATACCAGTCTTTGAAATACATTATTAATCAGACTGTCACATATATCTATCTGACATGAAATCCCTTCCTTAAAAAAGACATCTTTCTTATAATATTTATATTTATAAAATTTCCAAATGCTATAAACTTCTCCCCATAGAAATTATTGTATATTGTCAGTTATCAATTATGTTCTCAAAGCTATCTTTATAAAATCATGGTCTACAAAATGGCCGCCTAAAATAAACAATGTTAAGTGTTGCCATCTGTTGAATAAATAATTAACCTTCTATTATTTTTACTCTTCATTGATTTAAAAGGAGAATATCCATTTTGTCTTCATACCAAATAATACATACCTGCTTTATGTTACGAATATTCAAACTAGTTTATTTGTAATTTTATCTTTAATCCTTTTGTTTTGCAAGAGTGATCTAAATAAAAGTTGTCCCATCCCAAATACTAGTAAATTAATCACGATTTAATAATTCCAACACAACCTAAAAGAGAATATTAAAATTAATGATTTTCCAATAATTTTAATTAATATTATTTTCATCTTAGTCTAAGTCTGATTTGCCGACAGAGGGATTGGCAAAAGAATAAACCGATCGTGAACCGATGCATGGAAATCAGGATATTTTGGAATCTCTCTGTGGCAGAGCGCCGATGAGCGTCGATAGAATATATTTTAGCGAGTTAATTTTGAAAAGTTTGCGCTTATACAAAACGATAGTATGAAAAATATGAGTGTTTGTTTAATTATCATTGAAAAAAAACAAGCGTTTGAACATTATTGTGAGATTTTTTCAGATTGCCATCGTTCAAACGAAAAATTTTAATATTTTACTAATTTTATATTGTAACTGAAGGTTACTTGGAGCAAGAAAATATATATTTAACATTGGTTTTGGCAAAATTTTAACCCGCAGTGGGCTATTAAATTATATTAAAAATGTTTAGTGCCACTTTATATTAATTTTAGCTTCAAAAATCAAAAGATAGGGCGGGTAGAATATAACAATATTGTCGTGAAGATGATTGACCGTATGTGAGTGTGGATGAATTAAAGTTGAGATGATTTTATTCAACAATTTATTTGCGATGTTAAAATATTCTATTGTTGATTGTAAAACCATACTTGCCTAAGTTATCCCAAGTGTGTATGTAATAAAATATCTAAAAGTTTCTCATCGTGTTTTATTTTGATTGTATGTCGGATTCAAATTTTTTCCTCAATTTATAATAGTTTTAAATTTATGTGCTTTAAAAATATTCACTCTTTTTATGTCATGCAGATCATTTGCACCTTGTGCCCTTTTTAATTAACATTTTATCGTGATAAGTGTCAGCATTTGACTGATATCCAGAACAAAGCAAATAAATTTTGTTTTACATACAAAATTAATGGTGAAATATGAAGGTGTATGAGGAAAAATGACAGTGCAAATGCACCAAAATAAGTGCATTCCTACTCTTCAGTACCATCACACATAATAATTGAATCATGTATTATGAAAACCTTACAAGTCACACTTTTGTAATTGTTCAGGAATGAAAAATATCTTGCATGTAAAATTTTATAGTCAAAATTTAATGGAATATATATTTTGTGGTAGGTATGAACTGTATTCATACAAAAAAAAAAAGATTTTTTTCTTTAATCCTTTCCACACTAACATCTCAAGGGTTGTGACAGCAATGCGCAGGGCCACGAGCTTTCAAACGTCGGTAGGTAATACAGGCAATCTTTTGTACATACGACAGATTTTGGTTTCAAAATATCGCCTGCTACGGCCACCTCCATACACTTGTCAATACACTTGTCAAAGTATTAGGTTTAAATGTTTAAAACATTTTTTTTCTAACCCTTTAAACTTATCGCGATCTCTGCCAGAGTCACAAATCAGTTTTAAGCTTCGCGCCAAACTTCATCATAATTGCGATTACGAGTGAGTTATGTGTTAAGGATATATTTGTTAAAGTGATTGCAACAACATAGGACATTTCTTTGTATTTTTTAATGTTGTGAAACATTCCTAATGCACCTGGCTTCCATAAAAGCCAACCCAATTATTTTTTATTGCTTTATTTATAACTCTATATAGAAAGAAAACATTTCGAAAAATAGCAACGCGGACAGATTTAATTTGTATGAAAAACAACCATGTGGATCGAATTAAATTACATACCTTGATTAAATCCGATTCAATTCTCATCAATTCAGCTCTTTCCAATGTGAACTTGTAACATTTTCCTAATAAATAATACATTTTTTAAAATGCTCTAAATTGCATTAATAACACACAAAAATATGGCAGATTTTCATATTTCATTCATGTAGTTAGGTATTTTAAAGATGTTTGCATATTTAACTTATTAAATCACACAATACACAATTCAAATACACTGCACATTTCTTATTTTATTTAAAAAAAACACCAAGCACTACATACTATGACAATCTGAACTACACTACTGAAAATCCACATGATACAGTCAGCACAATGATTCACTGCATAAACAAGTCATTGAATAAATTATTGTGACAATTCAGAGTGTATTGACAAGCAGAAAAATAGTTCAACAAAGGTAAGTAGGAAAAGGGGGTAGAAATAATTTTTAATACACACATTTATTTTATACGACAATAATTATTAGTTACATTTTAATGTGTCATTATCATTAGTCATATATTTAAATACAGTAGTTAAAATTCATAGAGTATAAGGGTCAATATTTTTTAATACTAATCAAGAATGAATAAGTAAAAAATTAAAGGGTTGTCACTGTAGATATAAAAATACTTAAAATTGCCCATCACCAACATCACAGTTCCTCAACCGGTGGTCCCAGAAGATTTTTGGATGAGCCGAAACAATTGAATTTCACGCTGAATTTTTTATTTGTTGTCTATTTATAATATACTTAAACATTATTATATCAGTATACAGTGTTGCAAAATTAATTGTTTTGATTGAAAAATCAATCAAATAAATATTTATTATTTTATTCCAATGCTGATGTCTGCAAAACATTTTTGGATTTTTCGGTGGTCCACAGATGTCAAAAGGTTGAGAAACTATGACCTACATTACACTGATAACATTTGTTACAGAATAAAATAAGCGAAAAACAATTTTCACTAATTGAATTATATAATTTGTATTATATGTACAACGCAATTGATTTCTGAATGATTTTCAGCTTGTCATACTGAAGTCATTATTTTTTTTTTAATATTATTTACATGTCAGATAAACTTAAAAATATACTTCAAATTAATGAATTTTAGGTTTGTTTATGGCAAACATTGATTAATGTTATCTTTTTTGTACACACATATGTTTTGTAGTAAAACAAGACAAACAAAGAAAACAAAACTATAATGAAGATTTTGTAAACAATATTTGATAATAATTAATATTATATTAAAATTAAGTATTGTTGTTATTATTAAATTAAAAAAATAAGTATTCAATACGCTTGCCTCAATTAAAAAAAAAAATATTATTTTTCAATTCATTACAATGGACAGAGTTGCAATAAAATAACAAAAAATGATGAGTTGAACAACTTAATTGTTATTAACAAAAATTATACGGATTACAGTGTTAAACTCTTGCGTAAGAGTTAATTTTGTATTGAAATATAGCCTGATATGTTACGATAATTTTCATAGGCTTGGCTATGACAAAAAATGCGGAGTTAGTGTTTTAAATGACAACACTAATATAATATTATATATGGGTAAAAATCATCACAATAACATAAGGGTGCATTTTTAATATTGCAAAATAAGTACTATTTATAAGTCATTAATTCTTATTTACATTCACTAAAACTATGTCAAAATAATTGAGCCGTACGGTCCGAATGTCAAATTAGACAGGACACTTATAGAGCCTAGACAATAATGCTCAACACTTATATTTTTACCCAAACAAAACATATATTTTTTTAAATAATAATTTCCTTTATTTTGTCTGGCAGTAAATTATTTTCTTCGTCAACCATTTGTATTTTATCAATTGATAATGCTGGGGATGAGTAAAACCAGTCCTGATCTTGATAATATGAAATTTCGGAAAAATATAGTTAATTCATGCTTTACCACCAAAAAGTGAGAGTTAACATCTCAAAAGTAAACATAGTAATGATTAAAGTGCAGATATTAAAAAAATTTACACACACACACAAGTCGTCATCAATTTTTAAAAACTAATCAAACACCAGACCACAAATTTGGACAAATCATCATTTAAAAAACACAAACTGCATTCAACTAAAGCACTGCCAACACAAAAAAGATAAATGGAATCGTTGTATATTATCATATATTATTATGAGATATGATTCAATGGATAGTGTTGATTTTGGTATATGCTTAGTACCAACATAATAAAGACATATAAAGAAAAAAGTCATTACGTTCGGTGTTAAGGATTTATAAAGGCTCTATCAGTGTCCAGTTTGTAAAAAAATTGATAAAAGGACCGATAGTTAAATTAATTTATTCATATCTTCATACAAGCTCATAAGGACTGTTTTAAAGTGGAGATAAAAGTCAATTGGAAGCGTTGCTGGCTTCCTCTTGTGCTCTTGCATCACAGATAGCTTCGTTAAGCGCCTTCGACCAGGAATCTCTTTCCAGTTTGGTATCAGCAGCAAGTAGATGCCGTCTGACATTCTTAGAGGGGGCACACGTCTCGAGTGTTGGAACACGACTTGAGTCCGAACCGGAAACCCTAACTTCAAGCATCAAAGTGTGCGGCCGGGCGCACAGATCACGGGGAGCTGGACCAATTGTTTTAGTCAGAGCTGTGCATAACTCAATGGTGCTCATTGGGGTCTGAAAATAAGAAAAAAACATATTATATTTGCATTATCATATACATATAATAGTTTGATTCTCAAATCTTCTACATATTGTTGCTTCAATAAGTTCAACTGAGAGTTATTAAAAGTGCATATTTAACCCACTGTCTGCAAGTTAGCACTTTTTTATAATTAACTCTTTCTACGGTAACGTCGCAGGGTCTGCGAAGGCAAGGTGCGGGTCTGCGATGTGAACTTTCAATCGTCGGTAATGAAGGCGATCTTTTGCATATAGGACTGATTTGGTTTCAAAATATTAATTTGTACTGCTACTGCCATCTCCATACACTTGTCAAAAGTAATAGGTTAAATGTTTAAAACATTTTTCGATCCCTTAAAATTATTGCAATCTCCCTCAGTCACAAATCAGCTATAAACTTAATATGTTGCTATTTTTTTCACCATGTTATAATGGAGTTCTACCAAGTGAATGCCAATTCAATCTGTGAACACTGTGAAAAAAATAGCAATGTATTTTGTAGAACTAAAATACATTGCTATTTTTTTCAGCGGATAGATTTAATTTACATGAAATACAGCCGCGTCGATCGGGTTAAGTTAACAGAAAGTGGGTTGAGCAAATAAGTTAAAATAAGCATCATATCACCTTCTTCTGTTCATCATCAGGATATCTCCAATATGACAGATCAGTCCCTGAGAGGACACACCAGCGTCTGTGCCAAGCACCAAATCCTCCAGATTCCTCGAACATTGTAAGGAATCCTCGTAACGGAGGACGATTCTTTGGCACAAATATCCTTGCTCCTCTTTCCACGGTCAACTTCAGTTTTAACGTGCCTTCCAATGGACCACCACCGCAAGCCTGGAACAAAACATACATATCAGTGATATAGACACGTAAATTTAATAATGAAGTCGATATTTAGATTAATCTTAAAGGTGAGTAAATTACCTTATTAAGTGAGAAGCTGTTTCTTTGTGTCTGATGATGGCCAAAGATGCAATAGCCATGCGGTTGAAGAGCAGGAGTTCTAACGGCAAATGGACCTCCAGGCGACGCGTTTACCAATGGTGATCTCAGATCAGCTCCTTTCACGCCTTTGCGGGGTGTCGCCAATTTGCCAGACTGGAATGGCAATCATTCAATAAACATTCCAATTAATAAAAAATGCATTTATTGATATAAAATAACTCTAATAGCAGCAGTTTCATTAGTAAATGGCTCAAAAGAATTTGCTCCAGATATTTCTTTAATTATTTCCTCAACACTCAAAATTTGGAATCCAGGATCGTTTGCATCTCAATTTAACCATTCGGTTACATCTTCTACGTCGCATTCAACATATATTGCAATTTGTATCATTGCTTGTACAATGTCTCCTATATCATTTTTTACTTCATTATTGGAACTTACTAATGGTCTTTTCTAAATTGGAACGGGTGGAACGGAGCATTGTCTAATAATAATAATGTTTTTTTCTTTCTTTGTCATAATATTAAAAATAAATATTTAAATCATGATCAATTCACTAGAAACAAACATTCGATGTATATTGAATTTGGACGATTACTGAGCCATGTTTTACATAGGATTTGTTGAAGCAATTGCATATAAAATAAAACAATCAAAATGTTAAGATTGCGTTCCATCACGTACGTAAACAGTGGAAGAAATTTGTCACGTGCATATCAGCAAATTCATATTATTTTTGTTTATTTTGACCAATCCGGATAATCAATAATGGAGGTTCTACTGTAAAGGTTATATTTATAATAGTATGATAGTTTACAAAAAACACAAATTTCTCACCTTTTTCGTGGCTATGTGGTATTTGACATCGTGTGGAAGGATTTCTTTGGAAGCTTGCAATGCGTATGCTTCAACTGTAATCTGAAAATTATAAAATTTTATTATTAGCCTGATTAATTCTCTGACTGTTAGCGTCTAAACAACAACAACTTTGACACTGTAAACGTTATTATGTTTTTTTAAAAATCGACACGCAGAGCTGAGACATTAACAGCTAGCGGGTTAAAATTGTTTCAAATATCAAACTCCTACTCTTAGAGTCTATATTTTTCATAATACCTCTAAACCGTTTCAAGTCAGTTTGAGTGCTTCAGTGTACAAGAATGTCTGAAGACACTAAAAGGGAACACCCATTAACAAAACACATGGAAGTGTATATAAGGATTCAACTTCAATATCAAATTATTTTTAAGCTGTCATGTACCTTGAATTCAGTGTCGAGCCCTTCCATCCTGATTTTATCGGGGAAAGTAACGGCAAACAATTCAGGCGTCGTTTTAACTAGAGAAGTGGCCACCACCTTCTCTTGACACTTGACCAGGCACACTACATAGTGACCTACGGCTCCATCTGTTGGGAATATAAATGATAGCTTTAAGAGAATTCTTGCAGTATAAACCATATGAAATTTTTGAATAGAAAGTATTAAATAATTGGAAGATCTTTAAGAATGCAGGGTAAATCTTGCATACCTGCATTCAACTGTCTAATGTACTCCCTCCTCAGTGGTAAACAGAGGTCCTGAAGATTGAGAGTGATAGGTGAAGTGGCGGGCGGTGATGCTCCTTCGACCTGAACTCTCTGCATCTCGTGTAAGCATGCTTGACGTCTGTGGCCTAAAATGCAAACACAAAATAAATTAGAGTCAAGATAGGACTATGAAAAAGAACGTGAAAAAATATTATATGTTGGGCCATATAACATTTCAATGTTGCTCACATCGAGCACTCCATTCATTCAACATTGAGAGTGGACATGAATAAAAAAAAATATATTAATCATTAAGAAATTGCGGATTGTTCACTTACTTGCTAAAAGAAGTAGTCTTTCCCCTTCAGCCTGCTCCGTTGAACCACTGAATTCAATTGTCGAAGCGCAGAGGTTCAGCGCTTGGCTAGCCTGTAACAAAACCATAAACAATTGATTTTATGTCTTATAATAACTAAATAAACCCAAATAAAATAAAATTAAACCCATCGAAAATATGGCTGCTTTGTTCACAGGTTCCAGTCAAATAGTTTCAAATCAACATACCTGCGATATTACTGTGTTTTGTTTGGCGACCTCGTCCATCAATTCTTTTACTCTCCTCTTTGATTCGTTAACTGAAACCTTAGCTTTCTGTTCATCGATCTTTTTTGTATGGTGAACATCTTCCTGTTCACCTTCTAGTTTGACTACTCGTACAGGAGTCGAGGGTTGCGAGCTCTGTAAACAAAGAACATCTTTTATGATATCGACTAGAGGTGCTTGTTGGAATTTCAATATCAAATTTGAATTGTTACAACTTTGTACGATTCCATACGTTTTGTCACTAATGACCCCGGTTTCGCCTTTCGGCATCTTCAGGCATTCTATCACACAGATGCAACAGAACTGACGTAAAATAAACAGGTAGCGTCGTCTGTATACCAAAGTTATATTATATATTAATATTTGTTGAAAAACCCTTTCAAGAATGACTCATTAACAGTTAAAACAGTGTTTTCCTGTAGTTAATACATTTGGTAAATAGACGATGCTAACTGTTTATTGTGCGTCAGTTCTGTTGCATCCGTATGATAGAATGCCTGAAGATGCTGAAAGGCGAAACCCGGGTCATTAGTGACAAAACGTATGGAATCGTACAAAGTTGTAACAATTCAAAAAATAGCACCTTGCTGTGGAGTATGTTTCTAACTAAAAAATAATTTGACATATTATAAATTATTTTGGATGTTTTGCCAATGTATTTGTCTGAACAGTTTTGACACTCTTATGTAAAAATCTTATATATTTAACAGCTGAGACAAAAGAAGTCAATGGGTTAATGATTAAGTTTTATCGTTTCTATTAATACTATTGCGACGACCTGAAATATGAGCACATAACATGAATTCCACATCCCCGCAGTGTGTCGAATAGCATCCCGTTGAAGATTTCCACTGATGCGATCATAAAAAAGATTGAATACCTGGCTTTGCTGCCTTCTGTAGAAACTGACAGTATGCATCAGAGGTTTGCCAGATTCGTCAGGTATCGGTGCATGTCCTTTGGAGGGCGGAGTTTTTAAGGGTGATTTAAACTTAGTATCATGCTGCAACTCTGCCGCTTTTTTATAGCTGAAGCTGTTCGAAGGTTGGGCAAAACCACCATTCTAGAATTGAAGAGCAAAACATTTTATTTTCATTGAAACAATTATTCTGGTCGACAATATCATTTCTTAGGTTATATTATATGATAAAAAAACTTCATAAAAAAGGCAACATAGATAACATTTATAGGCTGAATATCTTAAAAATCTTGTGCCAGTGTGAAACAGAGCCACAACTCAGTTATCAGTATAAGTTATTTTAATTTTATCATTACAAAGGCTTTGCAAACTCATTTCCAATACGGTTGCTCAGTCAAAAAAGAAAGGACTCATCTGTCTTCATATATAAACAAAAACACCTTTGATATTTTCCATTTCTTCCCACTGGTAGCTGGGGATGGAAATAATTAAGCATGATCTGAATCTTTATTGAAATTGGATTATTTCCTTCTTGGTGGTTGAAAATTTCTTCATGGAACCAGCAATCTATTGTAATATATATTGGATTTCACTACCTTAGAAAGACTTTTCAGATCCATTAGTTTGATGATTGTAAAAGAACGCAATACATTTTCAACAGTTTATACTATATAATTTCAGGAGTTATTCACGATATCGTCTGAAGGTGCTTGTTGGAATTTCAATATCAAATTTGAATTGTTAAAACTTTATACTATTCCACGTTGACTTGTCAGTATTGTTGCATTCGTGTGATAGAATACCTGAAGATGCCGAGGCAAAACCCGACTTGTTAGTGACAAAACATGTAGAATCATAAAAAGTTTTAACAATTCAAATTTAATTTCATGAGTATTTTACTCAAAAATAAATAAACTAACCTTGTTCATTTTGGGAGGTGTAGGTCCTGTACTTTCAGTTTCCAATCCATCAAAGTCCAAATCCTCCTCCTCGTCCAACATATCATCGAGGTCCTCATTATTGGCTCCGTCACTAGAACTATTAAGCGCCCGATCACCTCTCGCGTTTCTTCCGTTACCGCCTGAACGTCTCTTCGATCGCAGAGCTTTACGTCCTTTCGAGCAGTCTTTGGAGAGACCTTTAGCCAGGTCTTTGGACTTCTCACCGCCGACAACTTTCAGGAGGTCGCGCCCGAATGAGGTATTACCCCAGTCTGTTTCAGTTTGAGAGCTTTGATTCGATTCGGAACTTGTGTTAAGACTGCTATTGAAGGAAAGAAAAAAAATATTTTATTTCTGTAGTAAAAAAAAATTAATAAACCTGAATTTAGTTTATTGAAACTTTGTACAATTCCGCATGCTTTGTAACTAACAACCAGGTTTCGCCTTTCGGCATCTTCAGGCATTCTATCACACGGATGCAGGCTGTTTATTATGTGTCAGTTCTGTTGCATCTGTGTGATAGAATGCCTGAAGATACCGAAAGGCGAAACCTTGGTCGTTTGTGACAAAACGTGTGGAATCGCACATGGTTGTAACAATTCAAATTTGATTAACATTTATTTTACGACACTTGTTGACAATAATTGATACATTGTTGAATTTCTTATAATAAAACTTACAAATTCAAATATTGTAAGTTCATTTTGTAAAGTTGAACATCTTCCCACCTGATTTACACTTAGAGTTTATCACCCACGTCCAATCTTGTATTTTTTTGTGCATTGTGTACATAAGGTTTTGGCAGGATATACAATCTAACTCAGCAGTAGTATAAAACTTAAAATAATTATATTCTGGAAAATATCAGTTCATTTAAACATCTACCGAACGTAATTGAATATAATATAATGTCTATGAATGAATCATTGCAATATCCAATTCAAAAAGGCAACGATTTGGTTGAAAAAATAGCTATGTATTTTAGTTCTACAAAATTTATAAGGTAGTATGGTTCATAGCTATTTCAGCTAATGCCCTCATCAGAACTATAATATATAAATTTTGTAGAACTAAAATATATTGCTGCCAAATAAATGTCAAATCAATAGATTATTTTATATTAATTAACCTTTAAACGCCCAGCGGTCCAGTACGGGACCGGTGATTGTGGTGCATTTCGCTATCGAGTTACACTGATTTATGAAAATAGTATTCAAAATATGAATATTAGCTTATATAAATAATGTATTTGAGATACCGTTCAATAATTTTATTTTCGGTTCCAAAAAATATTTTTATTGTGATGAATAATATAAACGTCTGTGTTACAATATTGGCTCTTGGTATGTGCGTTGTTATTTTAGGCGAACCATAATAAATCAGCTTAATCTACACTATTCACTACATTTTGATGGGGAAACAGATTTTTTTCATACAATACATAGTATATTTCCTTTGAGGCAGTGGCTCCCAATCTGAGTGCGCGAACCCCTCAGAGAAGTTTTTATTCTTTCACTTTAACGCGTAATTATATAAAATGTGAAAAATTACGTATAAAGCTTTAGTAAATTATAAACAATCTTTTATTTTGATAATGTTTCTTATTATACCCAAATATAATGAATAGATTTAGAGATATAATTATTTTTAGAACAACTGCGGGTCGCGCGAATATTTCAAAAAAAAATGCTTGGGCGGTTAAAGGTTAATGGTTAGCTATGATTGAACCCAGGCATTCAATGCTCGATATGCTAAGGCTGAGCAGTGTGATTTTTGTGTTTCTTATCCATGTTTTTTTATGTGAGTGTTTTATTTAATTGAATTTACAGCTTATAAAGTTACGCCGACCCACACACCATGCATCATGCTAAGAAATTTTGAAGAAACCTTCTAACTAACGCTATTGTTAAAACAATTAGATGTTATTATTGTGTAATCATTACTTTTAGAGTTATTACCATATGAAAAATAATTTCTTAAAACAAGCTCTTTAAAATTGTCAATATTTTTCAAAAACCAAAGTATAATATTTATTTATTGGCAAACATAGAGAATAGAATGCTTGGTTGTTGTACATTCCGCTGTGACGTGTTTTCTGATCATTCAGTGTATAGCAAGTCTAAAATATCACTTTACCTAAATGGCTTTATTTCATAATTGCCAGCCATAAATAAATGATTACATAATTATTTACACTTAATATAGTTGTGCCCAAATTGTACACCATAAGTACGCATCTAAAGAAACAATATGCCTATAATGTGCTGGTTTAGTGCCTAACATGTTAAATGAAACTTTATTCCCTACTGATGATAGAGGAGGAAAATTTAATAACTTTATAATAAGTTTATTTATCCTTAAGTTTGGAATATTTTGAAATCAGAAGCAATAATTAGTGAGTGAATTTGTATCTGGTATCTTTTAAAGAATTTATAAATTTTATCATATTACATTTATGGTGTTTGTGACTACTATTGGTTTAGTTATTCATTTGTATTGAAGAAGTAAATTTTATCTGGTAAAAAAGTGCTCATAAAATATCTATGGTCTTTTTTAAATGAATGCCGCAACAACTTTTTTAAAATTAATCTTGAATTTAATTAATATACAGCATTATGATAAACTGCTTATTCAATAATTTTCACTATTAGGCTAAATCAGCAAGTAAAGTAACTTATATGTATTTCTTCGCATGAAACTGTTTAACTCTTTGAGTAACAAGTTGTTTCTGATGAAATTATAAAACGCATACTTTTACAATTTGGGCCTAGATTTTTATTGCACTCAGTGTTTGTGTGGTTATCTATCTATTAACGATGATTCAAGGAATGGGTCATGTTATCTACACTGATTTTGAATTTCACAATCCCCATATAAAAATTTAGAGGGGTGAGGTATTTTACTTTGAACAGACAGAAAGAGTGAGTTTACAACGAGAAGAACGATCTAAAAATAATTGGAATAAATTAAGTATATACCCAACTGCATACAGATAGCATTGCAATTCATAATTTTTGCATATTGACCAACCGCTATAACAGTGCGTCCGGAGATGCGGCGGATGATGAAACTAAATTTGAAACCCCTGGATAGGATAGCAATTTCTACGTCAGACATAAGTAACATGGTCAATCTATAGTACAAAAGTGCCCAGACAAAGGTTCGTTTATACTCCATTAAAGGTTAATCGATTGTATTGATTGAATTGGCATTCACTTGGTAGAACTCCATTATAACATGGTGAAAAAAAAAAAATTTGACGATGGCGTGAGCCGAAATAGCTATCAACTATTTTTTTAAAAAATAATTTTGTAGAACTAAATTACTATTTTTTTTCACCGTGTTAATACATTGACTGTAAATGTCTCAACTAAATTAATATATGATAAAATACAAGAGATATAACAGTATCAAAGGTTTAGTGTAAAATCTAATCTTGATAAGTTTAATAAATAAGTTTGTTGTCAATTTAATGAATAAATTTTTGAAATATTCTATGTTAAAGTATACAATTTAGTAGTCAACGTTATTTTTAACATATTCACTTTTAAGGTGTTAACTGTCACTTCTTGATGGAAAGGCATGATATTTTAAATAATAAAAACAATTTTTTTTTTAGTACTTATTTCCACAATATATTTTTTGATCTCCTTGAGGTCCTTCCTGATCAAACAATATACTGTGGAAATAAGTACTAAAAAAAAAATGTGTTTTTATTATTTAAAAAAAAAAAAATTTTAACATACACCCAGTCCTTTTTTTACGGGATACATTGGTTCCAGAAAAAGGCGCGTAAAAAAAATCGCGTAAAAAAGTGATTTCACGCAATTGCATTATATTTCTTTACACACCCTAAAACATAAGTTCGCATAAAATCCGATACACTTTCAACATTTGGCAATTGTATGTGTATTTGAAAAAATGGAATGCTTTACAAAACTAAGTTTTAAAAATATACATATTTTTTTTATTTATAAAAATAATGAAACGTACATGCCTATTATCATATATAAATGTCTTCTTTAAAACAAATTTGGGGTAAAATTGCGTAATAACGAGTGAAGCGCGTAAAAAAAACGTAGCGGTGCCGTCCAAAAAAATCTTGTATAATCGAATTCGCGTAAAAAAAGGACTGGGTGTATGTCTAAAAATTCCTCCCAACCCATCAGACTATACAAATGGGGTGTAGCAGTAACCACTGGTGCTGTCTTAGCCTATACCTTCTATTCCTATTGTATTTTCAAACGATAGTTTGAGCGACTCAGTAACACACTGTATTTGTGAGGCAATAATGCTCCTGTTGATGAAACTAAACTTTTTTGTTTATTTATTTCAAGAATCCGAGGGGTTTAATGTAATACTATAAAAACTTTTAAACAGAACGATTTTGTAAGCAAACAATGGTGTTTCACACATTTTCTACCGCCTGCTCGAATATATACTTACTGAAACCTTTTTTTACATTTTGGATGATTCCAACGAGTTGATCGTTGTTACTGTAGTAATACTGCCAAAACCTTACGCAATGCTTTTCACAATCACAAGTGGGATGGACATGGGAATAATAAACAATATTTCATAAATCACATTTTATTAAAGGAGAAGGCATTTTTATTAATCAATACTGTTACAAAGAATATCACAGATACAAAAATACTTAAGTACAACAACTAAGTACCTTAAAAATCACCTAAAATAAGGATTATTAAAAAAAAAAAACGCTCAATCGATTTGTGGTTCTCTATAAAATTAAGAATATGAAAAGAAAATAAAACTGTGTATTGATGTACCAAGTTTACAATAAAAAAAAATGTTTATATGGTGAAAACCTGATTTTAAATTCTAAGAAATCACATTCTTGCTTTTAAGTGATATTCCTGTGTTCTCATCTTATGCCAGTACATGTATTAACTGATTTTATTTGCTTATAACCCTTTAAATCAACATGTGGCCCAAAAGAATTTAAAATTTAGGTAATTTCGTGTATTTTTTTAATTTGAAAAATAAATGAATGTATACACGTGTATATTTACATAAAATAAAATATTTATATTATTATTTACGACCCACGTAGAAAAGCAAAAATCGGAATGAGGCCCTGAGGAAAAAAGGTTGAGTATAGTTGCTTTAGATGCATGTTATGATATTTTTCAAAATCTCAGCGAGAAATGCTTTTAGTATTTTTTTGGTGTACCTTACTCTTCTCGTCGAATGTGCAAAATTGCATTAAATTGATACTTGGCATGTGGCTACACTGTAATAACAACCTAACGACAATATAACTTCCAAGTATAGCCTGCTATTTCTTTATATTTCATATTAAAATGTATCTAAAAGATGATGACAATGTCATAAAATCGATGAATGCACTCATAATCAAAAGTGCAGTATCTTTCTCTTTTTCGCTCATTGAAATAGGTACGTGGAGAAAAGAAATCACGCATAATTGCGAAAATGATTTTGTTTCATTGTAAAATTATTTTTAAATAATTCTTTTAACTGGAATGTGTCCTCTATAGAAAAAGTTCGTTCTTCTATTATCCATTATTCAATTTGTTTTAACTTTTAAATGCGATGGTTCCCAACCCTCGCGACAGGTGTTTTGGGGGGGTCGCCAACTTATACAGTCAACTTACTTAAATTTTGATTTAGGGAAGGGTCACATGGCTTTTATAAAATGGGGTTTCCACCCGAAAAAGGTTGGAAAGTCACTGAAACTGAAACTCACTGTTTTAATGAAAAGAAAAGTAAAATTTTTCAATTCACTTCATACTGCAATAATATTTTCATGAATAAATTTATAGCTTCCACTACTATGATGATAGTAGTTTACTATTATCAGGAGATATACTGTTTTTACATAGTCAAACGGTTAAATCTATATTATCGGCGTAAAGGTGTATAAAATTCAAGAAAAAAAAAAAAATTATAAATTTACTGTACTTTCTAAATATAAAAATATAATCGACTCTCAAAATATTCTGGCATCGTTCCGTATAGCATAACTTAGCAACTATCATTAGTTAAAAATACTATGATATTTAAAACTAATTAATTTTAAGGACTGTAGGCGACCTTCATCATTCTGCCAAAATGTATATTTTTAAGACTATCATAGTAGAAAAAAGTAAAGGCTACATAGGTCACAAATTTCATTAAAATATTGAGAAACAAAACCTAATTGCTATAGAATAAATATTAAATGAACAAAATTTCAAATTTAGGCAAGAATCTTTTATGAAAAAGAAAAAAAAGTGATGAATAGATAAGAAAAGAATTTTTTACTTTAAAATAATAAAAACATATTTTTCAGTACCGGTTTCGCACATCGCGAGCATTATCAACTGATGAAAAAGATTTTTTTACTGATGTTAATAAAAAACTAAATTTTGATATTCATCAGCTATATATAGTAAATATAATTTACGATATCGACTGAAGGCGCTTGATGGAATTGTAAATTTCGTTATAATAAAGTCAACAATCTATCAATTATCGTCAATAAGCATCATTGTAAAATAAATGTTAATCAAATTTGAATTTTTAAAACTTTATACGATTCTACATGTTTCGTCATTAACGACCTAGGTTTCGCCTTTGGGCATCTTCAGACTTTCTACCAAACGGATGCAACAGAATTGACCAGTCAAATCAAAATGCCTGAAGGTGCCGAAAGAAATCTGGGTCTTTAGTGACAAAACATATGGAATCGTACAAAGTGGCGACAATTCACATTCCATGTTTAACTGTCAAAGAAAACCTGTTCATTGATATCTAAGCTTTTATATTTAATCTATTGAAAGAAAATATTTCATGATATGAACCAAAATGTTGGACAAACAATATTTATTTGAAATTAACCAGATATTAAAAAAAAAAAAAAAAAAGTTTCAAAATAGGTAAGCACAAATTTTGTAAATATTTAAGAAATGTTTAAACTAGCAGTCTTGCAAATATCATTTCATTGACGACCATAAGAACAAGTTGATATTCAGATTGTATTGTAAAAAATTGTGCATCTTTCAGTCTTCAAGTAAGGATTATAAAATGTATACACCGTAAAAAAGTTTATATCTCAAAATTTTGTTAGAAAGTTCCTAGCGATAATAACACGGTTGAAAAATTGCTGTCATCAACATACCGCTGACTTATATATATTTCAGTAATCGGTTGGCAGAAGGGACCGTACGTCTTTTATAAATTTTTTAAAAAGGGCTGTTATATAATTTCATTTAGTTTAGTTGATTTATACAATGGATGTTTGAGTGTTGATTTCTTGAACCTGAGAAGAAAGAAATTTTAATTTTAATAGGCTCTTAGGCCAAAATCTTTTGCAAAAGATTCACACATCTCATTGTCATGTTCTGATTGGTCTTCAATATGAAAGGAAATCACATCATTAAAAATTTGGTATTTAAACCATTCTATACCATAGGAGCATTGATGTGCTCTATGATTCTGTGCATAACAGACTGGCCATAAAAAATACTAAATATCTAGCCAAGTTTGACTGTTTTGAAATCGCAATGAAATATTAAGACACGACGCATTAAGAGACCAAAAAAGATTTTGGTTTTTCAATGAAATTAACAGCTCTCAAGGTCACAGCATTTAAATATTTAATATCGTCTGAATGTGTTTGATGGAATTTCCATATTTAATTTGACTATAGCAAGCAAAAGTGCTTGATTATTGTCAATTTCAAGAGTTTATTACTGGAACATATAGCGAATCTTAAAACTTTTTCATTATTAAGAAGCTGTATTTAAAGCCAAAATGTTTTTAAGTGGTACTGATTGTTAGACCCTTATGCCACGTGAAATTTAATGTTTTTCAGGAATTTTCGCCATAAGACTACTAATCTATATGTCAACGATTCTAACTGAAATATAATTGTTTATATTAACGATCATTAATTAAGATCTGATTCGGACTGGAAATATGGCGGAAAAAAGTGATTGAATTCCTCATACTAATACAAAATACAAAAAGCCTTGTAATATTAACTGCAAGCAGAGAAAGGCAAGTAAAAAGTTAAATGGTTTAACTTTCACAACAGTATTTAAGCGCCTCCTTTATATGTAATTGATTTAATTGCCTTAATTCCTTGTTGTGCATACTCGATTCTTCTGTCAAAACAAGAATTGAGAGAGAAACGTATGTCATTTAATATCAACCTCGTCAGACATTTACCGCAGATCTCTCGACAGCGGACCGATTCCTACATTTCAGGATAGTGCATGCGACCAAATAACTAAAATCAAGCGTTCAGTCTCAAATACACAAGAAGAAGAAACATATTTCTAGAGCAATATCACCGCACCTAGCAGGACAAGACTGTTGATTGTCACTGTCGGTCGGCGGGGCTTCAATGTCCGATAGGCACGGATATAGATTGCCAGCTTTGGGAGCCGCCACTCGAATTCGTTTGACATCTTCAAGGACAGATACTACGTTTTGTGAATCCATGGAACCACCTGCAACAAATAAAACAAAACTCTCCGAATATTAATTAAGTCACAAAAATTTGACTATCATCATTTAATATATTAATAAATTGTTTAAATCTGAAAAAATAATTTAGAGACAACCATATTACCTCTCTTTTTGTTAAGAATAAGAACAGAAAAACCAGAAGACTAAAGATTGATAATGGCAGCTAAAGTTGCTAACAATGAAATAGATCAATTACTTTAGAATAAAAAAAGTTGATCCATCAAAGAATATATCTTGACATACTTCCACACTACAATACCTCAGCAATAATAAATACTTCATTTGTCTTTTATAATGATGAACTCACTTCTTCTCTTAGGAGGCTGTTGTCCAACGACACAGTCAGCTTCTGATATGCTATCATCATCACACGCATCTCCCTTCTGTGATTTTCCTTTGGGGGCAATGATTATCTTGGGGGAGTTAACGGGTGGCGGTTTTTTAAGAGCTAGGCTAGTCATACTGGATTTGTGATTGCCTCCCATTAATGGGCTCTCTTCCGAGGAGTGATCATCTTCTTCGTTCTCCACTTCTATCCTATCCAGGTCGTTCACCGACTGAAAATCCAAAGACGACAAATAATTAGTTATGTATCAGTAAAATCAAGAAAAACAGTAAATATAAAATTTCCATGCTGTATTTCGTTTATTGATAATCCCATTGTGATTAATTTCCTTTGATAGTATGGAAATATGATGTCTTGCCAAAAAAACGGTGTCAACGACTACAAGTGAAAAATGATCAATATGTTGACAGTTGATACTCAAATATGAGAGCCAATTGTTGTATTGAAATATAGCCTGATTTTGCTTCATAATCTCCATTAGTTTGCTTAAAATCCACAATACTGTTTTTTTTTATTATTTGAAAAAGTGAATGTTGGAACTTTTCAAAATAACTCAGCAGTGAACAGGTTAAAAAAAAGTGGTCAATTTTATCAGTATGTAAAACGTCAGCACTTTGACTGTCGGTGGAAAATATTTTATTTAACCCCCAGGCCAATGACTTCAGAACTATTACAAGAGCATTAAATAATTAATAATCTAAAATACTTTTGTTGAAGTAATTAAAAAAAAATACCAAAGATCTAAATATATATATATATATTATCGAGTTTAATGATAGATGTCACTAGCACATAATTTTGAAATAATGAAAAACCTGTATTTAATATCTCAACTCACTGATGAGTCACTAGAGTGTGCGGTGAATAGAGATCCAACTCACTACTGGGATGACGGTATTCTAGTGGTTAAGGACTATTGAAATACTGTACTGCTCATCATTACTGCAGATTGGAAATATAATAAAGCTAATTTATATATGAATTGATTTCATTTATGATATCGGCCGAATGTGCTTGATGGAATTTCAATATAAAACTTGAATTGTTACAACTTTGTACGATCGTCAGTTCCGTTGCATCCGTGAGATAGAATGTCTGAAGATGCTGAAAGGCGAAACCTGAGTCGTTAGCGACAAAACATGTGGAATCGTACAAAGTTGTAACAATTCAAATTTGAATTGATTTCATTGAAATTATATAATTATTTGTAGATAATATTTACCTCCTTGTGAAACCTATTCTGTAGCATCTTCATTTCTTCCTCTCTTTCTTTCTTAACCTTATCGACTATCTCTTTCTCAGAAATGGTGGTCTGAATTTTACTTGCGAACATATTGCCAAGTTTGCTTTTGATGCCAGCGTGAGGCGAATGCGTCGGAACAATATTCGAAGGCTTAGGTTCGATTTTCGGATGAGCAAACGAGTTCACAGCAGGTTTCTTCGGCACATCTAAAAATGAAGTTGACATATTAGTTATCCATTCACATTAAAATATTGTAAAAATAAAATTTCATATTCAAAATTTGTAGTTCTTAACAAAAATGTTATTAAGTTAAAAATGTTCACAAGCTGAGCGAAGATATGGTTTATATCGACTGAGGGTGCTTGATGGAATTCCAATACCAAATTTGAGTTGTATAAAAATGTTGAATGATTTATGTTAAGTATGTAATTGCTTTTTTTTTTAAACCTTATTACATTATCTGGATGTGTATTTTCTTCCATATGTTTGAATTTGAACAATGATTGAAAGAAATAATGTTAAATACATTAGGGCAAATTAATGTAATGCAATTTATTGACAACAGTAAAAGCAACACGATTTCGAAAATAAAAACGTTTTCGCATCCAAAATGTAAAAAGAACTATTAAAAAAAACAAAAAGAAAATCAAATGTTTTTTCTTACCTTTATTTGTTGTATTTCCTTGCAAGGACTTGATCGATGGCGCCATTCCAAAGGGAGCTTTCGGGACGATAGCGGCTCCTTTATTCTTCTCAAATAGAGCTTTTCTGTCCCTCATCGACATCAAAGCGGGGTCCGTGTTTCTTTTCGGGCTAGCCGTTTCAAAAATTGCAGCCTTCGTCAGAACGTTCCCGCCTGGCGACCCGTTCGAATTCGCTGCGTTAATTCTCTCCCTGCTGATCGGCGAGCTGCGATTGGACGACGCGTTGCTGTTGTCGGAACGTTCCGAGCGCGGCGTTCGGCAAACTTCGGGAATCGAGCAAACAGATCCCTCGCCCTCCGACGGGGCACCGTTGTTCGTTTTTTCAACACCGTTTTGTTTACCATTGCTAACGACAATTTCGGCTACACTCGATTCGATATTTTCACTATTTTCTGTGTCACACACGCCGTTTTCTTTTTCACAATCGACGGCCTCGGCCTTGAACTTCGGAGGAGTCGGCGCTTTATATTTCTTGATCGAAGGTTTCTTGGTGATGAGATTTTTAGGCGAGCGCGAGGGCGAACTGACAGCCGCCACCGCCGCCATGTTGGACGCTGGGGTAGATTTGCCGCCCTGTTGGTGATTGGACGATGAGAAATCGTAAACGAGCCGCGATTGGCTGAGTGACACGCGTTTGAAGCCCTTGGATTCCTACGGATTTTGGGGTACAACGGCGGGTTTTGAAAACGGAACGCGATTTTTAGCAATAAACAAAAGCCAATGATGGTGTTTATCGTTAAAACAAGAAAAGTAAACTATCATCCGTGTTAGTAATTTTAGTGCAAATAACTATCCAATTCAAAACTTATAGTAGACATAAACTCTGTATACGTAACACTTATAGATTATCGAACCGGAAGAAATGATAGTGCTGTGCTGTGGTCGAATAAGCAAGCAAGAAAAGAATGAAAAAGAAATTAAAGTCAGTTAGTACCTACTGTATGAGTTAATTGGCATGTTAATTTGAAACTACATTAGACTATAAAACTAGAAAATTGTGATTAAGATCGGAAGTCATAAAATGGCTGTCAAGAATACATTTCCGGTACACAATACGCTCACACCTGGGGCAACGAATTAAAATAAAAATTGTGACTAATCATTATTGGCGAAAGTTCGATAACGGCATTTTCAAAATGACCGACTACGATCTATACTGTTTTTTTTAATTCAATCAGAATAATTTTGAGCCGGAATAAACACAAAAAATTAAACAAAAATAACTATAGACAAAATTGCATAACTAAGAGAGGTAATAAGCTTGGAAAGGTACTATATATTTCATGCGGTATTGAGTTAGTATTCGAAGGAAGTGACTATATCTTATGTTCTTGAAATATTGTCTTATAATGAATGATGGTACACGAAAAGCTGAGTGAAATTTCAACTAAAACATCCATAATCAACCTGGGCCCGCGTTATTTATTATTATTATTATATTATATATTAATTATTTTTTATATCATTATAAATTCTACGGTGAAGTAAGTCCGAGTAAGGCAAAGGTTGAGTATAGCTGAATTTGAATTGTAGAAACTGTGTACAGTTTCACATGTAATGTCACCCACGATCATGTCTTCGTCTTAATGGATCTTCAATCATTCTATAACACTGTGATAGACAGTCAGGCGTTGTATCACTATGTCCAAATGTGGAACCGGGTCGTGAGTGACATAGCATATGGAATTGTTTACAGTTTCAACGATTTAAATTCCATCAAGCACCCTCAATCGATATTGTAAAGTATAAATTATGGTCATTTAAGAAATCGATTGAGGATGCTTGACGGAATTTAAATATCTAATTTGAACTGTGACAATACATGTAGAAATTTACAGAGTTTGAGTGATTTAAATTTCAAGGTTTGTACTTCATTTAGACGAAGACTCGAAAACAACTCATCAATCGTAATAAACATCAGGGCTGTCGAGTTGGAGTCGGAGTCGTGTAAAAGGAGCCACTCCGACTACTTTTTCGATTAGACGAATTTGAAGAATATCTCAATGAACGATTTGCCGGATTGGTTGGTTCATTATCAATTTAATGCACATAAATAGGTAGGTAGGAAAAAACCTGACGAAAATAATCTTTTTTTAGTCGGAATCATGTTTTTGGTCAATACCGGAGTCATGTTTTTGTTTAACGACTCCACAGCCCTGATAAATACTAATCGAAATAATCGATTGCCCTTTTCGCAAAAAAAGTCGCCAAAATGATGTTATTATGTTCACATCTTTATTATTATTTATACACAGCTCAACTAAATTACACGTTACCAAACTTATTACAAAAGCTTCTCACAAACGAGCGACGTATTTCAATAAATCAACGTACAAAAGTTTGTTGAAAAACTGTGACAGCAATGAATGATTGCAATGATGGATGTAATTAAGCACCAGACTTTCGCTTCAATTCATAACTACCTATAATCTTCGAGTTATTCATAGAAAATGAACAATACCATTACGTTTGGCCCACAAACAAAACCGTAGGAACTTTTCCAATAGCCGTTACGCAAAGATTTGAATAATGGTCATTTAAAATATGAATATGTCTTTTGAGCACGTCCATTTTGACTGCGAGACGTGGATTATTTTATTCTGCGCAAATACAGTGACGTACTTTCCTGTAAAATATTTTGTGTTAACATAACTAAATATCCCTGCATGTGTATCAAAACGGTCGTATCGACGATGTGCCTCCGTCAAAAGAAGGTGTATCCAGGGGTGGATTATCCCATAACAAGCTCGCTTTTAGGGCCTCAAAATTAACTTAAATTAGTCAGTTATATTGCATCCGTGTTATAAAATGCCCGAAGATACTGAAAGGCGTAACCTAGTTTATTATAAAATGAAGTTGAGATTAAAAGACGTTCAAAATAGAGAATTTCAAACAGAGTAAATGAAAATATCTTATAGCAGTATAGTTATCTAATAGCAAACCTTATGTTACTTACAGTTTTTTATTCATTTCCAATTCAGAAACTCATTAATATATGTATACCTCTAACATTGTCTACAATTTAATTAATAAATAATCAAAACTCCTGAGTTTCTTAAACGTGAGCATGAACGTAAAATTTACGTTTTTCCGAGTGACATTTTATTAAGTAATAATATTTTGCAAAAGAAATTTTTTAAAGCGCCCCAATAGAAAATCCGCGGCGCACAGCTTGGGTAACTCTGGGTTAAATCATGATTTTAGCGACACACGTTCGTCTTACAAACATGTCCAGACTGAAATATACCGCAAGTATTTGTTCAATGTTAACCTAGTAAACACAGGCACATCAAAATTCTCATAAAAAACGAGTAGTGATACAGGCAATCAATTGCTAAATCCGAACGCATAATGTCAAAGGCATATCAGATAGCAAATAATATACACGACACGCGTATATACTCTCAATATCTCAATAATTTATTTGACAGCGAATCAATCGGTGGCAATAAAAATTTGACCCACCAGCCCTGCAGCGCAAAGTTTGATATTTTTAGCATACTCGATTAGTGTTAATTTATGATCATAACAAATGGATACACCTGACTAAACATTATACTACGTAAACCCGCATGAGGTTCCCAGCCAGTCTTTTTTCCGCCCTGGATAAATAATATTTTTGCGGCACTTTATATCAACACATTATTATTTTAGATAACATATAATTTTAGACGGTATTTTAAAAATATAAATGTAAAATAAACACCGGACATTAGTCACTTTTAAGGTATTAACTGTCACTTCTTGATGGAATAGCATGATATTTTAATCACATTTTTAGTCGATATTTCCACAATATATTTTTTGATCAGGACCGGTTTCGCTCATCGCGAGCATTATCAACGAAGCCGGTCCTGATCAAAAAATATATTGTGGAAATAAGTACTAAAAAAATGTGTTTTTATTATTTAAAATGCTAGACACTAGACAAGAATATAAACCTTTCTGATAACAAAGCTTTGTAAAAATTGAGACGTTTCGATGTGCGCCGGAAATTATCGTTGGTTATTGCTCGATTTTAAATGTCTTTTTTTCTTACTACTAACACGGTGAAAAAATGACAATGTATTTTAGTTATACAAAATTAATAAGTTATATAGATGACATCTATTTCGGCTTACACCCTCCTCAGAACTAGTTAGTCAGCAGTCATACTTGGGAGCTGCGGAAGACATAATTGAATCGACCAAAACGCAAAGCGTATTGCAGCGCTAAGAAAAAGAACGGCGGTTAAATCAAGACCAAACATATTCAGCATAGAAAATAAAATAAAATAAATATACAACGTCGCAGAATGTATTAACATATGAAATGTTATTTTTAAATACCCTCATCTGGTCGATAAAAATATGACCGAAATATGAATACTTGAAAAGGTCACACGAATTCCAACAGATACCAAGTGGTTCAAACACAATAAAACTTTAGATTCAATACTTTGCATGACAAAAAAAATAATGCTGACCAGTGTCTTTTATTATTATAATATATATATCGACTATCGGCAATGTATATTTTATACATAATGTAATAACTAGCAATAATTTGGAGAAGGAAAACTGAATGCTGATTATTATAATACAATACAATAATTTCTGTCGATCTCTTCTACGAACCAGGAAGACTCCGTGGTATTGTAAATTCGAAGCAACAGGACGCTGGGATGGCGTAAGAATAGAAAATCTTGGAAGCACCATAATGTGGTAATATACATGGCAAAAATTTATGAAAAATTTACTTGGTTCTATAAGAATTTTAAAATACATTCCACACATTTTAGCTTTAGCTCCGACTATACTCTATGAAATTTTTGCGTGGGAAAAAGTTTTTTTGGTATATAAATTTGTATACTATATAAACGTGTATTATTACAATCAGCATTCTGATTTCCTTTTCGACAACTTGTGATCTTCAGTGAAAAAGAGCTAACATATATGAATATTTCTGATAGATTCACCAGTAACTTTGTGAAAGTTTTATCATTTTGGATATATAATAGATTAAAACTGTTTGACTTTATTCTACTTGGTACGACACGTGTTTCGTGTATTTGAGAAGCATCTCCAGACAAACTATATTGTAAGGATAGTTATTCATTGCTAACGTTTAACCTGTTCAATGCAGAACCACATAAATAATATTTCAACACTGAATATTCAAAAAAAATAGCCAGTTTATTTCCGATGTTTGGGACAAATCATGCAATATTAAGTACAAAGTTTTGATACTGTCAACTATTTTAGTAAGCGTATGAATATTAAATAATTGACAATGTAAAATCGCTTTATGTGCCATACTGGCAATACCGATATTTACAATGAATTTAAATGCTTAAGTTGTTAACAGCAGCAAAATTTCTCTCTAAAAAGTCTGACGGAAATATAGACAACGATGTTTCTTTAGTATTGCTTAGTTCCCATTATCTGACAGCATCAAAGGCTTTCAACAACTGTCCAGAGAGGGTAGATCCTGTTTAGACTAAGGAAGCAAAAGATTCTAAGAAAAAGGGAGCTACAACAAAGACGTAACGTTTTGGCAATTTATCACGAAATAAATCATTCCATAAGGCAAGACTTTCGTCTGAGGGTCTCGGTATATTATATTTCATACAATTCATCATTTTTACATGAAACTCACCTAGATTATCAGATTAACCATTGCCGGGTAGATTAGACTGGAGTGGAACGACAGAATGATATTAAATCAAAGAATGTTTACCCAATCTTGTCTGCAACATTGGACCACATAATAAGAGCTGATTCACGTTCGGTGATTTTTCAATCGAACAAAAAAAAATATTACAAAAGAACAATTATTATTTTTTTGAAATAAAAATTGAATGCAATTGAATAAATTTAATAACGCCGACCAATCAAAACGGACCGGTCTACATTTTTTCGACGACTTTTTAACAAGTCTCGAAAAAAAACCTCCCATAGACATAGCGCGCTTGAAGTTATTCGCAAACTGGTTTTATAATCGGGGTGGTGCAGCGAGTTTCTTTAAAATTTGCTTATCGATACAGACGTCACGACCTGCGACGGTGGGCAATGCGATTTTGGGTTATTGAACCACCGGTAACCCACTTACTGCCAACTTCTCAACCGTCGAGACGGTTGACTGCGACGTGTTGATAGTTGATACTCGAGGTCAGAGGGTTAAAAATTTCGTATAACAAACAAGCTAAGTTTAGTCCGATTTCTCCTGATGATTTGCATAAGTTGGTTTGACATAAACACTTTTTTTTTTTGAAATATTCAGTATTGGAATATCCTTTAATTTGCTCAGCAAGTAACATGTGTTGATAGACCAAGTCTCAGTGTAAAAGAGTCACATATAAATCATTTGAAAATTGCAAAGATTTCATTTGTAATTAATTCACTACAGAGATTGTTTCCAAGAAGCTCACACTAATTATTTCCGACAGATAATTAAAATCATATTAGTAGAGAAGGATTTCCTGACGTCAAATAATAGCAATTTTAACTTAGTGTACGCAGGGCTACGATTTTGTAGTCGGCGGCCTTTACTCGGGAAAATCCTACGACTTATTTAACATTGAAATTTGAATTGTTGAAACTGTATACGATTTCATATGTTTTGTCACTCACGATCCATTTTTCGTCTCTAAGCATCTTCAGACATTCAATCACACGGATGCAACAGAAGTGACACACAATAAAAAGTTAGCATCGGTTGTATGACAAGAGAGTTAATTACAAAGGAAAAACACAGAACCTAAGTCTAGGGTCCAAACACATAACTGAAATAACTTTCGACATTATTGGTTTAATAATAATGAAAATCAATTGTCTGTGATAGTTTTTTATTAACACTAAATAATATTGATAAATCTCTGATGAAATGGTTCTACAATAAATAATAATCAATTAATTAAGCTTCATCTTCCCTATTCCCCCTTGCTGGATTTTTGAACTGTAAAGACATATTAGTATGACAGGGATATTTTCAAAGTGACCTTCTCGTCGTTTTAGTTGTTGAAATGAGGACTATATTATTGTATATACACTGGAATTTTATATGTTACGTATATATTAAACGTAAATGATTTTTAAATTGATGAAAGCCAAGTGGTAATTTTTTATCGGAGTCGGAGTAGCGGTTAATTTCAAAGTCGGAATCGTAGCCGCGATTTTTTTTATCGACTCCACAAAACCGATGGTGGCGAATGATGGTCTAGAATTTTGTCTCATCTAAATCCGTGTATAATATATGGAATGTCATTTTTTTATTGCAAATAAATCAATGCTTGGTAAAAAATTATTCTATTTTAAAGGAGATGAATTTCAAAATAACTTGAAAAGATCAGGTGTAAATTATTACACGATAAAATCTTGAAACGCCACATGTAGTTTTCCGTTTTTTTTTTACAAATAGCAATATTGTGTAAATAACAGCATACTGTTTTATACTTCCTCAGCGATCTGGCACGTGATGCGCAGATTAAATCAATAAACTTCGGATTATGAGCGGAAGATAACATCACTTGAAGGTATGCATATCTTCACGCTAGTTCTAACCGAAAAGCAAGGCCGTATAAGACAGACGTAGAGTATTAACTTTTTGCATAACTGGTAAATCGCCGAACGTTCCATCGATAATTACCAGTGGATCGGACCAATTACAACAATTAACCGATTTTTATTACATTGTTTTTATATTTAAAAAATAAGTCGCATTTTATTGTTCTTCTAGGTTTTTATTCGCAGTTGGTTAAAGTGTATCTCCGTATCGAACCAGAAATATCAAGTAAAATATTTTTTTTATCGTATTTCATTACGGAAGGTAACCGTGAAATAACGGCTGTGCACGTGTAAGGATGGAGTTTAGAACAACAGACGGTGTGGTCCGCAACACGTATATCCGCAAAATTTACTTCAAATAAGCAATTTTTAATTAATGCTTAGTATGACCGTAGGAAATATTCGATTGAGGCGCGGAAATGAAATTTAATTATCACTACGATATAGAACTATAATAATAATACGCATTGTGACGATCGTGCATATTTACAAAAACAAAATACAGCCACATGTGGGAACGCGTCACGGGATGTGGCTGGATTCAATGTCCAAACAAAAAAAATAAGCAAGCAACATAAGTCGACATATATTCCGGAAATATTGCATGAATTAGAATCGAAACTTGTCAAACGTTACGTTACGTTATTAATAACACGTGTCGTGTTTCATTACAAAACATTCTGAAAAAATAATTTATGATCCATGTTTCGATTCAGTTTTATTTCAAAACTTAATTTGGCATCAAAATATATTGTGCAGAAAAGAAATTTTGGATAATCAACACGCACAACTAAACACTCCCTGATATCCATCCACTATAGTAAACTTTACGTCAATTATTTCAATCAATGAACAATTAAATAGTTCAATCATTGCAGCAATAAGTCACCTGGTATGATATTTCTTTAAAATCTAAATTTTTCAAGTCTCCGTGTTATATATTTTCTTACACTAATAAATACTTTAACTTTCACTTGTTAACATTACCACTTCTGATTGGAAAGTCCTTCATTTTTAAGTAAATTGTTCAATTAAAAATGATTATCATGAATATTTGATAACTATTAACTCTTTCCCTGCCGAGCTGTATAAATTATATTTTAACTCAAAATACTTCAAATTGTTTTGAATGATTTTAGTGTTAAACTACATACATTAAGGATATTATCAAGACAAGATAATTTTAACACAAAGTTGACAATTTAAGACTACTGTATCTTTTTGTATCAATTATCAATATGCCATAATCAGCTATCTAAACAGTTGAGACGTTAGCAGTTGGAGGGTTAAGATAAAGTTAAGATGTCATTTAGCTCATGGCCTTTGTGCAGTTAATACGTCGTAGATATAAAAACTATTTACCAAGTTTCACGTAAATATATTATGTGTAATAAAATACCGGACAATTTCAAAAGGCGAAACCGAAAACCTATTTTAGTACTATTTCCACATTATATCTTGTAATCAGGACCGGTTTTGCTCGTCGTGAGCATTATCAACTGAGTTGATTAGATGAGTTTGCTTATCACGATGAGCGATCGTATTTACAATACTATGCTTTTCTATCAAGAAATGACAATCAACACCTTAAAAGTGATTTAAGCGAATCTGAGTTTATCATATATATGGAGTAAACTCACTTTATTGGTTAATAAGTTTACAAAAACAATTAAACTGGATTCGATTATGCCACGTTAACCGTTGACTCTTTTACCAACACTAAAACAACAAAATTTGTCGCAACATCAAACATTTCCCGCCACACTTGCGCGCAATACTTCCATGGGATAGTTGCTACTGTTAGACGTTGAAATGATTATTAATTCACAGTAAAAACACGCCATCAAATACGCGTTGATATCACTTTATAATTTGCATATCGCCGCTGTCATAAAATATATAAAAAAATAATATTCCGATCTTGAGCCATAATACGTGACAATGTTTCAAAAGCGAGTGATAATTTTTTGAATTAGCATGCCACACATTGATTACATTATAGGATATCGCTTATTGTGTTGAATTATGATGGAACATAAAGAGTCCACAGCATAAGGTTACAGGGCAATATTTCATACTACAATAACAACAACGGGCAATATCGCCACGCGGTGTGCAAGTAGGGATTCCAATCGAAAATAAGTTCTATTTTCACACTCGGATATTCGAAAGTTTGGTCAAATTTTCTTGTTTAAAAATTATCAATAAGCGATTGTTGACATTTCATCTTTAAATAATAAAATAACATTTTTGGTATTCATTTCTACAGTATATTTTTTGACCAGAACCGCTTTCGCTCATTGCTAGCATTGTCAACTGATCATAAAACATATTGTTGAAATAAGAACTAAAATGTTTGTTTATTATTTAAAATAGCATGACTTTAAATCAAGAAGTGACCGTTAACACCTAAAAAGTGATTTAATTTACATTATTTGTATTTTGTATCGTTTTATATGATTTCCTGTAAATTATTTTCTCAGTTCTTGAACCCACGGTTTTGTATACCTGCTACTTCTAACTCATTTATATATATATATATATATATAGATTTGCTTGTAATTTCCTTGTATTCCATCAATCGATTATGCTCGCGATGAGCGAAACCGGTCCTGGTCAAAAATATAATATGAAAATAAATACTAAAAAAAGTGTTTTTGTTACTTAAAGTATAATGCGTTTCCATCAAGAGTTAACACCTTAAAAGTGGTTATTCTTCGATAGTGGTAATGTTTCAATGAGAGAAACCCTGACCTTACTTCCCCGCATGTCTTGACAATTTTATATGGTCTCGACTATTCGCCCGTAAGAACGATGTTAGATACTCCCGCATTTATCGTTCCTCGATTTATTGGTTTCCTCGATCTATCGTCTAAATGTCTTGGATTATTATCCTCCCTTTCAAACATATTAACGGACCTGTGTAAAAAAAAAAGGAATAAATTTTGATTGCACAAAATTTTGTAGAACTCAAATAAACTGCATTGATTAAATTGGCAGCACTCCATAACAGGGTGAAAAAATAGCAACGTATTTAAGTTCACAAAATGTATAAAGTACATAGTTATTGATTGAATTGGCATTCACTTGGTAGAACTCCATTATAGCACGGTGAAAAAAACAGCAATGTATTTTAGTTCTACAAAATTATTTTTAAAAAATATAGTTGATAGCTATTTCGGCTCACACCATCGTCAGAACTATGCTTAAACTAGCATTCGCTTATATAGCTGGGCAGAAAAGGTACACAACACATCCACTCTCCTGTTCCAACGGCGTAGCTTGTTACTTTCACACAATAACACTAAATTTTCAAAAATTCTAAATGAAACAATAGGTGGTTATGACAATAAGTTTTACGCGTGGGACAGATGTGGTCATTACAGAAGCAAATCAGACCACCCCTTTGTAATAGGGTTGGACTAGTAGGGATACTATTATGTTCGTTAAGAATCCTTTGTGATAATTGGTAACAATTGATTTCCAGCTGTTCCAAAGCCGTCATTCTCCATAATTACATTCTCCATAGTTGATTGATTGAATTGGCGTTTACTTGGTAGAACTCAATTATGACACGGTGAAAAAATAGTAATGTATTTTACGTCCAAAAAATTATAAGCTATATAGGGTGTAGGCCAAAATAGCTATCAACTAAATATCTTAAAAATTTGGTATAACTAAACTACATTGCTTCTTTTCATCGTGATATATAGTTAACAGCTATTTCAATTATCAGAACAGGTTAGCTGTGATGTGGGCGTAAGCCGAAATAACTATCAACTATACACCTAATAAACTTTGTAGAACTAAAATACATTGCTATTTTTTCACCGTGTTATAATGGAGGTTACCGAACAAATGTCAATTCAACCGATTGCACGTTAGAAGACCTTTTATCAATGTACAATTTATCCTTTGTACTTTGAGCACAATCATCCCGTCGCGGGTGTGTTTATAACGAATGGTCAATCGCGACACGTCGATCAAACTTAGCTAATTGGAATATGTTAATTTGCGACGAGAATGTTTTATTTCCTCAGACCGTTTACGGGGATGCCTTTATCGAAGTTGACGAGCGCGTGTCAGTGTGACAAGCATTAAAAGGAATAAATGGAATGTTTCAGATTACTTCATCGCTTACGTGGACTGATGCTATCGGCACACCAGTCCCCGTAAGAATCCTAGGATTATATGAACATATTCAGGAAGCACGCTGAAATGCGTCGACATATCGAGATCGTTTGATTGGACAGGTCGCGACAATACGACATTTGGCTATCACGAAAGCGTATTTGTTATACGTATCGACGATATCGCGTTGCGTGACGACGCCGAAAGGTGATATCGTAATTTATTTGTGCGATCTGGCAGACGTGAGAAGTCGATCAGATTGCAGGACACAACCGATCGATTTTGCTCATTTTCTATAATATCGACCGAATGGTGATTGATAGAATCTCTATATTAAATATGAATTGTTGAAACTTTGTATAGTTCCGTATGTTTCATCACATGTAATCCGGGTTTCGTCTATAGACATCTTCGGGCATTTTATCATAGATACGATTGAACTGACAGACAGAAAAATTTGCATTGATACACTAGAAATTACACAAAAAAATAATAATATACTAATATAACATACTAATAATAAATTTACCTTAAGAATAGAAGCTATATGTGAAAAAAATGTGATTTTAATGAATTGTGAAAAACTTATCACTTCCAAGATATTATTTATTATATCGACTGAAGGTGTTTGATGGAATTTCAATATCAAATTTGAATTGTTACAACTTTGTACGATTCCACATCTAACAGTTCTGTTGAATCCGTGTGTCCACATGTTTCGTCACTAACGACCCGGGTTTCACCGTGTGATAGAATGCCTGAAGATGCCGAAAGGCGAAACCCGGGTCGTTAGTGACAAAACACGTGGAATCGTACAAAGTTGTAACAATTCAAATTTAATATTGATTGTTTACAACAACCGCCATACCCATGGCGTCACAAAAACATATCGGGTAATAACAGCGATTCATCGTTAATCATTTTCTTATTATTTTTTTTAACTTATGGTTATAGTCCAATGGATTCAAGTGGTACATTAAACTCGAGCACTTGGCAACCGCTGATATATTACATCAGATGTATTGGTGTATTATTTATTTGTCACCAAACCCTACTTATGTGATTGAAAATTTCATATAAAACCGCACTCTACATACGATCAAATGCGTGTATATCATAAAAGGAACTCGACTTTAGACCGGTACAGTGTGGAGTTGTTATGTTACTCGATTCCTTCTATGGAAATCCTTTTACTGTAACTTGCATTTTATATCTAACCTAAGCTATGTTGAGAATTCACTGTAGTATATTACAGTCAATCCTCTTTTTATGCGATTTTGAAATTATACAGTTTCTTAGAATTGCAAATAAAAAAAATGACAAGAAGAATCATAAAACGACGACGAAGTAGAAGTAATTTCATTTCTTACGATTTCGACTTTTGGCATCTTCAGTTATTATTTTAGATTGTTTACGCAAAACTTTTACCCTAATCTATGAGTAAAATTGATATATGAATTCGTTTAACCGGAACCGGGGTAAATTACCCCAAACGGGGAAAAAATGATTTTTTGGGGGTAATAAAGAATTATTGTTTTCCGTGGAAATTCAATTCAATAAAAAATGTTTAATTTATAATGATCGTCGCCTTTTCAAAATGAGGGGGTAATATCGAAGCAAAAATATTTTGGGGTAATGGTTAAAAAAAAGTTCCCCGACCGCTGGTTTAAAGTAAAACTAAGAAAACGTATACAGTTGACTGGCTGTCAGTTCCAGTATAATAGAAAGCCTGAAGATATTAAAAGGTGAAACCAGCGTCAAGGGTGACGTGTGGAAATTTGCGAGTTTTATATTGCAGTATATCAATGCAGCGTTAATTATACAGCGTTTCTAAGGTGCCTTGTTATGGTAAACTTTCAAAGAGAAATCACTAAGAAACCTGTTAAAGTATAATTTCTACGGGCAACGTTTCATTTAATGTGACTTCTTTAAGTTTGCAGTTTAAAAAAAGAACACATTTAAAAATTACTATAGTTATACATTACGCGCATTTTTTTCAATGATAGAAGCTGCTAAAAGTAACCAAACCGCAAAGTAAATAAAACAACCGTGTTTAATAAAACAATACATGAATTAATAATATGCGAACGGTATACTTTTACAGTTTGCGTAATTTCTCCAGGAAAACGTCCGTCAACTGTCCGAATTTCTAATCACCCGGTACGTCGTCACTACTGACATTTACTTTGACCCGCAATAACATTATGGCAGTCTCAATAAACAAGCAATATATGACGGAGCGGTCAATCGGTCAGCCGGTCGCGCGGGGACCTGTCAATCAAATGAATTTTAATCGCAGGCAAATTAATTCTAACCGCATCGACACTCGATACCCTATAACAAACAGCACCACGACGAGAAGTATCTTATGACGGATTATCAGCGAAATGGAAAATGCCAATAAAATTAAAACTTCATATGAGATATGCAGGAACGTAAATGATTTGGATACTATTTTATTAGTATATTATATTAAACCCTCTGTTCACTTTTCGACTGCTTAGACGACTGGTTGTATTGTACTGACAGTTGAAAATTGAAAATATAAGACAGTTATATTTTGTATCGAAATAAAGTCTGATAATCTCAATTAGTTTTTTCGACATCAAAATCACTGAATTATTTAGGATTAAAATGTATTGTTTTTTGTGCATGGCAGGGAATGGGTTAACGGTTGAATAACATTCACCAAGCAGCAATGGCATTAAATAAATTTTGAGACGTCACTTTTAAGATTTCACTCTAGGTGAAAAAGTATCATATTTTAAATAATAAAAACACTTTTTAAGTACACGCTATTTCCCCAGTATAGTTAAGATCAGGACAGATTTCGGTCAACGCGAGCATTATCAACCGGTGAAACCGATCCTGATCGTAAATATATTGTGGATATAGTTAATTAAATTTCGATTAAATAATTTTAGTTACAATTTATGATATCGACTGAAAGCGCTTGATTTAATTCCAATATCAAATTTGAATTTTTATAACTTTGTACGATTCCACATGTTTTGCCTATCGGCATCTATCTCATCGGCGTCGTCAGTTCTGTTGCATCCGTGTGACAAAATACCTGAAGATGCCGAAAGGTGAAGCCCGGGTCGTTAGTGACAAAACATGTGGAATTGTACAAAGTTATTACAATCCAAATTTAAATTTAGATACATTAAAATAAAAAAGACTAATATATATACTATTTTGCGGAAGCTGTCATAAATTATAGATTTCAGTAGAATGTAAAAGAAAAAGGTCGAATTATTTATTCGTAAACTAGAAGTTAGACGGGCGTAATTTTTGTTTAGGGTTTTGATATCCACGCGTTGAAATCTATATCTATCTATCTAAGACTGTCATGCGCGACTGAAATTCTCATAAATCTGGTAATAAACATTTTGAAGAAATTATATTTTTGGAAATCGGTCGTAGCAAAGTTAAAAAAAAAACTCATTTTTTGTGTTGATTGTGAACGGAACCTGTGTAACATTTTATTTATGGACACTATACCAATTTTCGCACGGAAGTTAAATAATAGGATCGAGTACAAATTATAATATATATACAAAAAAATATTACGTTGACTCGAAAAGTTCGAGACCGAAACAAACTCCGATAAGAGCAAAAACGCGCCGTAAAAATGTAATGTTTCCTGTAGGTGTTTTTGTCGTTGCATAACCGAACACGTTGAGCGGTCTTTTGTTTTTGGCCGTGTCTTCGATGGCGTGACCAGGGAAGCACGCCCGTCCGCGGAAGACATCGCTATCTGCTCACCGGCCGGATAATTTCATGTTAATTTACCTAAGTGTGCTGTATAAATGCAGACAGAACACTTTTCTGCTCGAAACTTTGGGTAATTAATTAATTATAGGCACTATATAATCGCTGAAGGACGCAGTATCTAAGCGAAACTTTTTTTACAGAGAAAAAAAAATATCATACAGTTTCGGTTGACTCGTCGCTCACTTGCTGGAAATTGATTTACAATATTCGATTTTTTTATAAAAAATGTAACGCTGGATAAATCTATCACAAAAAAATATTTTAACTCAAATATTAGTTCGAATTAAATACTTTTAAAATAAATAAAAAGATCTATAAATTGAATGGTAATTTACGGAAATTTGATGGTATCGTATTCCAATATTGATATAATCAAGCGTGTCACGTGTTTTGCTTCTTTAAAAGCATATTCGGACTGACTAATTTATAAAAAATATTTTTTAATGTTATTAATTATAAATATCATATATAATCAATTTAAGCTTTAATAATATTTTTTTGTTAACAAAGATTTCAAGATATTTGGATTATTCACAATAAAGCCTTAAAAACTATGTAACTAACATTGAAAAAGTACAAGAAACCTAATCGACTTATAAGATTGCAAGAGCTGTAAAAACTGAACATCAACTCAACATCAATTAGCGTGATTTTCTAAATAGAAAATCTAATCCTGAATCTACGTTTTCCCCTTTATAACGCTTTTTAAAAAATTATCCCTTCAAAAAACCAAAACCGGTTTTTTATTGCAATTGTACATAACTGTACATTCAATAGATTTATGAAGATGAAAATTGGTATGAGACACAAAAAATATTTAAACTTTCGCCGTATAAAATATTGTTTTAAATGCGTGGGTTGTGACAGGTTATTATTTATTTATATTTAATAATGTAATCAGGGGCTTCACAAACTGAAAATTTGACAGTTGTCGTGTCACTATAATATTATTAAACAAATTATTCAATAGTCGGATTTTTGGGCAAACGTCACAGAAATACATTTGAAAATTGATCGCAATCGTCAAATACACAAGTCGTACAGAAATATTTACAAAGTTACAACTTAAACATGACTACTGCAGTGTTCGGATAACATCAGTTTACATCATTTTCGCGTCGAAATCACACCAATTGTGATATAAAAACAATGAGTGATAAAAAAAACCACGTCCGGATATTCCTTTTGTCAAACACGATAGCAATTTAGGAAAAATAATATTACATATAATCAAAGCCCACAACGAATATTATACTCGTTTAGATACACACCAGTGGTCGGCAAACCACGGCTCGGGGGTCACACGCGGTTAATTTAACTCCTTCAGTGCGTTTCTGCCACAAATGACAACGGTCGGGCGCGGGGTGCAAACTTCAAAAGGGAATTTTCCCTTATTTCACAAGATTTTAAAAGATAACTGAAACATCGTCAAAAAAAATTCTGTGCTATTTTCGAACAACAATTTTAAATATGTTAGAAGATTTTCTTAGAACGTGTTACGACTTTAAAAACACCTAAGCGATGTAAGCTTTAAAAAAAGAATCGATTTTACTCCTCATTTTCTTGGCCTGATACAGAGTTGCACGAACCGATTATTTAAACAATGCACTATTGTGCATAAAAGAGAAGGAACAAAAGGGAAAAGAAAATGTGACTTGCCCAGTCACTTAGCTTATGTGAGATTCTGTTTACTGAAAATCCACAAAGGAGGAAGAGTTTAATCTGCTCATCTAAAGACGAATCGAGAATGTCTCATTCTTCGTATAATTTTGAAAATTTATAGAATACCTCAAAATTTGCCTTGGTCGATACCAAGTCAGCGTGCCCTGTCGGGCCCGTATAAGGACGAACCACAACAAACAGCTCTGCTCGACAGTTCCGCATAATATCTTGTGACAGTCTCGCATAAAGGTAACTGTTAATAAGCAGTTAAAGATTGCCTCTCAAAACACCGCTTAGATACAACAATGTATCATCTCTTTTTTTAACGGATCGAATTTTGATTTACTATATATGTATAATTAGACAAACAGCTGTTTGATATGAGTGGACGATTGACTAGTTTCTAGTAGAGATTGTGAATATATTCTCTAAAAATAAAATAACATTTTTTTATTCTGTGAGGAATTAACATGATTTGGTTCTCTCCAGCCAAGCGTCGAGAGGCCCGTCGAGAGAATCCTCGATTCGGTTCTGCGGTGACGGCATGTAGCGTCAAATAACTAGCATACCATATAACAATAAAAGAGTTGTTTTTATTGAGATCAAGCGAAAGTGTCGCATCTCGAGTGAACAGTAAAAGTAACACTTCACAATATGTAAATCGCTCCAAACTAGCCCACATGCAGGCGACTGTTAAAAAATGCAGTTTATCAAGATAAAATACATCAAACTCAACCTTATTTAACGACGTGCTAGTTTTTCAAACTTTCTCTGTGCATTTAAAAAATATATATGTTTTATTAAGGCAATCGAAAGACGAATATAGAATTCGATGTTTATAAAAAGGATCGATCGGCATTTTGTGTCGATTCTCTTTCAAAAATACCGATTATACTAGTTTTTTGTGCTTTAAAACAAAAAAAGAGCATTCTTTACGTTCACGTATTTAAGCGTGTTGTCGTTTTAGGGCATTAAAACTACACAATCGCTCGTGGTACTATCGCATTCGAAAGCCAGCTAATAAAAAAATACATCTCGTATTAACAGTTATAAAACGTTGAATCTCCTGTTTACTTACTGAAAATCATAGAAACATTTTATGACAATGCTATCCGTATGAGATCATTATAATTATTATTTTATTAAATAGATAAAAATGCCAATACCACAAATATAAAGACAATTTTTATATAAAGAAATTTTAAGAACAAATAGTGCTCAACTAAACGCTCTGCCAATTTTTAATAAACAATTATTCCTCTCAACTAACCTCGGGTGATAAAAAAAAAACTTCTCTAAGCGAATCTAATCCACCGAAGTCAGGGAAACTAACTAAACTCAGAAAACGAAAAGATGTTAACGAATGTATAAGGTTCACTGAAGTATATTTGATCTCAAAAGTAGATCTCTTTTATTATAAAAAGTGGGGGGGGAAATCCCGCCGAAAACATCGTTCTGATGAAGGCGTAAGCCGAAATAGCTAACAATTACACATCTCATAAGTTTTGTAGAATATAAATACATTGCTATATTTTCACTGTGTTTCAGTCCGCATTCCTTTTAGTGAGATCTGGCAACTCTACATATGCCAATATTTTGATCCTAGACAGTCTCAAAAGTGAGACAAAAAAAATATTTCTATAAATCGAAGGCATTCCGGGGTTTACCAATGCAATTATTCAGAATTTCAAAAAAACGTCATGGGTAAAACCTGCAGCTGAGATGAAAAAGAAGTTATACAATTGGAAATAAACAACCGGGCTATCATATATAATACATACTTCGCCACTCGTAATATAACAATTTTAGACTAACGACATTAAAATTACAGTTTTCTCAGAATTACAGCAATACGTTTTTTTTATGTTGAATAAACCAAACGGCGTAACAACGATATGGTTGTCAAACAGCACGGATTTGCCGGGATTTCTCGGGAACTTAAGTCCTTCAGCAGGATTCTAGTGCAACACCATCATAATGCAGAAGCATTTTTGACTGCATTCACAGGGCATACAAACGCAAGTCCAAAGAGGTCAAAGTATAGTGTTCAAGTTTCTTAAAATTTCATTGGAATTTACTCAAGACTTATTTGTTTTATATGAAGGTTCACTGATATATACAATAACGTATTCATTGCCGCCCACACCAACATATCGTTTACACGCTGGATACCGCATTCCGAGAATAATCAGGTTAGCTATTAATGTCAATTTTCATAATTCATATTGATTGCATAACGCGTGCCATTAAAACATTACTCTGTTATAATTTATGGATAATTATTTGATTGGTTATTAAAAACACATTAATTGGACATGATATTTTTGTCATTATGGGGTTAGTTAAAACAAACAGTAATTAACGACATAAATGGCTACATATCTAATTCTTAGTTCATACGTAACCACAATTGCAATATATATATATATATTAATTAGCAATATCGATTGGGTGAATGACTTTTTCAATATTAAATTTGAATCGATCAAAATATAATCACGACTCGGGTATATTTTTAAAGAACATTCAGGCACTTTATCACACGGACATAATTAAACTGTTTGTATTGCTTAAATTAAATGAATTTATGATATTCACTGAAGGTATTTTGATGGAATTTCGGTATCAAATTTGACTTACGATTCTACATGTTTTTTCACCAACGACCTGGATTTAGCCTTCTGGATTTTCAGGCGTTTTATCACTCAAGTCGTTTGTGAAAAAACATGTGAAATCGTACAAAGTTTCAATTCAAATTGATAATTAAATAAAACATTAAAAGTATAGTTCCTAAGTATAGGAGTTAGATATATGTTTGAAATAATTTATATAGCTACTGATCTGTTTATAATGGTATCAAAATTGGAAATGGTAATCTTATAACCAATTCGATAATAATATTATGAGAGGTTTTTAGAGTAATCAAACACAATTAATATGTAATTGAGAAATTAACTATGTACATATATATACCTACTTATTCTGAAACTGTGGGATATACGAAGATTAAATATTAGACGGCGTATTATTTTAAAAATTAAATTATTTACATCAGATACAACAGATATAATTTATGATCATTCTTCATATTGAGTTTATTAGTGTCGAGATTTTTTGACATCACATAAATATGAATTTCGAATATCCATGTGAAGTTTCCCGCTCGAAAATATATATTCCCGGCGATGTTAAATACAGTACTTGTCTTAAATTACGCCGTACATTTATCGGGGTTCACTTAACCAACAGGTTGGAGAGCAGCTGGGCTTCTGTTTACTTAAAGCGTAAACTTATGTTCGGTTTCCGTTTATGTATTTTTGACGTTACCGTATCAACTTCCAAGACGTAAAAGACTCAAGAGAAGTAAACAAAATGCATTTAAAACATTGCGATCGTAGCGTGGATGATGCCGAGGTGAAGTGTGCGGAAGCATTAATGAATTCTTCGAAAATAAACAATTTATTTTTAAAACAACGATGATGTTGCTTTGAAAAATACGATGTTGTGGCAATCGACCGACATTTTTTCTATCGTAACTCTCCAATATTAAAATTTAAAAAATAAATCACAATTAACATATTAATGCCGAGTATTTTTTTTCAAGTGCAAGATAATTATATTATACAATGAAGACCATTTGTCTTGATAATATCCATAATTTAGTAAACAACTATACCGCTGAATTAACCTTTACACAGTTTCAAAACTTTTGTCCGAGATCAATACCGATATCGGAGTAAGGATTCATAATAACATGATTATTATATTTCCTCAATAATGAACTTAAAATATTGAATCACGACTTTATTGTCATCTTTGATAAATATCGTTATAATGATGATTATGCATTTTTTGTACATTTACCGTAATAAATCAGTTTTCACAACACCAGTCAAATAAATAACTCATGCATATTCAATTCTTTTTTAATAGACTTGTTGCAAATTTAAAACAATCCGTTCTGGGATGTAGTTGTGTTACATAAAAAAATGAAAATAAAGATTATTTTTTCGGTATTAGAACAGATTGCGTGGTTCAGCAGGTAATAGGTTAATAATATGCACAACCCGTTTGTTTGAGACGTACTTAATTTTTTAAATGATTTCTCTTCGCTCCCTTCTTACTACTGTTGCAAAAAGGGGTCGTAAAACGAAAAAGTGACAAACTAAAAATTCTCCGATAGTACGCGTATAGATTTATTATCTAATCATATAAGGGAAGTTCAACTAACGTCCAATAACCTGTTACATACGTATTACATACTAATTTTAAGTCAGGGGTAGCATAAAATAATAGTGGAAAAATGAAGATACAATTAGAGGTAAATAATTGATAATTTTTACTCTGAAGACGAGCCACACGATAGGTTAGCGGATAACACGTCAATCAGATCTAAAGGGTGACGTAAAACTAACTTATGTTCACTAACACATAGGGTTTGCAACACATTTTATATTTTTCGTTCTAAATATCGGGAAATGATTTTCGATAATTATTTCTTGAATGACAGATATATTATATAACGCATGACAGAAACTTTTGAGAAAAATCTAAATGTGTAAACTCGTGCTTTCCAAACCGGTAACCGCGAAATATTTAAATAAATGTTTTTTTGTTCTGAGATGCCGTGGTATAAAGGTATAAAAAAAAATATTAACCAACATAATATTGATAACGTTGTTATCCCACTTCGTGTCGTTCTAGGTGTGACACATGTTTCCGTTCTTTTAGAAGCATCTTCAGACAAGGTGTACTGGAATGTTATTCTCAAATTTAGGAATCACTAATTCGTACTCTTTGACAAATAATGAACTGAAGGTGGTGTGGGACTGTTTAATTTTATCGTATGTAGGGTTTTAGGCAAAAGCAATAAATTTAATAATTATCATATCAATACTAACAACAATTTAATTGCTCATGCCGTGAGGTGGAAATACCACGGTAGACAAATTTGTTACAGAAGAGTATATTTATATAGCCCAATTTAAAATGATAGGAATAAAATAATTACATACAAAATATTAAAGTACCTTTTCGTGGACTACCTGGTATGGATTATAATTGCCTGTACCTGGCCGTTAATTGGAAAAATGATAAAGTAAAATTTTTGTAAAATTATGTTGATTCAATTCACTTATTATACATTTAAAAATTCATGGAACCCAGCTAGTAAATTTACAATTGACGAATTTCACAAATTTAATGCGTCTACTGTTAATCATTGGCGGAAAGGCATTACATTTTAGATAGTAAAAGCATTGTCAACTGATTTATTCGTTAGATAACAACTTCTCGCGATAAGCGAAACCGGTCCTGTTCGGTCTAATTTAAAAACTTTCGCAGGTGTATTCACAATAACCCGCTGAAGTTTCATCTCAATCGGATGAACGGTGTAGTAGCGCATACAGGACATACAGATATATGAGAAGATAAACGATCATAAATTCGACGACAGAATTGTTCCGCTAGCACCAAACTATACGCGAATTTAAAATAACATTGTGTTTGTTCATCGAATGACACGATACGAAATAAACATTAACCGTGCGTATTGCCCGGTGGTAACAATGAAATGGGTTCGCCGAAAAAAAGATCTGTTTTGTGTGCAATTTCAGACTAACGGAATACCGTCTGCCCAACTCAATTATGACCGTTGAACCTGCGCAAATCACTCGAGTAATATGAATGGATAGTCAATAAAACATTTATCAAAAACGGTGATAATTTTTTTTATATAATATCACTACGTTCCTTTCCACTCTTTATCAGATCGTGTGTATCCATAGAAAATAGTCAACCTATTGCATTCGGCAGGCGTTGTTACACAATTAATGTTGTTACATCAAGAATACCTTCTGTGAGAAAAATCCCATTCGAAGGAATTTTACACACACTTTTAATATTAAAAAAAAAACTCATTATTATATAAAAAATAACATTCTTTCTATAAAACTTTAATTGATATCTTCAGGTAAATGTCTTCGGTATAACTATATATGAAGTTTATTAAATGTTGCTGGTATATAAAATTTAAACTAATATCATTGTTAATTAATCTACTAGTTGTGTAATTACATGTGACACATGTGTCCTGAATTTGGGGTGCAAAAAGTGGAATTTTTGGTAACATAGATGACACATATCCCCGAGCAGGTAAATGTGGATATGACAATCTTAATGAACATTCACTTTTCAGGTGTTTACTACTACTTCTTGTTGGAAAAATATTTAATTCCACATTTTTATATTATTAAGATCAGAATTGTGTTTGGTCATCAAGAGCATTATCGCAGTACCAATTATTAAATGCATTATGATTAATTTAATTCGAATTGTTTCAACTTTGTACAATTCCACATGTTTTGTCACTAACGACACGGGTTTCGCATTTCAGCATCTTCATGAATTCTATCTTACGGATGCAACAGAACTGACGTCAGTTCTTAACACTGCAGTGTTATTTGTTTTTGCAGTTGTAACAATTAAAATTTGAAAACGAAATTCCATCAAGCATCTTCAGTCGATATCATAAATAAGGTCAATTTGATATTAAAGTGTTCTTTTATTTGATTATATTAATCATTCCGGCTAATGAGTATTTCCCAATTATTTCTTGAATAACAATGTTGTTTTAACTTGGTTTCAATTATTAGTACTAGTTAATTATAAGACATTAAAATGATAATTTATAGTGGACCAAATATGATAACAATATCTGGACTATCCAATATGCCTGAATTTGTTAAGTTTATCAAAAAAACCGAGTTAATTGAGGTTTACGACAATTTATTTTTCGGCCCCTTGAATTCGTGTTAACCGTTTTTAATTGGTACGCTCGCAAAAAAAATGACCAGGAAACTGGAAATGGATTGCCGATTTCTTCATTCATCAAATAATATCGATATGTAAATACAGATGTAGAAAATGTATAAAACCATTATAAGAAGAATAATACGATAAGATAACAACGACAGTAAATAAACTCTAAGAAATTCAATATCATAAAGCAGTAGTCTTCAAACTTTTTCGACTCAAGGAACCCTTAGAATGAGAAGTTTTTCGGAGAACCCCGTTCCACTCTTACAAAAATACATCTTAAAACAATATTGAAATTAAATATATGTGCTATACAGAGTTACTTTAAGTGAAGTCGTGGAATATGTTGTTATGTGGTAAGTTGTTGCTTATCTTTTATTGATAAGCCTTCTGATTTAGCGCTATTTTATTTCTATTTTTTTGACTCACCGAACACAGGTTGAAGACAACTGTTTAAGAAGGAGACAATTTTCTTTTATTATACAAGGGCAGTGGTGATAGTGAACTTTTTAGAGAAAATTGTTAAATTATGACCATTATTGTTTCGATATAAGATACTAATCAAGAACCGATTCACCAATCAAAATAAAACTTACGATATCGACTGAAGGTGCTTGGTGGAACTTCAATATTAAATTTTAATTGTTAAAACTCCGTACGATTCCACATGTTTTGTCGATAACAACCCGGTTTTCGCCTTTCGGCATCTTCAGGCATTCAATCACACGGACGCAGCATAACTGAAAAGTTCTGTCACATCCGTCAACAATTCCAATTCAAAATAAAAACAGTTAAAATTACAGAGTTAGAATTTTAAAAATGCCTAGCCATACAGAGTACAAACAAAATAGAAGAAGAAAGGAGAAAAATATTTTTTGACATTTACGGCCGTTAGAAAACTTGGTATGATAATGTATTTAAATTTATTAAGAAATATTTGAATACAAAATCATCCACCACCAAAATCCGTGTAATATATTCCAAACACTTGCACTAACTATTTCAAAACATGATAGCAATGCAGTAACATTATTTCGTAATCATACAATCGTACAAATACTTACACAATATAAATAAAAACACTTTTTATTTGATGCACTTCACGTATTTTTCACCGAAATCCGCCAGATTAAGACCACACTATATCACTAAAAATTTACTTAAAAAACAGTCGATTTGACAAGTATGACGAAATATCGTCGAATCACAAACAATACGCAAATTTTCTTGCGTATTTCTTTATGGTCTGTTTCTAGTGTCACTTTTCCCGCATTTATTAAACTCACACGAAAACAAAATATATTTGAAATTAGAAATCACTGTTCCACGATCGAATTTCGGTTAGTAGTTATAAACTGATATGCGCAGTGCGAAGTGAGCAAGACGATAACCGTGCTCAACGGCCAGTGACCGAATGATGAAGTGAAAAAATTGTATGGTACGACTCGACTGTCGAGCCTTCGACTTGAATTTACAATAAATTTTCACATGCTATAAAGGCCGGCGTTTACATAACAAACGGCGACATGTTACTAAAACAATTGTTATACTATCATTTTTCAGTGAAAAGTTCAAGCGAATCTTTCAAATACCCAAAAGTACAGTGTCGTATGTTTGAAATTAGTTATTTTATATGTTTGAACGAAATGTTCTTATCATTTAACGAGATATACACGAAACATCTGTTCTCTAATAAAACATATAATAAACCAAACTGTATACAATCGAAACAGTTGACACAAAATTAATAGGATTGAATCATTTTTCGTGTTAAACGAAAATTGCACTGACAAAAAAAAAACACCGGTTTTTTTCGGTGATCTTTAATTTAATCAACTCGATTTTATCTCAAATTTACACAATGGGGTATCTAATTTGAATGTTTGTGGACATGGATTAAGCATGTGGAATCGAACGAAGTTTCAATAATTCAAATTTGATTTTGAAATTCCATCAAGCACCCACAGTCGATATCATAAATTACGCTCAGTTATACTGTCAAACATTTCATACCAGGTACACTATTAACAATAGTTAAAATATATATAAAAATACTTGATAATAAAATCCACTATATGGTTCATTTCGCCAGTCGAATGATAATTCATCCAGGTAACTTGGCAGTCCATATATTTTGTTAAGTTCGTTTTAGATGCAAATCCTTTCGTGTAAACCAAAGTTTTGTTTCGCGTTAAAATAATACGTCTATATAAAATCATATAGACATTTTTTTTAAAGCGTTTTCGACCGTCTAACAATACATTTGGACTAACTATAGTTTACATCTGTACGTTTGATTTTGTCATAGTCATATAAACATTTTAATAGGCATCTATTTATATCATCAATTTTAGTGATAAATACTTAAAAAGATTCACACAAAAATTCAATGCCAAGTCACCAATCAGGAACAAGACAAATGAACCATGTATTATAAATTCTAGTATAAAAACGCTATGAATAAAAGAAAAGGTTAAAACCGTGTTTTGGGTAGCGTTCTTTCTTACTAGTGGAAGATGAGAGATTTAAGATCCAAGTAAGGTATTAACACCGAGAAGAAGACGAAATAAAAAAGGATTTTAACCATATGAATGCATAACGTATTATTCATAATAAAGGAAAATGTCACGTGTAATGGATAGGACGAAATGCTAAAATATTGTTTTTTTGAGAATGCATCGAACATATAGTTACAATTCTTTAATTGAAATATCATACGATAGATGTCATGTAAAATCATATTGTCCCAAATAGTATATTAACCTATTTACACCAAAAAATGCGACTGCAGCCATTTCCAAAGCAACACACACACATGGCGATTCATTTAATTAGCTACTTCCGCTGACATGTGCGTATTATTAATATTAAATTTACACTCGGGCTATTTTGAAACGTATCTTAAAACGAGGCCGGGGATATGCATCGTGTATAAACCAAACGGCTAATCTGAGAAACAACAAATAAACAGGAAAACGAAAGTTTTTTCGAAACTAAATTAGACGCGCGAATGAACGCCCGTCTCAGTAAACGTCTCAAATAGAATTCGCATATTTACAATTTGTCCGCCATTTTAAAATAAACGGCCATCTTTTTTGCTTTAAAGGAATCACTTTTACCTGTTAATTTAACCTTCTGACCGCTAACGTCTCAATTGTTGAAACGGCCGATTTCGATGTGTCGACACTTAATAACATAAGAGAGCTGATTTGCCTTTTGAAATATTGTTTGCTCTGTATGTTTTAAAAATATATTTTTCGACGATAATGTGCTGGAATGTGATTTCACTTAGACGCCAGTAAAAATTTATTGTCACTTAAAATAACCCTGCCAAATATTCGCACCTACAACATTCAATAAGAATTGCAGTTGCTTTGTGTTTATTGAACAATAACATACAGAAATTTTCAAGTGATTCTATTATACAATGTTTTTGTTTACCTAGTGCTATTTAAATTGGCAACGCAATCAATGAATCCAAAGAGAAAATTACTTATTAAAAATACCTCATATTGTATATTTCCATTCAAGGCTCATAGTTGTTTGATCAATTCCAAGAACAAACAACCAAATGTCATTAGATGTAATCAATTTTGATTTATACTCTACCTGCCGTACCAAATCCATTTCGTCACCAATACGTTATGCTTAGAATTTAGTTAATTTCTTATCAATGATAATCGAAATGAAAGCAGGTATTAAATTGCAGGGATTTTACTGAATAACGTGAAAGTTACACATTATACATAATACAACTAGTCTTAATTTGAGGTATTTTAACTTTTTTTTAAATAATTATTAATTATTACAAATTAAAAACAAATGTTCAAGAATTGAAAAAACAATTCACCGATCATCATATGAAATAAATCTCAATGAAGTAAAATATTTTACAAATAAAATGTTATGGATCTCTTAAAATAAGATAACTAAGAATTTTTGCTCAGCATTAAGAGTATTACTAGTTGAAATGTAATTATGAAATATTTGTCAAAAAGAATAACAGACTTTTTATAGAGAATAACATTAAATTTAAGCACTTAACCCCTGTATGCCATAAGCACAGGTGGGCCATAAAAAACGAGCGCGTATGAAGTTTTAAATAATCGAATATTTTAAACGCATAGCAACATTTATTGAGATCATAGTGAAGCAATAAAACGAGACATACTGTCAAAGAATTATTGACCAATGACATATATATTAAGCACTTTCAAGGTGTTAACAGTCACTTCTTGAAGGAAAGGCATGATATTTTAAATAATAAAAAACACATTTTTTGGGACCGGGTTCGCTCATCGCGAGCATTATCAACCGAATTCTCGCGATGAGCGAAACCGGCCTTGATCAAAAAATATATTGTATAAGTACTAAAAAATGTTTTTATTATTTAATTTATATTAATACAATATATAAGTTTTGATTGAAGATTATTTGTACATACCTATTGTAAATACCGTGATATGAATACCTCAGGGAATTTTAAGCGTTAACTAAGAATATTATAAGGAAACAAAATGAATATTTTCGTATTTATTGTATTTTTTTTTAATACTGTACGAATATAAAACCGTGATTTAACACCTGTGGAAGGCAATCTTAATGAAAAAGTGAACCGCAAAGGTGAGTACAACTGTGTACTTATTGTTATGTTTGTGTGCAGGGCGGCAGTCGGCGCGTCTGCGAGATACGGCCTGCCTCGCTACGGAATCAAACCGATTCGGTCGTGAGATTTTTCCCGTCTCAGCATCACAATACTCGGACATACAACGGGCGAAAGATCTTTACTTCGCGGTCATGGATCAACGACAATACAAATAACCGCTTCGACGCAAACGGCCAACATCACCAAGCGAACACAAGTGTACAAATATGTTGGTCTATGTGTTCCATTTTCAAATAATATATTTTACGCCAACGTGTGAATACATCTATCGAGCAGCTAATAAAACACAAAAAAAATATTCGTTTTATATTTGAAATTCGAACAACACATATTTGCAATTTGACGGAAATGTGGAACTAGTATTGCCACTGTGAAACACACGTTGTCGGCGCGTGTTTAAAAAACGACCACAATATATAAATGAATTATTATACATTATAAATGTATTAAAAACATTTTTATTGATTGAATTAGCATTTACTTGGTAGAACTCTATTAGTAGACTTAGTAGTAGAACAGAATACTTAAAGTAACTAGTTATTAGAAGGTAGCTCCGACGAAGGCGTGAGCCGAAATAGTTATCAACTATATCTTATAAAATGTCGTAGAACTAAAATACATTGCTATATTTTTCACCGTGTAAAAACATGTGTTTGTTTGATCAGTCGTTTTATGATTATATTCGTGTCAGCATACGTATGTATTTTCGTCGTCAAAATTAGTTAATGACAGATCTAACATCGAATATTGTATAAGAAAAACAAGTTAGGAAATTCAACCAATTTCTTCCTGAGCTCCTTTAGGGGTATTCAAACATTAATAATTTATAAAAAATAATAATTTATGATATCGACTGAAAGTACTTGATGTAATTTCAGTATCAAAATTTTAAAAATTCAAAAAATAAATGAGAAGTACTGGTGTCAAACAAACTTATTAAGATTAATTGAACAATTTTACAAGGTGTTGAAGGACACTCATTGGTTGAAAAACATTATATTAAAATAATAAAAAAACATTGTTCAAGACTATTTCCACAATTGTACATTGATAAGATCAGTACAGGTTTCGATTAATAGTTGATAATGCTCACTTAGAGCGAAATCGATCAGTCATGATAACATTAATTTAAAATTGTGGAAACAGTATTAAACATTGTGTTTTATTATTTAAATAAAAATGTTTCAACACTCTTTTATTTTATCAACTATAATATTAACCCATTGCAGTCAGCAAGTCAGTCGTCAAAATATTATGTATAAACGCTAATCAAAAATTAGTCGTTTTTTTTTTTTGTTTTATGGAAAGTTTTATGGAAACAAAACAACTGATCAAAAACTCTCGACTGCGAAATGATTAAATTATTTGCTATGCTAGCAGTATATCTTCTGAAAATTGATACAAAAACGGTCCGTTGAACAAAATCCAACAATGTATGTCCGAGAATCGGGGCCACCTCCGAGAAGTCCATTATTCGATAATGTTGGATAACGCTGTATCATCGAATTATTACGACGGCTTCGCGGGGGAAAAAAATCGGCCATCATTTCTCGAATCCTCTCTGACACTGATGCAAGATAGTGAAATGTAATATTTACAGAAAATAACTCCAAAGACGGCTGGGTATAATTAAATTAACCGTGTGGTTGTAGCAATCTTGATAAAGTGATTTTAATCGTTTTTGCCAAATACCCAATGATATCCCATTCCGCAGGAGTTGGCAAAAAAAGATTACGGTCACGAGCTGAAATTTCTGCGGGGAGACAAACATAAGACGAATGTTAAATAATCCAAATATTTAAAATAAAACGAGTTCAGCGGTCAGATGGGAAAAGGGCCAACTGAATTTTTATCCATTTTTAAAGTAAGGAGCGGAACGCCTTTTAATTTTTCTATGTGATGTTTTAATAGCGTTTCGTTTAATTTGTCACGCTTCGGTATGGATGAGAAGGTTTTGGCACTAACTATACATTTCACTGAGAGACTATTTGCCATACAGTTGACAGCAAACACATAATTTCAGGTGATTTCCTGTAGTGACATAACTTGTCATCTAATAAATTTTTCGCTTCGTCGTCTATTCAGACAAGCGAATGCAAAAATGTATGTTTTTTCGAATGTAACGGTAGCTAGTCAGATTAATACAATGGCAATTTTTTAGGCTCGCAAGTCACAGGTTGTTGCCAACGACTGTTTCATGTAACAACTTAAAAAAAACTTTTTTTAACTTAAATATCTATTTTGCAATGATAGAAACCCTTTTATTTTAAACGAGGGTGCATGAAGAAGCCGAGAGGCGAAGCCAAGATTGTCAATAAGTAAATATGCCTAAGTCGTAAATTACCCAAATGTATTTTAATGGTAGTTGATTATTATTCGGTGTAGAATCCTTTCATCATAGACACATTAACAGTGTTTAGTGTTAATAAAACTTATCACAGGCAATTGATTGTTATTATTATTAAATTAATAGTATTGAAGGTTATTTCAGTTGTACGTTTAGATACTAACTAGCCTTAGGGGCTGTGTTTTTCTTTTGTAATTCATTCGTCTTGTATACAACCGATGCAAACTGTTAATGTGTGATAGAATGCCTGATGATGCCGAAAGGTGCAATCCAAGCCGTTGGTGATTAAAATTAAACAATTCAAATTTGATATTGAAATTCCATCAAGCACCTTCACTTCAGTCGATATCACAAATTATATCTCTTATTATTTCCATTTTTATTTAAATGTTAGTTGATTAATATTTGTTGTAAAACCCTATCAAGAATGACTCATTAACAATACCGTTAATGAAAATTATCACAGGCAATTGTGTTAATTATTATTAGATTAATATTATTATTATTTTTTAGCTGCAATTTACTGCTTGCCAATGGGTAAGTGTTTTCCTGTAATTGAGAAGTTGGGTATACAGACGATGCTAACTGCTTATTTTACGTCAGTTCTGTTGCATCCATGTGATGGAATGCCTGAAGATGCCGAAGGGGGAAATCCTGGTCGTTAGCGACAAAATATGTGGAATCGTACAAAGTTGTAACAATTCAAATCTTATTAGTTCGTTTGAAATTCCCCAGTCGCGACAGGGCTTGTATATTCGGTGCAATAATAACGCGAAAGGCATCTTTGCGAAAGCGTTTTGTTTGAAGGTTAAAGTATTCGGCTCGTGACGTCCATAACCTGATCATGAAGGTGTGCGTGTGTGAACGAGTCACGAAAGGGCATAGGTACGACCTGCCTGCCTGCAGATAATCCACTCGCTTGCCCCAGTTCGACACCCGGTTGTCACCATACATATTCAATCAAATCGAAAATAATAAGAACATACTTTCAACCAATTAATTGCTGTACTGTATGTGCTGAACTCGTCCAAATACTGAATATTTAAAAAAAATCCGTATATAGTGTTAGCGTCAACCCACTGACTGCTAACGTCTCAACCGTTGAGCAATTGATTGCAGTGTGTTGATAGTTGATACTCAAAAATTTAAGAATTTTCATACAATCAAAATTTTTCTCTACAAGCTAATTTTAGTTTTGAAATTATAGCTTGATTTGTCCTTATAGTCTTGCGTAAGTTTGTTCGCAAGCACGAATATTACTGAATTCATTGTAAAAATGTTCCGTGTTGAAATATTCTGTGTTGAAATTTTCTTTATCTGACTCAACATGGAACAGATTAAAGGAACTTATGGAGAACATCTTCATGAAAGTTTTGATATCGTAACGTTACTAATTTACTTAAATATAATATAACCTTAAAATTTCCTGGTTGAGATCATCAACATTTATTCACGATTGGTGTTCAAAAACACCATTTTGTTAACTTCTTTCAACAGTAATCAAATTTTCAATTCATTCAAATTTTATCACAATGTTTACGTGCAGATTTCACACATGCTTATTTAATTGTAGAAACATAATTTCACGCGTCACGCAGACAATGTGTTAGAAAAGATTTACAACTTTTTTTTTTAATAATAAATATATTTTTAATATCATACGCTAAAGGAAAACAACAACCATATATCTCCACGGTTAACTCAGAATATTAAAAAAATATGTAATGGTTTCTAAATAGAAAAACTATATATAATTTCTGAATATTGTCCGGATAAATCTGATAAACGTTTGAGTCTTGGTAGCTCAATATTTTGGTAAGTCTAATGACGATAAAATTATCAAATCGCACATTTCGCAAAAATAAAAAAATCACGCGTACCCTATAACAGCATAGTACCGAATAATTAGTATACTTATTAAAATGGCGAAGAATGTAGATATTATATTGGCACAAATGGGTTAAGTGGTGTTGCCAACCTAACCGAGCGACATTCGAAAATGGAATTATAATATTCAAGTCACGATCCGTTTTTATGTATTCTATTTTTGAATTATTTCCCATCTGAGGCGTTTTTGTCTTTTCGGCGAGGACGCGGCGAATTTCATTTGAAAAAGCTACGGCGATGATAAATAGTGCCATCTATAGATAGATGCCTATGGCCAGCATAAAAAAGTAAGGTCACGATGGTACAAAATCAAGCGGTTGGAAGAATTACATAGAATAATTTGCACGTTAAGCAATACTTAATAAAATTTATAAGCGAAAATGGCAATAATTCTATAAGAGGCTATTGGGTCCATAAACAACTTATTGCAATATATTGTACTACTTGAACAAGTGACAATAAAGGAAAACTTTATGTGATTTCATTCAATCATGTTTTTACGCGATGCATTGGTTTCAGAAAGTGGTACGTATAAAAAGTACTTTCATATTAATTTATGATATCGACTGAAGGTGCTTGATGGAATTTCAATACCAAATTTGAATTGTTACAACTTTGTACGATTCCACATGTTTTGTCTCTAACGACCCGGGTTTCGCCTTTCGGCATCTTCAGGCATTCTATCACACGAATGCAACAGAACTGACCAAGCGTACGCGTGATAGAATGCCCGAATATGTCGAAAGGCGAAACCCGGGTCGCTAGTTAAAAAAACATGTGGGATCGTACAAAGTTGCAACAATTCAAAATTTCACATTATTTGATAAATTGGTTCTAAGCCCCAACGTATCGCGTAAAAAAAGCAAAAAAATATGTATATTGAAAGACATTTTTTTATGTTTTTATTGATTGAATTGCCATTTACTCGGTTGAGCTCCATTATAACACAATGAAAAAATAGCATTGTACTTTAGTTGTGCAAAATTTATGAAATATATTGGTTGATAGCTATTTCAGCTCACGCCCTTGTCAGTACTATGACGAGGGCGTAAGCCGAAATAGTTATCAACTATGTATATTATAAATTTTATAAAACCAAAATGCAGAAAAAAAATATATTATCTGTTTTGATATTTTTAACCTTTCTTGAATCTTTTCAGCTTTGAATGTTGGTTCCTCCGCCACTTCGTCACTACTTATATATGACTCATTAGCCGTGACAATTCCGATCAAAATCTCGTTGTTTAGCATTCAGTCGCGTAGAATCTTTACGCTTAGTAGTTTCAAAGCCTTCACTATTTTAAATTGTAACATATTTACAATTAAATATTTTTTTAATTATTTATCGCGCAACAACGAGTAAATCGCGTAAAAAGAGGACTGGGTACGTTTATATAACATTTCATTTCGTCACGTTAATTGATCGCAGGTTTCTCGAAACATACCACCAACGACGCGAACAGATCACAATGAAACTCCGCTATATTATGTTCCCGTATGTCTCGTATATGTTAGATAAAAACACAATACCGAATTTATTTTCCCTCGATTCCCTTGATTATATTATCGCTTTCGACCTGTTTTGGTGTATATTTCCTGTTCCGTCATGTTCACATATTTACGTTAATGACCTTCGAAAAAAATAGATAGAACATAGATGAACTGTTGTTAGAATAAGTAATCGAGTTTGGGTGTTCTTTTTTTGAGTTTAAATTCAAAAAAAGAACATGTAAAGAAACAACTCATTATTTAGTCGTATTTTCACTATTTTATAATATAAAGATTAAGAACGGTTTCAACTGAATAAATATTTCGTTTTATGTACGTAAATATATGCCTTACGAACCAAGAAGTGACAGTTACGTGAAAAATAAAAAAAAATAAGGTCATATATTAAAGCCGTTTTTTTCTCAAAATGAATGATATTTGTTAAGAGAAAAAAAATATTGTTAGAAACCTTTCTCACATTTATGGGCTCCACGGATAACGTCGTCGCATTTACCAGGGGTGGAAAATTTGGTGGGGGGGGGGGTCAAAAAATGGTGCGAAAAAAATACATTATAAAACATATATTGTCAACATCATTTTCGACGATGACTCTATGATAACGTTGAACCATTACTGCTAACCATTCAAAACCAGACAATAGCCGACGATTGTTTCCGGTGCACATTTCAATACATCTGTATCCCATAATCCATAATTGAAAAATACTGTTTTATTAGCAAAAATTCTTATCACTCCATCTTCGCACAATTAATCACACGGATGCAATAGGACTAATAGTTAGTAAACAGTTTGGATCGCTTTATACAAGAATAATTTTGAAAAAATACTGACCCTCTATGATTTAAATATATATCTGAAATATTATTAATAACTGGTTTGGTTTTAATGTCATTTAAATTTTGAAGAGATAGTTTTATGGCCAAATAAACCCAATGACAAAAATGAGAGGGTACGTTATAATCCAATCCATTCCTAAAATTCTTTTACAAATTTTATTGAGTGCCCTCATACAATATCATTAATTATTCATAATTATTACAAACACGCGAAAAAAAAGCACATGTAGGCAAGCAGGGTGCTCCGCTTTTATCAAATCCGTTTTTAGTTGATCGGAATGTTTATTTTTATCTTAGTTCATGAAAAGGGTAAATGAACACTATAAATATTTTACAATGAAATAAAAAAGAAAAAGTCATTAATTCTTTACAAAATTACTATGTTATAAACACTAGACACCATTATTCTAAAACTATCACACTATTATTAATATAAACGTCGCCTAGCAACATAACAATATATTTTTATATTTGAAAGGATAGAATATGTAAAACCACATTTGTGGCCCTCAATGTGTTTTATAAATTAAGTATTACATGTTACAAAACACCTACGTCTAAATAACATATATTCAAGATTGATATTAACTTATATTAGAATTTAAATATTTTAAAAATCACTTACCTGCAAAATAATTTATATGTGCGAATATTATACATTGTATAAACCGTCATATCTTTTAAAAAGGATATGATTTTTTCGATTCCGACCCATAACCAAATAAATAAAATATACATAAACAAGAATATTTTACAATGTTTACAAGTATCTTCAACACAAATTAGAAACAAAATAAATCACAACAGTTTCATAAAGAAAAAAGAAACAATTAGTAAGAAATGCGAAATGTAAAAAAAAAAAAACACCAAATATACAAACATCAGTAATAAAATTATTGTTTAAACTCGCTAACTAAACTAAAAAGATATCGCTATATCGAAACTGGAAAAGTTTCGATATAGCAGAATAATGTTTTTAAATTAAGAACAAGAAAATTATTTCATAGACAAGAAACGTGTTTCTATTATTTGCAGCTAGTGGCAGCTAATGACGAAAACTTCAAAATTTTTTTTACATAGCAGCATCATGTTGAAAAGTGAAAAATATTTTATATATGATATTTTTCAAGCATACTTAAAAAAATGAAATCAAGTTCAAATCTAAAAGATTGGTAATGTACATCGTAAATTGCCTTGGGAAAAAACAACAATTTTGAGGGTAAACATGGTCAATAATAAGCTGAATGAAAAATCACTCACCAAATCGCTGATGATACTCTGATCCCACTTGCTTGCAGCGACACTCTGTTTCTTCGGGCTGGACCCAATGACACAAGGCTTGTTTTCAACATGAACTTTCTTCTTATCAAATGTGTGCGAGTCCACTAATGACTTCTTCTGAGAACCTTTGGAGTTGTTTCTGGAAAGCTGTGTCTGGGCGGCGACAGAAGCCCTGGGCGAAGATCTACCGATAGACTTTCTCGATGAGTTGCCAATTGATTTTCGAGATTCCGAACGGACAGCCGATGCAGCTGGAGGCTTTGTTGGCTCTTTCTTACTTTTGGAGGACTGAAAAAGGTCATAGAATGAATAAAAAAATTCATACTAACCGATACATTCAACCATTTGAAGGGTAATCTCACGTATCTGAGATATAATTGTATCTCATATTTATAATTAAGAATTATCATTTTTTCATGTAATCTATTATATCTATAATTTTTGTCACAATTTCAGTTTTAGTTATATAAAAAGAACATAAGAATTTTGCGAAATGTAAACGATAACAAACAAAAATGTGAGGAAACATAGTGAATGGTAAAATTCAAATCCGGTTCAGTTACTCCTCTAAACTTAAAGTAAAAATAAACTTAACAATGACTGAATCAATAAACTTAACTGCAAGTGCAAAATATTGAATCTAACTCTCCATACTAGCGATTTAGAATTCGAAAGGGTGAATCATTTCAATTTTGCGTGTAGAATAGCTTCATTGTACAAAGATCTATATTTTATCAATTCCAAGAAACTGTCCGAATTCATGACACATGCTTGAGTCACAAGTGTGCTAGTGAAAGCACTGTATCGCCAAGATGCTTGAGAATGACATATTGGTGACCACTGGTCTATATTAACAACCATTGTTCGGTGAAGATGATTATATTTAATGCTAAATTAGAAATATAATTCAAAATCTTGCCATAAGATTGATATAGAAATAACTAACACTGTCATTTATACTATGTAAAGGTCAGTTTTTCAAATACTATAAAAGTAGTGGATATTTTCTATGAAAAATATTTACTATTTGTAATAATATGTAACATTGTTTCCAAATTGACTCACAATATCTCTGGGTGTGATATCATCTTCCCAGTTGTGTATTTGACTTGATAGAGCTGCCAATCTGCCCCGCATACCCTTTGAAGCCCTTCCAGGTGTCAACGATGGAGGCTCGGAACTGAATGCAAGTTCTGTGCGAGAATGGATGGGTGACGATAATTCTCCTTCGTCTATCGAAAATGGAAAGTGTTTTTTTTAATACTCTTATTACAAAGAAGGATACAGCAATATTTGTTGACACAATAAAACAATATAATGAGATAAAATTGTTTCAAAGCAGGATTTTTCATGGAAATTCATGATTTACAAAGTGTTTCTTTGAATGTATATGCCATAAGCTTCAGTTATGGTGATTATAGGAGCTTCAGACATTCTATTATATCGATACATTCAAACTGTCATAAATTATAAAAACACATATTACTACAATTTCCAAAAAATATTTTATGATAGGTAACAGTTTCATTCATCGCGAGCATTATTAATTGAATCAATCAGTTGATTGTGCTTGGGTTGAGAGAAACCAGTCAAGATTAAAAAATATATTGTGGAAATACTACAAAAATTTGTGTTTAACAATTAATGGTATTGACCGAAGGTGCTTGATGAATTTTCAACATCAAATTTGAAATGTTGAAACATTAGTCAGTAGTATTGCATCCGTGTGATAGAATGCCTGAAGACGTCGAAGGGTGAAACACGGGTCGTTAGCAACAAAACATGTGAAACCTTACAAAGTTTCAACAATTCAAATTTGTGTTTTTATTACTTAAAATATATATATCAAGAAGTGATAGTTAACACGTTAAAAGTTTTCATATTTAAGAAAAAGAATTTACACTAAGACTGGAATATTAATTAATATCTGAATATAACGTTAAAAAATAGAATATGAGAAGATCAGAAAATCTGCTAAGCCCCAAGAAAGATAGCTTTATTCTCACATATTACAATAAAAATAGTTTGATTAGGCTTTTATAAATCTCTAAGTGTCTCTTTTCACAAATCGTTATATTTTTCAATAATTAATATTATTTTTAACTGTCTAGAAAAAAAAACTATTTCTCTACTCAAACATCAATTCGCAACTGAAAAATCAAGTCCACTAATCATCCCCAGTGCTAACAACATATGGGAGGAAATACTTGCATCGCGTAATGTTGCCAGATATTAGATAAAATGAAACTTATTTATTCATTTATTATTATATGTTTCTATATATCCTAGAAAATATTTATACGCAGGGGGAGAATGCATCTACCCTTGAAATTGGGAAGTTTAACATAGAATTTTTTTCTCACCTGAATAGAGAGCCCCAAGCCTTTGAAGTCTTTGCTTGACACCAGTCTTGGCCTCCGTCTTGGTCTCGTTTGAAAGATTCCTCGACTCTTTCTCCGCACTTCTCAATGAATAACTAGCAGAAGAGCCTACAAAAAAGAAATTATTAAATGTTATTTTACACCTTTATCTACTTGTTGGCATGATTAGATGTTACCCTTTGATTACATTGTGTGGCTTTTTGATCACGCATCATAATGTTATTTTTTACTTCACGGTCATATTTCTTGTTAATGGAGCATCTATGCTATGTTTATATTCCATACATAGAAATTATGTCAAAATAACATTTAAAGTGTTAACTGTTACTCAGAGGAAAGGAATTTTATTTTCAATAAAAAAAAAACCAATATTTTATTTTGATTATAAAAATTTCCAACTCATTATTTTTGTGAATGAGTATTTCGTGATTGTTTCTAAACTTCTTTCTTTTCTTGATTTTATTTTGATTATAAATGATTAGTAAGAGGCCCTTAACATCTTATTTGTAAACGATTTTACTTTATTTACATATATATTGTATGATTGCTGGTAAACTACTCTCTCAGTTCATAAACCTTTTGTTTTTCTAAACCAGTTAATTTTTAACTCAAAATTTTCTACAATAGATTTGTCTGTGATTTGATGACAATGTTTACGATGAGCGGAACCAGTCCTGATCATAAAATAAACTGTGGAAAAGGTGATAAACTAAATTGTTTTTATTATTAACAATGTATTGATTTAATTGGCATTTACTTGGTAAAAATCAATTAAAACACTGTGAAATGTATTTCAGTTCTACAGAATTTATAAGGCTTATAGTTGGTAGCTATTTCGGTTTACCCTCATCAGAACTATACCTAATTTTGTATAGCTAAAATACATTGCTATTTTTCACCGTGATTTATAATATATTTATGTAAGTGATGCAATTCATTATTACTTTCAAATAATGATCAACCCTTTAACAGCTAGAAATGAGTAATATAGTAGGAAAACAAAATACTAGTGAGTTGTTAGCACTTTTTTTGTAAGCGACACGTTAAAAGGTTTTACTTCCAATTAAGTTCTTGGTCTTCATTGTGTTCATATATCGGCATGTGATTCTTTATTGATGTTGATACCAGGAAGAGTCAAATTAAACTGGATCATGAAAATTTTATTTTAAATTTGCAATCTGCGTGTTAAAAAAAATATACTAGTTTATAAGTTTCAGTTTGTAGAGTTGGTACTCCGTGAATGAAGGTGATGATATGCTCAATGAATCGAATTGATTAAACGTTTTTGAAATTTATTGATTGAATTGGCATTCACTTGGTAGAACTCCATTATAACACGGTGAAAAAATAGCAATGTATTTTAGTTCTACAAAATTATTTTTAACAAATATAGTTGATAGCTATTTCGGCTCACGCCGAATATAGACGATAGTTCTGACGATGGCGTGAGCCGAAATAGCTATCAACTATATTTGTTAAAAATAATTTTGTAGAACTAAAATACATTGCTATTTTTTCACCGTGTTTTTGAAATTCATTGACAATTTACCATTATTTTTAGGCGAAGACTTCCCAGATTCATTTTCCAATGCTCGTTGCTTATCTTCTTTTTCTTTCAGATAATCAGACAAGCTGACTTCTCTTTCCTCCACCTGAACCTCAACCTGGACATCATTCTGATGAATAATATTAATTTGCACTGCTACTCCAGACTCTGTCTCGTCACTCACAATACTTTGCACCCTGGAAGGGGTTGTTAGTGTAGATTTGCGTTCTAGTTTCGTATTCGAAGCAGTCGAATCTCGTGCAGGGCTTTTCGTTTGTTTTGCTGGCGAAAATTTTGCATTTGTCAGTGGCGCCTTTGGTATAATTTTGTTCTCTGAAAGTGGAACACGTGGCTCTGCAATCTTATCGGACGAGGGTAAGTTGACTTCTAGTTTCTCGCGGCGTAATCGCGCCCTTTCCAGCATTCGCTGTAAACAAAATATAGGATAATAATAATTAAAAGAATTATTTTTTTGATCAATACTTTAAAACTCTCCATGAAGGCCCAAATCAAAGACTGGTTGTTGACTTTAATCTTTTCTAAGCTAACATCTCAAGATCTGTGACAGCAATGCGCGGGGCCAGTATGCGAGCATCGCAGACCTTGAGATGCACACTTTCGAAAGTCGCTATTACAGGTAATCTTTTGCATATATGACTGATTTTGGTTTCAAAATATCGCTTAATTTGTCCTACTGCTGCCAACTACATACACTTGTCAAAAGTAATAAGTTTAAATGTTTAAAACATCGATTTTTCCTTTAAATTTATCACAATCTCCGCCACAGTCACAAATCAGTTTGAAACTTTGTGCCAAACTTTGCACCAATCTTCTCCGCTTCACAATTTGACACTCCATGACACGTGACAGTAATGGCGCTTGTTCATTTGAATTTGATTGGAGGATTCGATTCGTCACGATAATGACGATTACGAGTGAGTTATTTGTGGAACATCAAGTGATTGAGACAACATAGGACTTTTTTTTTTTTTTTTTTTTTTCAGTTGATAATGCTCGCGATGAGCGAAACCGGTCCTGATCAAAAAATATATTGTGGAAATAAGTACTAAAAAATGTGTTTTTATTATTTAAAATATAATGCCTTTCCATCAAGAAGTGACAGTTAACACCTTAAAAGTGAAAATAGGACATTTCTTTGGGTTTTTTAATGTTATTAAACCTTCCTAATGCATCTGGCTTCCATAAAAGCCAACCCAATTATTTTTACTACTCTATTTATAACTATAGAGTTGGAAAGAAAACATTTCAAAAAATACCAACGCGGACATTTTTAATTTGTATGAAAAACAGCCGCATGGACTAGGTTAAGAGAAAATATTTGGAATTATACCATTACCAGCTAGGACGCCAATGACTCGCTAGTGTGACTTCTGTAGCACCAATCGGGATAGTACTGCGTATCATTTATAGCAAATCTCTGGGTAAAATTGTAACGAATAAATTCTAAATCCCTGACTCGGGCAGTAAAGTGGTTAACGATAATCAAAAGCACACTAAAAATCACTTTTTAACAAAGTTTCTTACTTGAATGATTTATAAATATATCTAATTTAGCTATATTGCTTGAATTTAATTGATCCATTCAAAATTGTTTTTTTGGACAAATTTTGTAAAAGAAAACATGGCTGATTTTAAAAAATCCGTTTTTGCTTTTGAAAATCTTGTTTTCTTTTTGAATATATACCTGTGAAAACGTTTTGTCGAAAATTAGGTAATACTTTTCATCATAAAAGCTGGACCCAATATGAATACAGGCATAGAATCAGAGGCATGTTCGAAAAAGGGAAAATTGTGTTGATTTATGAAACATTTACATCTATTGAATGTCTGTAAGTACAGTAGTAGGGTTTTTCAATCTATCATGAACATCGATGAAGAAACTATTTGATTTATTGGTAATGTGCGACCAGTATGGATAACGAATATTGTAGAATGTGGGAAAATATACTTCCTGGTCAAATGAGCAAATATCAAATTAATTTGTAAATTCTTTGAATCATTTCGAAGAATGTCAATTTTGAAATCAAAAAATTGATTTGGTGAAAACAAACGTCGGGTTGACGTAAAAGGCTTTCAAAAAAAAAATAAATGACATAATATTGACAGTTTGAAATAGTTTACCTGGGTGAAAGGGTCCATTTTATCCATTATCGGATAAAACCAATTGTAATTCAATAAAGCGTAGATCACTTGGATTAGAATTCAGAGTTCACAGTGTAAGTTGCAGGAATAATAGGAAAAATCGTTATGTTGAATATTTAACGGGTGACAAATCTATTGACAAACCGTATATTTTTGAACTTTTAAAACCGAATTCGAATGGCGTTGTGAGTGCTGCCAGTGCAAAAAGACTATGAAATCTAATTAGAACAATACTATCATATCGTGAATACATAAAATAAGTTTTCTTAAAAATATATTGTGCCCTCTTTTTAATATTAACTATTTTAGTTTGTGTTACATCAGATTTTATACATTAAAGTTAATGATTCGGGCTCAGTATATATTTTGAATGTATCTTATTTCAAATTAAATAAAGAAATGTTTCATAATCAAAAAAATAAATATTTGCCTAGTAAAATACCATATTACTTCATTAAAAATTTAAGTAGACAATTAAAATATTGAACTGTTTGCTGAAGGTATTGCAAAGCAAATAAGCATATTAAATTTATTTTTTAATGTTCACATTGCCCAGTTAGCAAATAGTTTGACTCACAAAAATGAATTTCAATAAGATAATTGAAAATATTCTATAAAAAAATCCATGATTTTTTTGACTAATATAATAATTTGTTGCACGAAGAAATTTATTCCAATGATATTTACTATTTTTTTTAAATATTGTAAGCCAGAAGCAATAAACTTATATCTACCTATTTATTTTGCAAATGGTAACATCTTGAATGACTGTCAAAAAAATGTGAAGTAAATAAAGTAACATCATGGAAGGCCCATCCAAAGATCGAGTTTTAAAATTGATGCAGGAGAAAGATAAAATTGAAAATGAAATCGCTGAATTAGGGACCGTATTGCTAAAGGTTTGCTCTTTAGAATCTACACTTTAAAACGTCAACGTGCTTTACAAGACAACAGTTTACTTACAAATTGTAATGCATGCTTTTGTATTTTTCAGAATAACATTGGTATGTCAGATAGCTTGGTAGATGAGAACGGATTTCCTCGAAACGATATTGACGTTTATCAAGTACGACATGCAAGACACAGGATAATATGTAAGTCATTATTGTATTTGAAATATTAGGGTATATGGAATTAACATCTATAGTGTATTGTTATGGGAGTTGGGAAGATTGAGTTGATCATTGAGAAAGAAGTTTGAATTTAATTAACTCCCCCCCCCCCCCTTTTGTACCATTTACGTGAGATCGGTTCAATGAATCGACAATCTCATGACGTAAATTCTTATGTTTCATCACTAGATGTTTGATAGGAGGTATCTCTATATGGAGAAGAAAAAAAAACCATTCATATTTTAATATTAGTTGATTAATATTTTTTGAAAAACCCTTTCAAGAATGTCTCATTAACAGGATCGTTAATGAAAGTTGCTGTCATGGGCAATTGTGTAAATTATTATTAGATTTGTATTATTAAATTTGTTTTAGCTGCAATTTACTGCTTGCCTTGGGGTAAGTTTTTTCCTGTAATTAATAACTTAGGTATATGATATAGATGCCAACTGTTTATTTTACGTCAGTTCTGTTGCATCCGTGTGATAGAATGCCCGAAGATGCTGAAAGGCAAAACCCCGGTCATTAGTGACAAAACATTTGGGATCGTAAAAATTTGTAACTGATATCTCTGATACCCAAATCATACACGGTTATCAGCATAATATGGATTTAGGTATTATTTTATTGAAATAAGTTATTCAAATATCGAACTTGGCTTTCAGGTCTTCAAAATGATCACAAAGCGTTGATGAAGGAGATTGAGCGTGGCCTTGCAGTTTTGCATGCTCAACCAAATGGCACAAATGGCGAAGCATCCACTTCAAACACTAGTTACATGAATGGCCACAGCTCCGAGGCGGCGATGGCAAATTCTATTGGTGCAATGAGAGTTTCTGATCCGTCTCCATCGATACCTATAGCCAAGATAAATTTAGTTAGTCCTGGCTCACCAGCTGAAAATGCGGTAAAATTTTCTTGATTAATTTATTGTAATACTAATGTCTATGTAAACCATAACCCAGCCTATTTATCTTAATATGTACAAAAACACCCAATCATTTTCTGTCAAGAAAACAATAGTTTTTATTTATTTTTTAATTACAGCCAATAGTTTTTTTTTTGTGGGGATCTTTCTTTAAGTTTTCTACGTAATATATACTGGTAACAGCACAAAAGAATGAAAAAAAATTGTTTTGGTTTAAAAATTCAAATATAAAGATTGAACTTCCATAAACCAAATAAACTCATCAGTGGAGAGTTATTCATTTTTACATTATGCAACATTGATGTCTGCGTTTTACAATCATAATACTATTCGTCACGTATTTATTGCTGTATATTAACAGAATACAGTCCACTTGTAGTTTGGGCCGAGAGCTAACAAAAGACTTCATTATTAGAATCAACACTTTCTTCCCAGCTTCTGCGCTGAAGGGTGATAACTGTTTCAAGATTTTGGGCAGTCTGAGGTTTGGTTGAAATCAGAAGGGTGACACAATCTCTTTGAATTTCTTCTTATAAAACAACCGCTTCAGCTGCATTAATATTAATTCCAATATTTCTAGCACTTTTTTTTTTTGCACTGAGCACTATTTTTCATCTATTGATTGTCATTTTTGATTTTTTTTAGGGATTGATGCTTAATGACCATATTTTAGAATTTGGGTCTGTCAACACTTCAAATTTCAAAAGCCTGTCACAGATTGGAGATATTGTCCAACACTCTGTCAATACTGCTGTACTTGTCAAAATACTTCGAGGCTCTCAACAGATGAATGTATCTCTTACGCCGTGCACATGGTCCGGCCGAGGATTTCTTGGCTGCAACATCATACCCGTTGAGAATAATTTGTGAAAAAAACATTGAATCTTTTTTTTATGTGTGTTTTAAAGTTAAATGATAAGTAAACTTCTCACAATATAAATAAGTTTCAAGACATCATTTAAATTTCACAACCATCATATTATTTGAATCATCTTGCATTGGCTCATATTAAAAATGATTATTAAATTCATTATCATTTAAAAAATCAAATTATACTTTGTGTATTGTGAACCCGCTCAAAAATGAACTTATTGACAGTTTATTTATGATTTATTACTTTGTGTTAATGTGGAAGAGATAATGAATTTAAAGATTATTCCACAAATTTCTAGAGCTTGTATACACTGAGAACGGTTACACAATTGAGAGATTGTCACAATACGTACAAAAAATTCACGATTGTTTTTGATGTCATAAAATTCAATTAGCTTGATTTTCTGTTAATATTTACACTTGCAAGCATATTGATAATCTGTATATTTAAAATATATTACCACCAAGTAAACTTTTGAAAAAATTGTTTAACAATTGTTAATAGACTTTTTTTTTGGCTGTCTTTTTTACTATCAAATTGTCTACAATTTATTCAATATCTTGTTGCGACGAGTGCATATTCCCAATAGTTGGAGTTGTAACGTATTTCATTTTTTTTCAAGCACAATATGGGATAGCAATGAATGTACAGTCAAAGTGTGCATATCACATACGTTTTTATGCATAGGACGTTTAATTGAAATTTTATTTTTCACTAATCAATTCATAAGTATGAAATTACATACTATTTTGTAAAAATTGCAGTATTATTTCATGTTAACCGATATTATCTGTCAAGTGTTTTTCGACTATATGTAACTCCTTACTTTATACATTTGTGTAATTGTGAAAGTTATTTAACATGCTTTATCATCTATTTTTGCATTGTGAATTATAATTATTGTAAATAATTTAATTGAAATAAAGAACATTCAAAAACATGTATGTCGGCTTCACTATAAATTTTATTGGCGTCATGGATAGTTTGTCTACTTAACAGCGATAATTAAGGCTGAAAAAATCCAGACAAATGTACACGTAAATTGTGTTAAGTATTTCTTAAACCAGTGACTAATAACATCTCAACTGTTGAGACTGTATATTACTGTGTTGATAGTTGATATTCAAAATTATAAAACTTAAATGTGTGAACAGTTTTATAAATGAGCTAGCTTGTGTACTGAAATATTGCCGTAGTCATGCTGATGATCTTTATAATTATGTTTCACAAGAACTAAACCGTATTTTTTTTTTGAATTTGAATTGTTAAAATTTTGTATGTTTTCACATGTTTTGTCACTAACGACCCAGGTTTCGCTTTTCGGCATATTCAGGCACACGTGTCTTCAGTCTTCATCAGAACTTCATCAGTTCAGTTGCATCTTTGCGATATAATGTCTAAAGATGCTGAAAGGTGAAACCAGGGTCATTAGTAACAAAACATGTGGAAGCGTACTGAGCTTTTATAATTCAAATTTGATTTTGTGTTAGAATATCCTGTAGGCAGTTCAGCAGGGAACAGTTCAATGATATAATCTCTACAGGGTGTGAACATTCATTTTATTATTTTTAATATTATAACTAGACCCGGATACGTTCATAACATGTGTATCATACTTTTTACAGCGTTGCTTCTTGGTGGAATGGCATAATATTTAAATATTAAAGTTGTATATATTATAAAATTATGGAAAAAAATGCTAAACATCTTATTAAAATGCTTATAATATAAAAACAAAATCCAAACTAGAATGCACGTTAAAACAGTAACCTAAGAATGCATTTCAGCATTTAGTCACTACATATATTATTAGGGACACAAGCCAGAGTTGTAAAATTTAAAAAAAGTCAAATTCTCCCTAGCCTTTTCGATCGTTTTGGCGGTAACTTTGTGGAAGTTCATTTTAATATAAAATTTAAAATAACTTTGATTATTCCACGTATTGTGTAATTAACCGTGACACGTGTTTCGCCTCTGAAAGAGGCGAATAATTAATTCTCAGTTAGTCTGAAGATGCCTCTGAAAGAGGCGAAACACGTGTCACAGTTAGTTACACAATATGTGGAATAATCAAAGTTATTTTAAATTTTATATTCTCACTAGCCATTATTGAAATATTATCTAGGAAATCTTATTACTGAAGCAAATAGTTTCAGAGCCATATGCAGCATATAGCCACTATTGTGGACTATTCTTTTCGTAGATGATCATGGTAGGTTTTTACGGCATTTTCTTGTTGCCAAGTTTCAATAGACCCAGGTCTCATCATCCTTATATTTGTGATAGCTCTTTGTGGTGAAAGATCTTGTCGGACCATCAGATAACAAGCGAGCAATGTTCCTGTTCTTCCTAAACCTTGTCTGCAGTGTACACCGACGGCCTGAAGGTAAAATAAATAAAAGATTGTTATATTTTATAATATCGACTGAAGTTGCTTTATGGGCTGTCAATATCAAATTTGAATGGATGAAACTGTAAACAATTTTATGTTTTATCACTCATGCTTTAGCTTTTGCTTTTCAGCATTTTCAGGCATTCTATAACACAGATGCAATATAACTGACAGAAAGAAAACAGTTATACAAGTGAAATAAAGTTTAATTGAAACAAGATTGATTTATTATCTATTAATCATATTTGAATCATTTAAATATGTACATTTCCATATGTCTCATCACCAACAACCTGGGTTATGATTTTTGGTATCTTTTTACATTCTAAAACATGGATGCACTCATACTGGCGTCAGATTGTGAGTTATAGAACATAATATGGAAATGTAGTATCGATGATTCAAATTTGATATTGCAATTCAATAAAGTTCTTTCCGTTAATATCTCAACTTTGTACTTTAGTACTGTCATACAACTCTAATGCCACCATTCTGGTGACAAGTCATTGAAATATAATTTACAGTGAATTTTTTATCAATATCCATTATAATTGGACTTTATTTTTTTAACAGCTTTAATTGTGCACCATTTACAAAGAGATAAATTAGCTTCTACTCAATCCTCTTCTGGCTTCATTATTTTTTTCTATCAGGAAAAGAAATTGACTGATTAAATAAACCATGGTTTGCAAAGAGCAACTTCTGTTTTGATACGCTTTTTTAAGAGCTCATTTGTGATATCTTACGTTGGGAGTGATCCAAATTTGATATTGAACTTTCATAAAGCAAGGTTCAGTTTATGATGTTGGTATTTCTTTCGACTGTATTAATAATATTTATTAATAATAATAATCTTTAGACTGGATTATCTGCCTACACATCAAAAATTATTATTTATGAATAATTAACCTCTTTTTTCAATTGACATTCTTGGCAGAGTTTAACAAAATTTATTATACAGTCAAGCAATGGAGCTTCAAATTCTTCAACAGGCAAATCTGTCCTCCGAATACCTGGAAATTCATCAATATACCCAGGTTTCATCTCTGGAGACAGAGTAACAAGATGTTTGATTTCTGAATTAACAATAAATTGCAAATTTTCTTTTTTTAAGGGACAACCCATGCCTGCAATTTCACCAGGAACAACCCACGAGAAGTTCCAAGGAGGGTAGGCTTCAGCTATATTCTTATGCATAATATTTTATTTACAGCTATGGTTAATATTCATTAAGTTATTTTATATAAAATGTGACTGTTAATTTTCTTGTCACTCATTTTATTATGTAATATTCGTAAATGCTTTGTAATATTTTTTTGACACTTCGTTACTGACAGGAGTGTGACAGCAAACAGCTGACACATTAGAGAAAAATAATAAAAAAATGGCGGCATATTTAAAAAGTTGAATTGTGATTTCGTGTTGCGAGAATCTCTATACATTATTTTTTTCAATCGTCTCCGTTTGCATAATAAATATATCGAATAAATGCTTTAAAAATATTGACTTTTATATTTATTAACATACCACTGAGCTTATAAAAAAAGGTTTTATAAAATTATTATTTCAATGTCAATAAAATGTAAAAGCTTACTTTACATTTGAAAATTGAAAAAAGTCGTGAAAGTAAGTTTTGTTTTTTACCTCGCAAATATATTTTTATGATTAACACTAGATTTTAACACTTTATCATTATTGAGTACATTATATTTTAACTATTTTTTTTATTCAACACTTGTGCTGTATCCATTATTCCCTATGGTAAAGCCTGTTAAGTTGACAATTGTCAAAATATATGAAAGGTTGCTGCCAACCTAATAATTGGTCTTTCTCTATTGCTCCGTGCGTAAAGTGCGTTTGTTCGAAATAGTGTATTTATATTGTGGATTTTATACCACAAAAATTGTATCGACAGATTGACTAAGGTTTTTACTGTTTGAACCGTCATCAATATGACTGACAAGTATGACAAAAACGGCTACAGCGGGAGTGATTTTAAAAGAAATGCGCCGCAAGAACATTCTATAAAAACCGAGCAAGATGGCGAAGACGCCAACCTCGTTACTGCTAAAGCCGGGGAATATATGCGTGAATTACTGGGAGAAAAGCTCAAAATCGACCAAGAAAAGTTCCCCATATCTATTAAACTTATTGACCAAGGTTTGTTTCATTATTTCGATAATAATTTATGTTATGTCAGCGGTTACGACAGGACGTCTCCGATTGATTTTTTGCCGACGCCAAATTAAAAATAGATGTCGCATATTTTTGGTTAATTTAGATGGTTCGATGACCGTGTCAGATACTCGAGCTTTATTTATATCCCCATTCGATTCAGATCGCGTTGGCCTTCAAGAAAACATGTTCGGAATTTTGTGGTTTCTAAATTGGGAACATTCTCTACAGCTTCTCCGATCATCTGTTAGGAATGTAACCGGCGACTATTAACCAGCAGCTAAACATGTTAAACTGAATTATTAGGCCTATTTAAACATATCAGACATGCTTGATTTTCTTAGCAAATATATCTTAATCCATATATTTTCTGGAAAATCTTTCAGAAATTCAAACATTATTAAAGAACTGAAGAACTTCTAGAGCAGATATGCCGAACAGAATTTTGGTGTGCTAGATAAAATATTACTTTTTGACAGGATGCTCACATGAAAGACAAACAAATTACTATAGAAAACAAATATTTATCGTAATTTATTAGAAGCTTGTTTTTTTTACGTTAATGTTTTTGTATATAATCTGGCAATTTGCATCATAGTAGATTTTTTTTATGTTTTCATTGGGAACATTAATTTTTTAAATTAATAAAAAAACTTCGTGTTAATGACTGAATATAAATCTAAACGCAATTGGTGAATCGAGGAATTCGTAAAAACATATAAGAATTAAAATATGCAAAACATAGAGCTGTAGAAAGCAGGGCTGTGGAATGGAAGTTGTGGAGTTTCACTGTTTTGGTCAGTGTTGAAGTCAAGAGTCATGAACAACCAGAGTCCGACTTCAACTCTGATATCAATCAACAAGACTCCAACTAAAAAAAGTTTATTTTCCAGTCTTTCCTATTTATGTGCATTTAATTAAAGATCAACCAACCTATCCCGCAAATTTTTCTTTGATGTTTGTTCCAAAATTGTCTAATTGAAAAAGTTGCCAGAGTCGCTCGTTTTTCATGATTCCAACTTCAGCATTGACTAAGATTATATTCCGACTCGATTTCTCGTATTGAGATCATGTGCCTACTTGTCCTGTAGTTGAGTAAATTCAGTATTTCTGGATAATCAATTGGCAGCTTGATGTGTTCATTTATCTAGCAATGAAAAAATATCTATCCATGTAGTTTATTTTTATTTAAACCTATTTAAATTTAATCCATACAGAGGTTTCCCGAGTACAGTCCTTAGGAAGAGTTCCGACAAGGGAGATGCGCTATGTAGACATCTACAGGGAAAAGCCGATCAAAGTATCCGTTAAAGTCCTCGTTCCTGTCAGAGAGCACCCGAAGGTGAGTTGACGTGCTGACTTCAAACTTGGAATAATTATTAAATCTTTTTATATCCATATTAAAAGATAATGATGTTATAGTTAAAGAATATTTGTAAGTAAGTAAAAATATAATAAAAAATATATTTGAATTGTTACAAATTTCTACGATTCCACATGTTCTGTCACTAACCACTGGGGTTTCGCCTTTCCGCACATTCAGGCGTTCTGTCACACGGATGCAACAGAACTGACGTAAAATAAATAGTTGGCATCGTATATATACTAAAGTTATTAATTACAGGAAAACGCTTACCCAAGGCAAGCAGTAAATTACAGCTAAAACAAATTCAGCAATATTAATCTAATAATAATAAACACAATTGCTGTGATGAATTTTCATTACTAGATGTTTGATAGTAGGTATTCTCTATATGAAGAAGGAAAAAAAAACCCATTTATATTTTAATGTCAGTTGGTTGATATATGTTGAAAAACCCTTTCAAGAATGACACATTAACAAGATCGTTAATAAAAATTATCACATGCAATTGTTAGTATTATTTCTTTGTGAAGTTTATCAGCATTTTAGAACTATATTCATATCAAAATCTTCCATCATTGTGTCGCTTAACATTTTCACACTGATGTGTCTTAAAAAATATTTTTTTCATTTCCCTAGTTCAATTTTGTTGGAAAACTTCTGGGACCCAAAGGTAACTCAATGAAGCGTCTTCAAGAAGAGACCATGTGTAAGATGGCTGTTCTTGGCAGAGGATCTATGAAAGACAGGTAATTGTACTCCTGATGAACTTTGATGTTTTGTTGAATTGAACATGATTTTTTTTTGAATTCTTGGAAGAACAGCAGTTTTTCATTTTGTATTTGTTGACCCCCAGACAAAAAGAAGAAGAACTCCGCCAAGCGTTGGATCCAAAATACGGCCACCTTTCTGACGATTTACATGTTGAAATCAGTGCTCTCGGACCACCCGCCGAAGCACACGCCCGCATCGCTTTTGCACTCGCCGAGGTACATTGACTGAATTTTTTTTAAAAACAATTACTAATCGCTCCTTGATTTTATTTGCAGTATGTCAGGCGTAATTTGGTTAATCTATTGTGATGTCATCACTGCAGGTGCGCAAGTATTTGATCCCTGATAATAATGACATCATCCGCCAAGAGCAGATCCGTGAGATGTTGGACCCCGCTATTCCCCCACCTCACCAACACCCCCATCCACACCCCCATCCTCATCCGCACCCGCATGCCCATCAGCATCCGCATCCAATGACGCCGTCGGAGGCTCCAGTTCCACGTGGGCGAGGCAGAGGCAACTTTAGACCGACTTCCAGGTAAATATAGTATTTTGATCAATGTTATTTACTGATTACTTCACAAAATCATTTTAAATTTAAATTAACTAAGGCTGTCTTATAAATTGCATTTTAATAATTTTCATCGCTTCTAAATGAACATCTATTAGAATGCCTTAAATTAATTGAGCTGTGTTTGGTGGTCTTCGTATAATTAAGTGTCCTTTTTACAAAACCACTATTATAGGTATCGCTATATATCAATTAGTTAAATTAAAAAAACCATAGGTTTATTTAATAATACAAAATTAATTTTGTTATCGTAAAATAGTTTAATTTATATCTCGGTATTGTGATGGTAAACGGTTATAACTGCTGTTATTTAAGAGAGCAAAAACAAAGTTTTTAAATCAGTCTAACAAGATGTGATATCTCTGACATATCTTTGTGGCAAGTAAAGTTGCAGCTTTAATATTTTGTCACACCTAAGAATGTGCAATTTGTTACATATTATGGAAGAATACTAAAAAGGGAGTTATAACCGTTTGCCTTTACAGTATCGATTTTATGACAAAATCTGTCACACATCTCAATGATAATTATTAAAACAATTCAGAGCATTTTCACAATGTTCTAAGGGATGATTTTGTGAAATATATTTCTCAGCATAATGATTGTGAATAAAAAAAATATTTCAATGCTGGAATTCTCAAATTATTTAGATTTAACAATCACCATACTAAAAACGGTGTCAAAAATAAATATCTAAAAATATTTCAATAATAAAATGCTCATAAATAAAAGGTAAAAGTCAAGAAACAATACACATCATTTATAATGACATTAACAAAAAACATTTGAAACAAGTTATTTTTAAGCAGCTAACATATTATAGTTCGCAATTCAAGATCTCCATTATTTTCACATTTAAAAATGATGATGAATTCTGCAATGCTTTTGAAATATCATATGATATCTAACAGTCATAAAAGGAATGTTGAAGGCCCAAAGACCACATAAAAGTATTATATTTTCATTACCATTCTCGATAAAATATTATTTTCGCTCTGCACAAATGTGAGAAGTATGCTGGTAATAAATGGACCTTCAATAGGGATGCTCAAAATTCATATGTTGTCGCAGACATGTTGTGTTGTTGAACAGACATCCGTCAAATTTGTTGTCAATTCTTTAGTAGTGTGTGGCAAGTTACTATGAAAAGTTAAAAGATTGAATAGCGTGTGCAAATCATTAAATTTGGATGAACAGTCTGCACGAGCAATTGTAAGTCTTTGTGAATAAACTCCAAACAATTGAAGTCAACAAAGTCAACATAAAAAACGACATTCAACAAATTCAGCCAGATTTATGCAACAGTCATCAAAAAAAAATCTCCCGGATTTGTGGCACCCCAACCTGTTTTATTTACATTTAAACAAATTTTGAGCATTCCTATTCAAAGATCCTTTAAATCAGCATAGTTTAGTCAAAAGCAGGGGCATGTTTTCAATTGATAAAAATTTTCATAGTTCTTCTACTTTCTTCTTTGCTTTCGTTGATATTGCATCGGAATCTCAATCTATCATCCAATTTCACCTTTCATTAATTTGTACGTGGTCTTTATTTCGCTAGCGAGAAGTTTTTATTTTTTTAAGTGGTATGTTTTTTTCTCTATCGATGCGACTACCATCCATCGTGTATATTTCATCACAAATATGATAGATTGCGATTTCGCTGTTGTGAAATAATATTTTTAAGGCCAATGTAGCATGCATCGGCGATATGGTTGAATGTGAATGTGTGTGCGTGTTGTGCGCAGGGGAGGTGGAGGGGGCGAGAGGGGCGGCACCGGCCTGGGGGGTCGCGGGGGTGTGGGAGGAGGCGGCGGGGGAGCCCGCAGTCCCCTCCCCACCCCTCGGGTGATGCCTGCGAAGACTAAGATCATGAGCATCCTGGACCGCGCCCGCGCAGCAATGGAGGAGACCTACTGGTGAGTCTGCACACGATACACCACACGAAACGACACACCACACACTCGGTCCACCAACACACATTGATAGATTTCATTGGCTGTTACTGAAGACGTGTCTTTGCTTTTCAGCTGTGTCTAAAAATTCAATCGGCGACATTGATATAATGAGAAAAAGTTATTAATATTTTAAAATTTTAATAATTTGCAGACCTTACTGTAATGGCTGCCGTTGATTTTCGCATGATTTTTAGTTTTGTATATATCGACTGTAAATGAGACCACAGCATGTGTTGCCTTCTATCTTCTAGATTAGACAATTTATAACTGACTGTGGTTTCTAAACTGCCGAGGCCTTCCAGCTTGTAGACAGTATAGTTAAGTGCAGCAATATGGTTTAGGAGCTGTTTACATCACTGTAACGGATAGAAAAAATTGCTCAAGACAAATATGGCTGTCAGTTGGAAGTTAAGCCCTGTTTTCGTAACAACTAGATTGCATCTGACAAATAACAAGATGTTAGCAATTATAACTTTTTGCACGTGAGATTGCATGCAACCAGATGTTGAGAAATTTCTTGCGCATTATATTGTTTACATTGCAGAATAGATCCTAAACCTCAGCAGGTGCTGGTGGGTAAGGCATTGAGTATCTTTGAAGAAAGAAAAGAGAATTTGAAGAAACGTTAACGTTAATATGCCTCCTTAAATTTTTATACCCATTAATAGATTCTACATTCACACACATTTTCAGGAATCAATAATGTATAAAAATTCAGATCTATCTTTTTGATGAGCTCTTTTTTATATATGTAACAGCACTTAACAAATCGCAGTTTTCCATGGCCTTCATTTTCATAAACATTGCCTTGAAACATTAATCTGTGTACTATTATAAAAACAGGTGCAAACCACTCCGAATGAATAAAAATAAAAAGTGTTTAAAAAGCCCTTCCTTGAATATTCAAGTAATAAAATATGATGATTTGCTTAATTAATTGTTTTAATGAAATCAACTGAATATTAATTATATATTAAAAATATAAATATTTAAAATTTACACTTTTTAAACATAAACCAAACTAATTAATTTTCATTTCACCTTTAATTAAAATTCATGAGCCGATGATGTAAAAATCATTAAGAGAATTATTGTAACTTTCGTTTAATCGTTGATAATAAATAATGATACGCTAAAAACTATTCTGACAAAACAGATATAGAGAAATGATTAAAAAAATTAATTTAAATGACAATACAATTGCTATTTTGTTTGAACTAATGCCAGTGTGAGCATTATTTAACTAATCATTTTAATATCATACAAATATAAAAAAAAAACTCATAACTATAAATGAAGATACCACCAAACACACATTGAGACAAATTGTCATAATTCTTTTTCTGTTATGCTTATTTGTATTAAGTAATACATTTTATTCAATAAATCTACCATAGAAACAGCATTATGGATTGATCAAATAAAACAATTGAATTATTGAAATTTGGAACCACAATGCTGTTTTAGCCGTAGTTACCTTGTTTTTGCGGGTACGAGATTTTGGCCTAGTTTTTGTTTTTCTATAACTGCCTGTTATACTGAAAAATTAAGAGATTTTTTTCCTTCATAATTCTTCATAAATCAGTTATGTCCATACACTTGGGGATTGATTACTGATCGTTTTTCATCGCCAGTGTGATAGTAATTTTTTATATCATTCAGTTATGAGGACGGATACGACGGTGGCTCCCCCGGCCCCCGCGAAGAAGACTCCGTCTACATTCCGAGTCATCACTACCCTCCTTCTCATCACTACGAAGTGGCACCTCCCACGCATCATCATCACCACCACGATTCTTATTATGATGGACCGACCGCTGCTTCTACCGCCGTCGCCGAGTCTTACCATTACCCTACTCCGAGGCACCATGTTCCTGAACATGAATATGGAGGTGAGTGATTAAAAATAATTATTGAATTATTAATATGTAAATTGATGTAATTTAACACATTTGTAATGGGATATTTAAGCCTTAATTAACACTTTTAAGGTGTTAACTGTCAATTCTTGATGGAAAGGCATTATATTTTAAATAATAAAAACACATTTTTTTAGTACTTATTTCCACAATATATTTTTTGATCAGGACCGGTTTCGCTCATCGCGAGCATTATCAACTGATAGAATACAATTTATAAACAAGTCTATTTATACAAAACAAAAAATTTATTTGAGTTAATGGTAGCAGGTGTACAAAACCATGGGTATAAGAACTAGGAAACAATTTACATAAAATCATACAATATTGATACAAATAAAGTAAATTAGTATAAAAATTAAATGTTCATAATCACTTATTAAGAATTACAATTACAATTATGGTAAATCAATAATCCATTAGGAGCTCTGAACAATCAATAAGGAAGTAAGGATTGATTCATCTTTAATCGACTATCATTAAAATTCTTATGTATTAATTTATTTGTCCATTAAGTAGTGAGTGTGGGTTATTTTCGTCATTAAAAATTTCCCACTCCTTACTTCCTTATTGATTGTTCAGAGCTCCTAATGGATTATTGATTTACCATAATTGTAATTGTAATTCTTAATAAGTGATTGTGAACATTTAATTTTTATACTAATTTACTTTATTTGTATCAATATTGTATGATTTTATGTAAATTGTTTCCTAGTTCTTATACCCATGGTTTTGTACACCTGCTACCATTAACTCAAATTAATTTTTTGTTTTGTACAAATAGACTTGTTTATAAATTGTATTCTATCAGTTGATAATGCTCGCGATGAGCGAAACCGGTCCTGATCAAAAAATATATTGTGGAAATAAGTACTACAAAAATGTGTTTTTATTATTTAAAACCCTTAATTGACACTTAGATCTGGGGTTAAATTGACAAAATTGGAAAATTAAAATGTTTACTCTTTTGGGAAATATTTGTGGAAAACCACTGTACTGTAATATTGAAAAAATAATTAGGCTTTTTTTTTTTTTTTATATTCCTTCCAAGTGTTATTGTTGTGTGTTGAATAGATTCAGTTTTTTGAAAATAATCAATGAAAATACTTAATAATTAGTAATGTGGTTTTACTCTTAATAGAGCTGTGCTAGTGCTCCCTGTGAATTATATGTAATTTAATAAAAATGTAATCTCAATTAATTTGTATTGTGTAACAAAATTTTACAAAATTATACATAAGTGGTAAATAGTGTACCTAACATGATGTATTAATCAATATAGAGACTATCAATATAAGTGTAAATTTTAAAAGAATATTGATTAGATTGAATTTAATAACATCAAAAACAATGGTGGGCTTCTTTGTATGAAATGCGTAATGAGAAATTAGTTTAATATGAAAAGAATGTTTCAGTTCTCTCGATTCAACTGCATGTGCTTACTGGAGTTTGTTTTTTTTTTTTTTATTATTATATGTTATATTTCACTCAAAACAAACAGCCATTTTATAGTTGACATCCTCTTGATACTAATTCTTCGAGTATAGCTTAGTAAAAACCTGATACGTGAAAAAATGCTTTATCTTCATTGGTAAAAATAATACTGATATGAATTATTCCATATTGTTTATTCTTTTTTGTGCGTCTTGGATTTGTTGTATATTTATAAATATACTAATCGATTGCAACTTTCTGATAACATTGAAAGGGAGCACAACGTCGTCTCACCACCATCACCGTTCTTACAAAGGCATGTCAGCGTCTCGGAGCGAGTCACATTCGGCACTCCGCCGGGCTCCGTCTGCATCCCGGGAAGGTCGCTACCGTTCCAGTCCTTACCCCAGGCCCACCAAGTAGCTGGGTAAGTTACTTTACTTGCTTGGTACTTGTGCGAAATCAACGGGCAAGCGCTATCGCGCTGCGAAAACCATGTTCCACTCAAGCGTAACTCGAAGTGTTTTAACACATGTTTTATTAAAATTTATGAATGATGTGGATCATGTAAGTTCTTAGGATTGACAAAATCGAATCCACAAATTTATTGACCCAATAATATTTTTTTTAATGATAAAACAAAATTGTGAACATATTATATGTTAGCGACGCGCTCATATTTCACCGAGTATTTATTGAATAACAGATATGTTGTGCAATCTTATAATACATATAATACATGTATTTTATATCGAATCGGGCATAGAAATAGAATATACTTCTTAGAAAAAATGTCTTTTTTTGTTATCATGGATTCAAGAAATATGGAGGGCACTTGCGAACAATAGGAAATGGCACAAATATCTACCCTTTTTAAAATTCCATTCATCACTTTTTTAACAGAAAGATCATACACGTAACTCAACACACGTAAGCGTCAATAGAAAAAAAACTCTTGCATACAGTGGCAGCCCGTCCATTGAAATTCTTGATTTACTTCACTCCCTGAATGAAAAAAACTTTTATATTTATAAAAAAATATTTTTATCAATAATTTCTTCATCATAAATAAATCACCTGTGTTTTATGCGAAATTGATTGGAAATTTCGTGGGTTATTTTGTTTTTCTAAAGATACTGCAAGTCTGAAGTTCTTATGGATAACCCGCCACTGGACATATGTATTTACTGAAATTTCTTTTAATTTATGGCTTTTCAAGTTGAAGGAGAAATTCTTTTCAGTTATGTATACATGATATTTATTCTTCAGCTTACTTCGGGCGGTTGTTGGAATTTAATTGTCACAGAAACCAATCGATATGCCAATGCATTTTTTCATCGTAAAAACATTGCTAAAAATCGGAAGTTACCTGAATAAAAGTTATCATGTAGTTGCAGACAATTTATTTACGAGCATCCCTTTGCTCAATTATTTGATATCAAATGATACATATTACACCAGTATGGTTATACGCAACGGAAAAGGAATTCCACCAGACTTACTAAAAACAAAATTTAAAATTGATGAAGCAAAATATTATACAAAAAAAGGTGCAATTATCTGCGGATACCGTGAAAAAAAGTTACAAAAACAACTGGTGATATTTGCATCTTCCTACGCATCGACTAAAAGAATGACTGCAATAAATAGAAGTAACCGGGAGACAAATAAACCGGATGTAATAAATATATGGGAGGAGTTGATACTTCAGATCAAATGTTATATACATACCTGGATGAAAGACGTACATTGAAATATTGGAAAAGGGGGCTTTTCATATTTTTGGAAGAATGATGGTAAACGCATTCATTATTTACACAAGAAATACGCATGATAAAAAGATGACAAGATTAGAATTTACATCATCCATAATTGAGGCAATAGAAGATGAATGGAGACCTAAAAAAAATCCAGTCCAAAGAACATCTAGTACGAGATTGGAGAATCTGGAGGTTTTAAAAAACTTACCAGGACGAAATCTCAGAGAATGGGTCGTATGCAGCAAAAAAGGAGGGCCTATTAGAAGATCAAACCTAATTTGTACAAAGTGTGAAAAGGGTCTTCACCCATTATGTATCGGAAAACACAAGTGTTGACTTTTTATTATTTTTAGTTTATTAGTAATTATTATCACAAAATTAAAAATTTGTGCAAATTATTGCAAATTTCATGTTTCTTATTTTTTTAGGTCGATCGTGTAAACTCATTTATTGTATAATTGTTTTATCTAAACTATAATATATCAAATGCGAAATGAGAAAAAACAGAAATAAATCCTTAAAAACTAGATATTTACAAATTTCTTTTTTAAACACAAAAAACTTCAAAAACTCCTTAGTGCTTTTAGCAAGTCCCCAAAAAAAGGCTAGGCCTAAAAGGGTTAAATAACCATTTTACTCCACAAGCACTGGATAAAGTATCATTTGAGACTAGATGGTTTTACTTTTTGACATCTTCATACAACGAATGCAATAGATCTGGCTAGTGATTCAAAAACAAGTTTCAAGTGACAAAAACTTGTGGAAAGGTATACAGTTTCAACAAATCTAATGTAATCCAGCTGTGTTGATTGTCTTTACTTAAAATGTAGTGTATCAACTTACAACACCCTGCAGTCGCCCGTCTCAACAGTTGAGACGTTAACAATTTAGTGAGTTATTATTTTTGTACAAAGTATGTTATGAGAATTGCGATTGAGTGGCATTTGGGGAAGAATCTAAACCTTTTATAAATTGTCATGTCCCTAATTAAGTTCTGCACATAGTTTATATTTTGAAATTTTTTTGATCGCATAAAAAAAAAGTTATGATTTGGTGATCAAATGTCATTGAATATTTTTTTCACTATTGAAGTATGTCTCGAGGCTGACATTGATATCGTATTTTGCTTTCAGGATCGAAGGAAACCATCTAGGAGAGTTGTGTCCCTCCAGAGGCATCTCGTAACACTTGATGGTTCAAAGATTCCAATTTATCTTCAATCTCTCTTTCACGTAAGTCATTTCCCCTGCCATAATGCATACAGCAGGTGAGTTTCACTTTTCGCCAACGGAAAACTACTTTGTTTATAAAGACACTGCCCTTGAAAATTTTTCACCGGCAGGCCGGTTTTCTCTTCCATTAAAGCAGGCACCTTCAGGAGGTTCCTTTATTTATTTGGATTCCAGATAGACATAGATTGCAATCTATGCAGGATTAATTGTACGCTAAAATTAGGCCTTCATTGCATTTATTTTGCTGTATCTGATTCATTTTGTCATTCATTTTCATTTCTAGGCTATAGTTATGAACAACGGTAGCATTTAATAGTGCTATCACATTAGGCTTAAAATATGATTCTGACATATTGAAATACATGTTTATTTAGGTTTATCACTTCTTTAGAGATAAAGTTAATATGTTGACGTGCAAGTAACCAAAAAATGAATAGACGATACTCTGTTATGGTTCCTGCGTACAAAAGATATATCAGATGGCGAGAGTCAAGGTACGCTGTTTTGTCATGATCTTCATATTGGAGTAAATTAGCTATAACACTTCGCTGCTTAGCAATATTACGTTTGATCTGTCAAAGGTCGAGTTGCATATTTCGAATAAACATTTGATCTGCTAGGTTTGTACGTCTCGAATAACAGGTCCATTGGTTGTATTTAAATGGTATTTCTTTAATTTTAAAGAAATTTGAATAAGTTAAGTAAAGGATTTTAAGTATAACAAAACGATATATAAAAATAATATATTAATTTTATTTTCAGATTCGATAATCTTTTAGAGACACATAGATTTAATTTTTTCTGCTTTCTCTCAAATCCTTTAGGCGTACATAACGTTATAATAACAATTTTAATGTATTTTAACTTTAAATTTAAGGTAAAATAAGCAATTTCAGGTTCGTTTAATATAGTTTGACTAAACCTTTTTAATTTAATGTTTTGTTTTAATACATGTGTATAAATGACGAGCTCAGTTTTCCAGTTGACATCTTGAACTTTGTTATTTGAATGTTGCATCAGTGAAAAATAACAAAACGAAAGCATCTAAGTAAAAAAATGAACACGCATCGCGTTAAAAAAATATTGATAATAATAACCACGCCGACTGAGAACTGAGATTGTCACAAACAAATAAATAAATAAATAAAATTCACTCTCGTTAATATTTTTTGTGTCTTAAAATAACATAGTTGAAGAAACTATTAATGTAACGAAACTGTTATATAAATAAGAATAAAAAAAAAAACATTAACAACGTTAAGTACTTGGCAATATATCACTATCAAAATTATTGTATGCAGCCCTAAATAAATAAATTATTAGTGTTGTTGTTTTATTCGAGTATTAAAATAATCATTCTGTCGTTGACAATTCATGTACCAAATGCACAACTAACTTATTTTATAATATTTGTTTGGAACAAAAAAAGAACAATCAATATAAACATTAATGTATAAATTTAAATAAAAATGACTGATGTGTCGTTTTTGAAACAGAATGTGTACTGGACATGTATTGTTTTTTTTTTTAAATGTATTTGAAGAAGATGCATTTATCTTTTGAACAATCTCTTTCACGATTGGTTTATAAATACCTCATTTTTAAAAATACTTATAGGCCAATTTAAATTAAATCAATATCTATATGTAAAGTGCGTGCATCTCGAATAATTCTTCCAATTATGTATTTTTAAAAAAGTAATTTTGCTTAATTCACATAGATTTATAGGTATATATTTGGACAGTCCAGTATGTCTATTTATAAAAACAATACTGTAGTGATTTAAATAGGTGTGTCCTGAATACTAATAAAGCAATGTCACGAGACAAACATGCGTTTGTGCTTTGATCAAACGTCGAGACAATTTGTAGCGAGTCGAATAACTTTCTTAGGTTTTAAAATTTTGTATACGTTTGTTCTTACTAACATTACATTAAAAAATACTGTATGGATGTAACACCTTCTCATGTAGACAATATTATCTTTTGTATTATTAATAAAAAAAATGTTCAATATCACTGAAAAAAAAAACTAAAGCTTGTGTTTTAAAGTTACAAAACGACATATGAAATGTATATTTTTAAATGTTAAAATTCAAAAAAAAAACATTCGTACGTTAAAAATATGAATAAAGAAACTGTAGATTATTTCATTTAAAAATATTTTACCAAAAACTGTTTTTAGTGTGCTATTCAAAATCTGGTTGATAGCCGTAGAAGGTTCAAAATTATTGTTTAAAATATTACCTTTTTCTATTTTTAATAATAATGTGTGACTGTGAAATTTTTTCTAAAATTTAAATTATGTGTATCAAGCTTATTCAACAATAAAAATAGTTATGTAACCTAAAAGAACAAATTTTTATTATCTCTTGTATGCATCCCAGCGATTTGCGTAAAACAACCGGCAGATCACTTTAAACATCATCCTGTCACATGTGTGAATCGGCTCTTGATTTGTATTACACCTGGATAAAAAGATAGATATTTCTCCAACAATAATGCAGACGGCGCAGAAGGTAAACATTACTCATGTCGATTATAGCGTAGCTAAAAAAGGCCTCTAACGTTTTATAATGCTTTTATTAAAATAAACGAGATAAGAATAGTTCTATTGATCGATCACGTGTAAAGTAAAAACGGCACATAAATCCTTAAATATGTTAAATAAAAACAAAAAACACTAAGGCAAACTAGTTATTTTATGTAGTTAGTTACTAGACGAGAAGATTTTTCAATCAGGACCACAGTCGGGTATGTATATATGTACATTATTATTTACTCTTAAAAAAATTTAGCTTAACATATTTTGAAATGGCGAAATAAAGTCAAAAGCATGATTAATAAAGTTCGTGTTTACAGGTTGACTTGCTGGGTGGCACAGCTTTATTTTTCTGTGGGTTTGGTTTTGGTGTATTTTTCAGGAGTACATAAAAGACAATAAAATATATATTTTAGTAAAAAAAAATTGTTTTATTTCATCACCCTTTTTATAAATAAAAATATGAGCAGCGTAAGTAATAATTTAAATTTTCTGAGTAAATAAACAGCTTGATATTAATTTTATGTTACATTAAAGCTAAGGCGCCGTGGATTCTTAATCGGTTGGATTTTGTATCACCATTAATATGAATTCTCGATCTGGTGCTACGAGCAATTCGTGTTTCTTACTTCTTATTCGGAGGAAAGTCAGATCATTGCTTGGGTCCTGAAACAATAGTAAGTATTTTGTTAGTCGCCAGAAGAGAGATAATATATAAATGAGTTTTTTTTTTATAAAATATCTTCTACACTATAAACAAATGTTTTTATTTAAACCAACTGCTAATTTCTACTCATACATAACATATAGAGCACCAAAGAAAAAAAAAGCAATGGTAAGTTTTTTGCATAGGAAAGTTCACAAAGGTAATTTGATTCAACGTAATAAAAGAAAAGTTATATTTATTATCAAAGTTCATTTTAAAAAAATACTTAACTTGAACAAACAAGGCTTTAAACACATGGGTCACTTAAAAACGATGATGATTTGAGTGTGGTTCCTGATATGCTTGCTTTAAGCTATGGATTGATCATTGGGGTATTTCTGTGCAGAAACGATAAATCGGTGCTCGAAGAGTAAAACAGTAAAGTGTTGAGGCAATTGTACCGGCAGATGCGGTAACTTGAGTTTAATATGTATATTTTAAAAGATGCACTGGATCCATTGTCAGTGCTGTGTGTCAAATTTTATTAGCTGGACAAAATTCATATGTATGCAGTTTTGTCAGGACAATGAAATTATAAAATGACTACCAATACAATGCGGCAGTCTGAATTGCTATCTTTTTTTCTTCTATGAAGATAAACATCATTCATACAGGTTAATTAAATATTTAGCCCAAGAAATTAAATATCTTCTACTTACCAAATCTCTCACTACGCTTCTGGCTTTGTCAGCCAATTGACTAATGAGGCCAGCATATTGAACTGTTGTTGCATTGTCGAGCGAAGTTTTGATAGGAATGCCTGAGATAAGAAAGTATTGGACTGGTTAAATCATTAGCTTGGATTCTGATGTAAACAACAGCAAAAGAAATGGTCACTTGGTGGAAAGGCATTATATTTAAACAATAAAGCGTAAGATAAGCTTTAGTATCAAATTTTGTTTTTAAACTGTTAATTATCTTCATCCTATTTAGCCTTGTAATGGACATTCCAACTCTGAATATTAAAAAATTATTCGAGTGGTTTTGGTGTTGTTAACAAACTTATGGAGTAATTTACGATATCCACTAAGGGTGCTTGATGGAGTTTCAATATGAAATTTTGTACAATTCTACATGTTCTGCCACTTACAACCAGGGAGTCAGTTATAGTGTATCAGTGCGATAGAATGCATGAAGATTCCGAAAGGCAAAACTGTGGTCATGAGTATCAAAACATATGGAAATGTAGTAATTTTATTAATTCAAATGCAAGGTTGTGGAGATTATCAGGACAACTCTAACCATCTTTTTATTTAAATATCAGTTTGTTTACGAAAGTGTCTTCATTGATAGACTCTCTTATAATTTTGAGTATCAACTGTCAACACACTAGTCAGATGTTATAACATATTTTTTGTATGATTACTTGTAAATTATTCTCTAAGTTGTTGGAACTATTCTGTTTTAGTTATACCTGGTAATTGTTAGCTCGATTTTTTTTTTATAAAAAGTCATGATTAAATTTGTATCGCACCACTTGGCTATATTCGTGATGAGGAAAACCAGTAATGATCTGGATAATATAAAATTGTGACATTGTGTTTTATTATTGAAATATTTGAATTTATTGAACTTTCATTGGGTCGTAGTATTGTTAAAGTTTTTACATTTTGCCACACAAAATAATTTATTGATTGGGCAGTGGCGGATTACCCTATAAGTGCACCAGTTTTAAAATGGTGGTATTGGAAAACGAGGATTATTAATGAAGTTAATGGGGCTTAGCGTGAATTGCATGAATATTTTTGAAAAGAAAACTTAAGAGCATGTCTGAAGACAACTGTCAAGATATCTATGCAATATGAATAGGTCAAATTTGCCCGAGTATTTTGCCATTGTTTTCATTGTGATTTTTTTAAGAGGGTCTTTCTCATGAAGAGTCAATGCAAGATAATATGGTATGAATAGGTAAAAGTGTGAAAAACAGTGGTAACCACGGTTACGAGATGCATTGAACAAACCTTCAGAGTTAACGATGATGGTGCCAACTACTCCTTTGTGGGCGTGAATTCTCTTTAAAGTGTCCTCAATTTCAGTTGCCTGTTAAAGAATGTGGTATTTTATTACATTCATTCGAGTATTGGTAAATTTTTATGCCAAACAATTTTCAATATCTTACCATTATGACTAATTTTATAATTCACTGGTATAAACACAGACTGCGTGACGCAAACCACAATTGTCAGTGTCAAACGATGAAGTCATAGACTAATATAGAAGTGGGTGAATTCATAAACAAAATGACCACTTTGACGATATTGTGAAAACAAGATAGCATTATTGAAAATTTCAATATTTTTAAATATATCATAAACTCAAATTAAAAACACTAAAACTCACTCAAATTAAAATTCAGATCAAGCTTAGTTTGATGATTGAATTCGTCGTTAGGAATTTTCGCTAACATTAAATTAATTTTTGGTTTGGTTTAAAAGATGATCTATTTCAAAAATTAAATATGCTTAAAATTATAAATATCAATATTTACGTTAAGACACTGGAAATATTGATTTTGAGTAAGCAATTTATTTAATGCTTTAAGATATAATTGAAAATATATAACACTAGCAACAATTTATATCAAATTCTGAATGTCACAAATATTTCGTATTTTAATTTTTGAAATTTCGTGGAATCATAACAAGATACAGATATAAATTGTAAACAAACAACAACTATCACCGTACTTACAATCATACCCACCAATGTTACAACATCACATGTTTTTTCCTTATTTGGGCAATCAGTAAATAGTTTAATTACATTAGAAGCATACTAATTACATTGCTTTCAGTCGATTCGCCTTCCTCGTATTTGCCGGTCGTTCACTGTTGATTGAAGAATAAAAGGAATTGCGATTTCGAATATAAAAAATGATATTATTTCATTTACTTTCTTCATTTCTTTGTGTGGGAATAGTTCTTTCAGGTTAGTTTTTATTACGATTTTATTTTATATTTTTTTGTGCGTACATTATTATATTGCGTTATACTAAAACTTGACTTAGGGACAAAGAAGAAACTATAATAAATTTGTTGCAACGTAATAGAAGTTTTTCGTACATAAAGAATTTTTAATTCTCATTTAAGGTTACTGTGATTTATTAAATATTATGCAATAATTCTGCTCGTATAAATTAATTATGACCATTAAAAATTAAGGCACTATATTTTTTTATGCTGACTCAAATAACAAAAAGAAACAACTTTTTGTAAAAATTAATTGGAGATGTTCTTTAGTTATAGTACTTACAGACTGGTTTTAAATTCATTATTTTTTTATTGTGTTCTGTACAATTGGTTCCCGTCATAAAAACGTGGCTTAGAAAGATTTCAAAATAATTATTTTTCAATATCTCCGTATTCCATGGTATCTGATTGACTAAATCACAAATAAAAGTAATCAATTTTTAAACCTTTTTTTCATATAAGTTGTGCTTGGTAACATGTAAAATAGGAGTAAGTAACTGTAATATATTTCAGATAATTTATTTTTCTTACAGAAGATGTAAAGTCCCCACCAGAATGGAGTTCTGTTTACACCGTCAAGGGAGTTCTGCTTATTCCTTATGCTGAGCTAAAGGAACCTTTCTATGCTTGGTATGAAATTATCTAGACTATAATTAACCGGTTCCCTGCTAAGCCACAAAGGATATCACAAAAATGTATAAATGTAAAAGTTTTAACTCTTTAATATTATATATATATATATATATACAGTGAAACCTCGATTTTACGTTTTCCAAGGGAACCTGAAAAAATAACGGTAAATGCGGGAAACGGTGAATGCGGGAAAGCTTCAAATAATAATAAACAAGTAAAATCGTAAAAAACATTTATATATTAGTTGCTTGTACATACTGTATATAAAATTTATTTTTTAAAAAAGTCCTTTATGTTAGTTTGCTTCTTTGTTATTTGGGACTTTAATCGGAACAAAGACTTGTTACTAAACTTGTAACTTAAAGTTTGTATGTACAGGAATCATTATTACTATGAATTTTAAACAACTGCAAATGTATTTGCATCATAAACAATAATACGCGTGTGGTGGATTTCAACCCAAAAAATAGCACATGTGTCCAATGCGTTACGTCTAACATGTACAGCGGATTCCAACGTGTCTAGACATAACATCTGCACTCAGCTGTGTCAAACTTGCTTGACGAGATAAGGAGAAATATGCAATACAAACGGTCAATCGGGATAATATTTGTGACGGGACCAAAATATTTAGACGGTTTATCGAGGGAATCGGGGAATCGGGAAACGGTCAATGCGGGATTATTTAACATTGTTCTTATGGGAGTTTGATGGGACTATAAAAAATAAGCGTTCCAGCCGAGAAAACGTATTATGCGAGAACGGTTGATCGAGGTTCCACTGTATATATATATATATGAATGCCAATTTTTAACACACTACAAACAACAATTTCATTAGTTGAGACATTAGCAATCATAGGGTTAACATCAAACTTGAATATAATTAAAAAATTGAAAAGCTGAAAAAATGCAAAGTTGATTATGTTTTGTTAGAAAATAAGTAAACAAGTTAGAAAATAATTCAAAATCTTACCATGAGATTGTTGTAGACTTGAGTTGATCTATCGTTCATACTATCCAAAGGTTAGAGTTTTTCAATTTCTAAAAAAATAATGCATATTTTTTTATCTGTGTAGTGTAGACAAATATAAAGAATTGAACCTTAACCCTCTAACTGCTAACACCTCATCTACTGTGACATCTGTTTGTAACATATTCATAGTTGGCACTAAAAAATATGTGTGTTAACAGTATAATTTATGATATCAACTGAGTGTGCTTAATAGAATATAGATATCAGAATGAAACTTTGATCATTTCCACATATTTTGTCACTCATGACCCATGTTTCGTCTTTCAGTATCTTCAAGCAATATTTAAAATGTACATATAATATATTTAACTCCTTGCCTACAGGTCTTTATTTTTCCTGAGTAATTAATCTTGTATTGAACCGAAACAAAGCAGCCAGTTTTCATCCGCCTGTTGCCATAGTTTCAAGATTATCTTTTCGAATTTTGAATAGTGATGCTATCAAATCAGTAGCGATTAAAATTATTTCAGATATAACTGCATTTAGCTCCTAGCATAGGGATTGCCTTTTTGTGTTATTTGTCTTGTATATAAGCAATGTGAACTCTTACTGTCAGTTCTATTTCATCAATGTGATAGAATGCCTGAAGATACCGAAGGGCGGAACCTGGGTAATGATTGACAGAACATATGGTAACGAATAATTTTTTTAAATTTGTAAGGTGTTTACTGCCACTTCTTGATGGTAAGGAATGATATTTTAAATAATAAAAACACATTTTTTACTACTTATTTCTACAATATATTTTTTGATCGGAACCGATTTTGCTCATCATGAGCATTATTGTTTTGTCTTAACGTATTTTGCAAATTATGAATAATCAGTTGAAAATGCTCGCGATGAGCGAAACCCGTCCTGATCAAGTGGAAGTTCTAAAAGTGTGTTTTTATTATTTAAAATGTTTTAAAAATTCGAATTTGTGTTAACAGTGCTTGAAACTTTCTTGTGAGAGCTGATTTTTGTCTTTATATAGCTTCGCAACAAAATGTGTTAATGCAAACTTTGTTTGGTTGTATATTGCCATATCTAACTTGTGAAATAAATGATGCGTAGCTTACTGAATAGCCAACACGATAAAATTTGAATTAATTGAAAAATGGAAATATCAAGTAAAGTGACGTGTTTAAATAATAGGTTTTATTTATTGAATAATACACATAGTTATTTTAAATAAGCAAATTTATCAGCATATCTCGTTGACCTTTGACAAGAAAAAGTTAGCAACAAGCCAATTACAAACTGTCGTTCGACAGATAAAGGTTTTAAAATTATTTACTCTTTGGATACATGTCTGTGTTCATATCAATATTGACTGATTTTGCGTAATAAGTCGCGAGCTGTAAATGGTTGATTTTTTGAGAATTTAACATTTTTTTCATTTATGATATCGACTGAAGGTGTTTGATGGAATTTCAATATCAAATTTGAATTGTTACAACTTTGTACGATTCCAAATGTTTTGTCACTAATGACCTGGGATTCGCCTTTCGGCATCTATTATTGTTAAACCCTTTCAAGAATGATTCATTGACAATATTAATCGTTAATGATACTTATCACAGGCAATTGTGTTTATTATTATTAGATCAATATTGAATTTGTTTTAGCTGCCATTTAGTTTTTGCCTACGGGACTGTTTTTCTGTAATTAGTACCTTTGGTATATAGACGATGCTTATTGTTTATTGTGCATCAGTTCTGTTGCATCCGTATGATAGAATCCATCAAGCACCTTCAGTCGATATCATAAATTATAATAATAACATAATTTTTGGTCTAATTTTCACAATTTTATAGCAATCACTAACAATTGATGAAACCGACCCAAATCATAAAAATTATCGAAATAGTACTAAAAATCATAAATAAAACTTCAAATGACTGTTCTGTTGCATCCATGTGATGGAATACCTGAAGATGCCGAAGGGCGAAACCCGGGTCGTTTGTGACAAAACATCTGGAATCGTACAAAATAGCAACAATTCAAATGACTATTTAAATAGCTTATTCATTTGTTATTTTATCTTCCTTATAGGTACGACAGTGAAAATGGCCGTTCTCGAATTGACTATTATGGAGGCATGGTTAAGACCTATCAGTTGTCTGCTAATGTTGTCGGAGGAGCAGGAACCTCCATCAAGGTTGCTCCCATAACAACGGAAGCCGAGACAAACGTTGAAACATGCCTTCAAGTTAATGGTACAAGTGACTTCAAGATCGAGGTTCAAAGCATTCTGCCTGATCTATCACAGTTCAAATATTTCGGTAGGAATTCATTAATGCATAATACTTAGAAAGATTTGAATGAATATAATTATTAAATAGATTCAATATTGTGATTAGCTACAACACTATTGTAATAATTGTGAGAGTATTTTAAACATTTTGTATATATTATATATGATTTGGTCTATTTTTCAAAATGTTCTACTGTTATAGCTTTCATTCTCTAGAATTATAATAATTTAAATCACATCTGTGTATATCTAGGTCAAGAAACGATCCGAGGTGAGGAAACGCAAAAGTGGCACTTGGCTGAAAAGTATGGTGAAAAAACCAACAAGTACACAATGTGGATCAAGTTTAGAAAGATCACAAGTGGGGGAGACGTGTTGCCAATTCCTGTCAGGTAAAAAATCACTACTTTCACTCACAACTAAAAAGATGCCTCTAAATTAGTCACTATACAGTCGAACCCAGATTAATTATTCTTTCCTTTATAGTTTTCCGGCTTGTAACTTTAAACTAGAATAAATTTACATGATGCTGGATTTATCACTTAATAAATATAAAGAACTCATCTGGACTCTATTTATTTACATTTGTCCGAATAAAATGACAGCCGGGTCGTTATTAACAAATGTTTTAGAGTTTTACATAGTTCCAATGATAGAAATTTGATATTGTAAAGTATAAATCACCACCAATTGAAAATTTTAATTGTTGAAACTTTGTACGATTTCACATGTTTTGCCACTGATGACCGGGTTTCGGCTTTCGGCATCTTCAGGCACTCTATCACACGGATGCGACAGAACTGACGCACAATAGACAGTTAGCATCGTTTATATATCAAAAATATAAATTACAGGAAAACAAAAGAACTAAATGGGGGCTAAAACAAATTTAATAATATTGATCTAATAATAATTAACACAATTGCCTGTGATAAGTTTCATTAACGATTAATATTGTTAATGAGTCACAAAATGCCTGAAAATGCCGAAAGGCAAAACCCTTGTTATTATTGACAAAGCATGTGGAATCGTACAAAGTTTTAACGATTCGAATTTAAAATACTTCAAAAATGTTAATTCAGCTTTGAAGCTATACACTTTCTTTCCTTCATGACATATTCGATGTTCAGATAACCTTTTGTCTCCAGGTATGAGATGCGCGGCTTCAACTCTCTGCTGGGATCCCACTATGATCACTACTATTTGGATTACGAAGAGTACAGCATTGACCCGATTACGTCAGAAATCTTTGCAGTCGATGGTAAGCCACTTGTAAATGCATTATAATTTAATGAAATTACACAAAATGCATTTACATAAAAGTTTGAAATAATTTAGTATCATTAAAGAAAAACAATGCTTAACCCATTAAAGCATTAATGCTGAAAAAATTTACCTAAAGAGGGGATTTATTCACATTTATATGCTCCACGTTGAAGTTTAAGTTGTTAGTATTTCTTAATTGTTTTTCAGTGAAGAAATGTGTTGGTTTCCCTGGACCAGGAGTCGGCCATATTTACACATTCAACCCAATGAAGGAGTTCGTTTTCCCGACTACAACTGCTCATGTGGATCACGAATTCAACAAGTAATAAATATCCTTTTTAACCAGTCTATTTGACATACATGTACATGTATTCAAATTTATTGATGCTAACAAAATCAAATTTTGAATTGACCTTTGATGCCAAAAGGTGAAATTCGGGTTGCAAGTGACAAAGTATATGGAAGTGGATATATTATAGTTTGAATGATTCAAAAATGGAAATTTTAATCGTTCAACCTCTACCACTACCTAGGTTTTGCTTTTTGGTATCTTTCGGCATTCTACTTTGAACATATTATACATCAGTATATATAATTTATATGTAAGTCAGATTATGAAAAATATATAGGTTATGTCTAAAACTTAATTGATACATCAATGATATTCAATAAATATTAATTTTATAATAATGAGATTTAAATTTAGCTAAATAATCTTATAACTGACTCTGCAATGAAGGGTTTTTAAAAAGAATTGACTACCATTGTAAATGGCATTGAAAAATTTATTGATGATTAAATAATGAGTGACATTTTGTTATAAGAATTGAATTATTCTGATTGTTGACTTCTTGAACTAATCTTGCATAAGAAATATAATGCAGAAGAATTAGGGGGGGGTTTAACTGCTCATTCAATATCGACAAAGAACCTTATTGGGCTCAGTTTATTGCTAAAATGTCACTCGATATTGTTAATTAGATTCTCTTATAATGGTATATTTTGATTGATGTTAGAGATAAAGGTTGTGAGCTATGACTTTACGCTATTGCGAGAAATGCATACAGTTAAACACACAAGTACCATTATTATGTTTTATGATAATTTATATATATATTTTTTTTTTATTAAGGTTTATGACTAAACATGGCAGGAATTACAACACCCAAACTGAGCATCACACTAGGAAAGAGGTATTCCGTCAGAATATGAGGTAAATTTGTTCAATTTAAAATCGTTGTTTGCTTTATGTTGTTCTTTCGAAATTAATTTTACGAATCTTTCTGTGATTGTAATTAAATGTAGTCGAGTATTTCTTTAGGCTTACTGTCAAGGAAGTTTTCACCACTAGCACGCCGGTGATTTGCCCTGCAATTCGGACAGTTTCTAGGAATTTATAAAATATTCATCTAATCCACTGGTGTAGATCGCTAGATTGAATACTTCGCGTTGGCATTTAAGTGCTTAAGCTCTCTGGATGTTTTTACAGTAGTTGGCATCAAAATCTTAGTGTTGTTACACTTTAATAATCAAATCCATTTTAAATTAATTTACATTTTACTTATCAGCTTACGATAAGAAATTAATTGATCGCTTAACTGTTATATTTATCAACAAGTAGGTATTATAGGGCAATAATTAAATTGTTATGTTGAAAGCATTTTTTTCAATAAAATTTTGAATTCGTTTGTTAAATTTTTTTAATGATCTTTAGAATAAGGCTGGTCATAATCGTATGGAGTCTAAACGGGACTTACTCAATAGTGTATGGTATTGCAATATTGAGTCAGTGTATTAAAGATTCTAAAGTAAACCCATTCCCTGCTGAGACATATTAAAAAACGAAATTAACTTGTACATATATAATTAACACTACCAACACTGTTATATTTTTGAGTATCAACCATTGAGATATGGTAATATCAAGAGTTTAGATGTTAACTAGTTAAAGTCAGAGGGTTGAAAATATTTTCATCAATATTCATTCATTATGTGGAGTATATGGCCAACATGCTGTGCCTCTATGATTCTTCTTCCCCTGCTAGTTGCTTTGCTTCCTCTCATGACATGCTAGAATCCTTCAGTTCTGCTGAGTACATCTTTTGGATAGTACACAATGGTCATCTAGGATATTAGACTCCACTGGAAGGAAGAAGAGAAAGGCAGGGTTGAGGCTCTCTGGAGACAGTTACAACATCTCTTCATAAACACTGGGCGTTCCTTCAACCCTTCCAACACATTCCCTAATTTCCAAATTTCTCACAAAGTCAAACTGTTTCACTCCAAATATTCAACACAAGTATCTCTATTTGGTACTTAAAATGCAGTTCTTCTGAGTCTTTATCATGTGCCATGATGCGCTACTGTAAAGTAGCACTACCAGATTGCAAGAAGCAATTGGTATTCGCTTGAGAATCTGGCTGCAACTATGCCTAAACTAATGGCTAGCTCTTTTTTATGTTTCTGTCTTCTGGGATATGTACGCTCAGAAAAACAGTTTAATGTTTTCGATTGTATATCTATTCTACTGCTATAGACATTTCATAATTATATTGCCATTATGTAGAATTAGACTCCAGAGAGTTGGAATTTAATCATTCAACTCTGATAAAAAAATCGTATATTCTTTTAAGTACATTATAATAAACTGGTGACAAATTCTCATTGCTTTATTATATTACATATTTATTTATTTATTTCAATAGGTATATTCACTCCAAGAACCGTGCTGCTCTTGGATATTCCTTAACTGTAAACCACCTCGCTGATAAAACTGAACCTGAAATGATGTCCTTGAGAGGAAGGCGATACTCCGTAGACGACAATGGCGGATCTCCGTTCCCTTACAGCTCGAAGAAGTTGTACTCTTTCAGTGATTCTCTGCCCATGGAATTTGATTGGAGACTTAGAGGAGCTGTGACACCAGTCAAAGGTTTATGTTTATTTTTGTTAAATAAAACACAATGTTTAGTACTGTTTCCGCAATTTTATATCATCAGAATTGGTTTTGCTCGATGCGAGAATTTTCAAATATTTTACTTCATTTAGATATATTTTGTACCTCTGAATTAATTTCTTAGTTTTTAAACCAACTGTTTTGTATACTTTGTTTTTATTTTTGTGATAATGCGATTAGCAAAGCGGGCTCAATATTTATAATATAAAATTGTACTGAAAATTGTGTTTTATTATTTAAATATTATGTGTGACAGTTAGTTCTTTAAAAACTTTCGATCCATGTTCACTTCTAATGTGGACCATATGGCTTCCTTATGAAGGTATCTTAACAGAAGGATGTCTGTGAGAACTTCTTGTGACTCAGTTGCTCAACCACTATTTTTATAAAGAGAGTAGAGATAGAAGGGATAAGGGTAAGACACTCCGTTCTTTAAGATTGTACCTTCCAAATGATTCAATAAGCCAAAAAAATAATGTTTATATTCCACTCCATCACAGACCATGCAGAAAGGGATTTGAATATACTTTTATCATAAACCACACAATGCAGACAGATATTCCACTTGAACAATAGTTGAACTGTGTACTTTGTTTTGAGTTATTGTAAATTTTCCTACTGAACCTTACACTCTTATTTCTTGTTTTTCTTTTAAGCCAATTCTGTTCCTTGATTCAGAGCATATATGGCCACCATACGGTGCCTTGAAGACTATCTGTTCCTCGCCAGCTCATTTGCTAACTTCAAAGTCATCTTAGCCTCCCATGGGTAGGAAAAAGCGATATGTCAATAGACTTGGACTTTTTGATTTTGGATGTACATATATATCAATATATGTTATTATATGGTTGTATTTTGTTCACAGACCAATCAGTTTGCGGTTCTTGCTGGTCATTTGGCACAATCGGGGCGGTTGAAGGAGCATATTTCTTGAAGAATGGAGGGCACTTGGAGCGGCTTAGTCAGCAGGCTCTCATTGATTGCTCATGGGGGTTTGTGGAATTATAATTTTTAAAAAACACATAGTTTGACTAGCGTTTTTATATGAATATGTATTTTTTATATTTTGCTGCTTGTATTCAACTTTGAATGGGCATATGACGATATCTCCAACTAAAATGTTTGAAGAATTCTTTTGAATTGATTGAAAAAAATATAATCTTTAATAAAAACAATTACTTAATAGTAAAGAAGTATATGTGTCACTTGTCTATGGCCTCAATGGGTTGATAAAAAGAGAGATAGAGAAAGATATAGAATGTGTGTGTGTTGTGGTGTACTTTACAGCTATATAAATATAGACAGATATAAAAACTTTATATTTTTTTCCAATTTTAATTCTACTCTACTTATAACTCGTTCCCTGCTGAGCCGTTTAAAAGATATTTCAACACCCAAACAAAAATTTATTGTCTAATATTGGTTTGAAACAATCTTATTGAGTTTGTCAAGACAAATCAAGCAATGCATCAACTCAAAAATTAGCGAGTACAAGAAGGTTTAACCACTGTTAATTGTTATATTTTCAGGTATCAACTATTGATACAGTAAAATCAGGCGTCTGAATAGTTGAGACGTTAGCGGTGGGAGGGTTAAATGCCAATTATTTAATTAAACAATTAAGCAATTAAATTATTAATTTTACTTTGATAGGTATGGAAACAATGGATGTGACGGCGGTGAAGACTTCAGAGCTTACCAATGGATCATGAAGCACGGCGGAATCCCACTTGAAGACGAGTATGGCGGCTACCTCGGACAGGTTTGTTCCTCCTTCAAAAATTTTATAACGATAAAAGTATCAAAATATGCTTCCGAAACAAGTTAAGTTTATCTGTCTCTTTCTGTGCAACTTACAAATTAAACAATTATGGTAATTGAACCCTGCTTCCTCCATCTTCAGATTTTGTCACAAAATCTCTGAATACATACAATATATAACTTATGATATTGACTGAAGATGCTTGATGGAAATTCAATATCGAATATGAATCGTTAAAACTTTGTACGATTCCACGTGTTGTGTCACTTACGACCCAGGTTTCGCCTTTCGGTATCTTTAGGCATTCTATTACACAGATGCAACAGAACTGACATAGTTTCAGTTAAAGTGACAGTTTCTTTATATTGTTTCATGTTTTACATTCTCAATTTAAACGTGTAAGTCCGGTATAAACGTGTATTAACAACGTTACCAGTGACATAACTTGTACAATATTCATATGCCGTAATTTTATATTACAAAAAAATAAATTGTATTTATTCTGTTTTTGACCATCTTCATTTGGATACACACTATACATTATGTTATAAAACGATACAAGTTACAAAAAGTTTTGGTAAAACTGAGCTCACTCAACACTCAATAATCAGTGCGCTGTTCTGTTACTAATCAAATTGTAGAACGAGCATTATCAAACATTGTGCTTTATTTATTTAAATAAAATATTTTTCCACCAAGAAGTCATAGTTTACCCATTAAAAGCACATTACATTGGTATATAGTAAAGTTCTTTCCAAAAAATCATTGTTATTTTTGAATCAATGTATATTTAAAGTTTTTTCGAATTTTTCGTGTCTTTTATTACTGTCTCTTAAAATTTTTACAATTGGTTGTTTTCTGTACAAAATTTATTGTGATTTGCACCAATCATTGGTATTATATCTTTCTAGGACGGTTACTGCCACGCAGACAACGTCACTCTTGTGGCTCCCATTACAGGCTTCGTGAACGTGACTGCTAACAACGAACAAGCTCTCAGGGTAAATAATATATATCAACTAAAAAATAAATATGATTGAAAAAATTAATCATTTTATATTTGAATGATATTCGTTTTTTTTTTTAAAGATGGCGATCTTTAAACATGGACCTATCTCTGTTGCGATTGACGCGTCTCAAAGGACATTCAGCTTTTATTCGAATGGCGTATATTATGAGCCTAAGTGGTGAGTAATCTAAACGTAAACTATCTGTCGGTATGTCTAAACGCTGTTGAAAAAGTTCATAAAGTCAATCTATCATAATTCGTAGATTGATGCTTAACCCATTTTTATTGAGTCGCGTGAAGGTTATTTCAAAAATGAATTTAGTAATGTCAATGTTCAACAAACGCAATGAGATTATCAGAACAAATTGGGTTATTTTTTTATATAAATGTTAGTTTGTCCATGAAAGTTTTAAGTATCAACATAATCAGTGGTCTGTAAACTGTTTAGACAAGCAGTCATAGGGTTAACCCAGCTGTCTTGCGAAGGATAAATAACTGTTTATGAAGTGGATAAAAAACTTAGCACTTAATAGTTGGATGTATCGATAACACTAGACTAGCCTGTAGTGGGTGTTTTTTACAGGTTAGCGCAAAAATATATTAAATTTGAATTGTTACAACTTTGTATGATTCCGCATGTTTTGTCACTAATGACCCGGGTTTCGCCTTTAGGCATCTTCAGGCATTCTATCACACGGATGCAAGAGAACTGACGTACAATAAACAGTTAGCATTGTCTATATACCAGATGTATTAATTACAGGAAAACACAAACCCCAAGGCAAGAACTAAATAGTAGCTAAAACATATTTAATAATATCGATCTAATAATAATTATCACAATTGCCTTTGATAATTTTTATTAATGATTAATATAAATTGAGTTTGAAGGAAAATTCTTGTATTACATCACGAGATGTTTGATCGTTATTTGCCAGATTGAAATAAGTAGGTATTTCTTAAAAAAAAATCCAATTATATTTTAATGATAGTTGATTGTTATTTCTTTGTAAAACCTTGTCAAGAATGACTTAACAAGATCGTTAATGAAAATTATCACAGGCAATTGTGTTAATTATTAAAAAGTTGTAACAATTCAAATTTGATATTGAGGTTCCATCAAGCACCTTCAGTCGAAATCATAAATAAAAAAAAAAATATATATATTGCTTTCTTAAAATCCATCATTTCGCTTAGTATGTCTATTTACCGTTGTGAAGTATATAAAAATTTAAATTTCCCTTTAAAGTTGCACAACCAATATTTTTTGCGAACACTGCCTTGTATATATTAGAGGGAAAACATTCCTGTAGACTATAATCTCAATTTCCTGCATACAAATTGATAATTCGATTATTTTGTATGATTTTAGCAAAAATAAGCTTGATGAATTGGATCATGCGGTGTTAGCTGTTGGATACGGAACTATGGGGGGCCAAAACTATTGGCTGGTCAAGAACTCCTGGTCAAACTACTGGGGAAATGACGGTTATATTCTGATGTCGGCAAAGGACAACAACTGCGGTGTTCAGACAACGCCCACCTATGTTACCATGTAAAAATAATAGTTCCATAATAACAGTACAACAGTTTATTGATATGAAAAAGTGAATAAGTTATATATTCATAGATTTTATTAAATTTCTAGCTGTTTTTGATATGGATTGTTAAATAATGTTGTATGGTAAAATCTCATGGAAAATTGTTGAATCATACTGTAAACAATGTTCTACGTATGATAATATGTAGGTCGCAATGTTTGCTAGTTTTATTATTGGCATGATGTGATATCCTCTATAAATGTATTGTTTTTCTTCTCAATAAACGAAAAGCCAATAAAGACAACCTACTTTTTTTAACTGTTTGAATACTATGCATATGAAGGTGGCACAAATGTGTTGTCAAATCATATATGCTTTAGAAATAAAATAATTTATCATATAACATATTAAATACATTCCATGATCGTAAGTTTAGTGTGATCTCACTGTATTCTTATTTGTAATTTAAAAAAATGTTAGAACCTGTTTATGCTCGGAATATCTTGTCTATGAATCATGTAACAATATGTATTTGAAATTATTGTACTGGCAACATTTTGCTGCATTTTATCTAGCAATAAACAATTTTACTATTCATTCTTTTATTTTTAATTTATTATATTCAGTGAAGATATTAGAAATATTGGCTTCTTACGAAAAAATCACGTCATGTGTCAGAAAATCAAGACAAGATGACAGTATGACAATATTTTCTTTAAATTCAGAGTGTTTTAATATGATTAAGTACGCACTGTACTGTTATATGAAACTAAAAAACACATAGTGAAAAAATAGCAATGTATTTCAGTTCTACAAAATTTATAAGATATGTAGTTTATAGATTTTTCGGCTCACACTTTCTTCAGAACTATCTATAGAACTATAGTCTTGACGAAGGCGTGAGTCGAAATAGCTATCAACTATATATCTTTAAAATTTCGAAGATCTAAAATACGTTGCATTTTTTTCACCGTGTTATAATGAAGTTCTACTAAGTAAATGCCAATTCAATCAAGAAACTAACAAATCTATTTTTTTAATATGTCTAATCCTATTATTCTGCTGTCATATCTTAAACTTCAGCTATGAACCCATTCACTGTCGAGCCATATAGAAGATATTTCAACATTGAATATTTAAAAAGCTACTTCAGCTGTGTTGGTGTTGACCATACTTATGGAGATTATAAAAAAAAATTAACCGTCTCACAAATGTTTTAACATTGTTAACTCGTTTATATTTCTAAGTATCAATAATCACCACACAGCAAACGGCCATCCCAACAATTAGCTGTTCAATCAGCAATTAGATGTTAGCAGCTAGAGGGCAAATTGCAAATTTTATATTCTAATTCACGAATCATGAGCTCTGGATCTGCTTTAACAAATAGCTAAGCTGTGTAACCATCATTGATCTATAACCTCCCTTATATTTTTGAAAACATTTCTTGAGCAGTCGACAGTTTGAATATTTTATGTTTAGCGATAAGCAAAATTAACATTACATCAATTTGTTTTAAATAATAAAAAACACATATTTAGTACTATTTTCACAATATTCTTATAATTTGGCCTGGTTTCGCACATGCGAGCATGCCAACTGATCACTGTCATCATTGTATAATGCTCGTGATGAGCGAAACCGGTCCTGATTATACAATGTATTTTTTTTTTCAAAATATCACGCTCTTCATCAAGAAGTAACGTCATTTTATGACGATTTTGCCTGTTTATTTTAAGCATTAGTATAAAAGTCAGTGTTTTTTATTTGCAGTTAATTTTTTTTAAACATAAAGTAAAAAGTGTAATGATCATTTTTTGTAAGATGACATTTTAAAAAAACCGCCATATTTTACGTCAAATAGTTTTCCTAGTTTTCTTTTGCAATATATTGTCATGGTTAAGTTGGCAGCTTCGTCTTCAGTTGTGCGACACTATTGCCAGTATAAAAAAATATTTTCCAATTGTATTCATCGGATCAGTCGAACTGCTTAACAAGCAAAACTAAAATATAATAAAATTATCAAACAGTAAATTTGCCGTTAATTAATATATGTAAAACAATTATTATATTATATTATCAAAAATACGTCAATATTTGTTGTGAAAATGAGATTTTATTAATATGGCAGCACAGATTATGCGCTCTTCCACGGGTAGGTAATCTAGTGTGTAGGGTATTTATGTTTATACATCTTCAGCTAGGGTAAGATTAGCACGCGCCTACATCATTGTATTTTCACGAAACGTCAAAGAAAAGCCAAAACATGGCGAAAATTCGCGCGATCGTGTGAAATAAATATTTCGAGTTCGCAATTTTCAAAATCCGCTAAATGAATCCCGGACTGTGAATCGTTTTGTGTAATTTTTTTCTTCCTGGTACAGATTTTTCATTAACAACCCTTAAAATGAAATATTTTCTGGCAGTTTTGCTGATGGTCTTCGTTTTGCAGCACAAAGGTGGGTTCAATAATTATTGTATTTAAAATTTTCATTCAAAAACATCGATTTATTCTTGATGCGTAAGTTCATTGACACAAGGACTTTTTTCATGGAAAACAATGAAAAGCTCAACTGTCATTTTCAATTGAATTAATATGTGATTAACGAAAAATCAATCAATCATAATTACAAAACGATATAATTCTTTAGCCATAAATAAATAATTAAAAAGCAAACGTTTTAAGATTTCTAAATTCAAAAATCGAACAAGCAGAAAGAATTTTAAAAAAATACACGGGATGTCAATATTTCCCACCCAATTTTGAAAAAGAAAATCTTAAAAGTTTTATGTTTATTTCTTTTTATGACACTTATTGCATTCGTTATTGGTATTATCGTGTAATATTTTAATTCCAGAGTAAATCTAGGTTTTAATAATGATATTTTCTTTGTTCTAGACTTTCGACGAATGCGGATAAAATTTCATCTTAAACAATCTTTTCGACTCCAATTAGACATGTTCGAATATATTCCATTGCTACAATACAAACAAAAAAAATTTTCTTTAGAGGCCATTGTTAATTGTATAAAATTTTCCTAATTTTCAGAAACAATTTCAACAAAATCAATATTAATTATTGATAAATATTATTGATTTTGGACACCGTATAAAAACACTATTGAAATAATATTCCATGAATAAATTATTGATTAATTATTAAAGTCGGGGTTGGAAAACGTTCTTTCTGATAAATACCTTTTTTTAATAATAAAAACACATATTTTAGTACAATTTCGACAATACATTTTATGATCAGGACAGGTTTCGCTCATAGCTGATTTGTTGATAATGCTCGCAATGAGCGAAATCGGTTATGATCAAAAAATATATTGTGGAAGTAAAATTTAAAAAAGTGTTTTTATTATTTAAAATATCATGGTTGTCCACCAAGATGTGATTGATTATTAACACCATAAAGTTGATATTTATCTCTTTCATGAAAAATAAGCTTATTAAAGATAGTTCCACAAATGAGAAAGACTTGTAAATTATATAATGAAAATTAAAAATCTTACAGCAATAAATACGAATTATTATGAATATATTTCAATACGTTTATAGTTTTTTTTAATTTTGAGAGGTGGTAATTGTCCTTTAACATCGAATCTACGATCAAAATACAATACTTTGAGTAACTTTTAAAAAGCTCTAAATTAACGAACTACGGAAAACATTTCACCTTGAATGTTTAAATCATACTTATAAATATTGTTTAGCGGAATATTTACAAAATAATTTTCAATTCATAAAAGGAAAAATAAATATTTTTTGTAACATAAATAGTGTGGTATAATTTATGATATCGAATGAAGATGCTAGATGAAGTTTCAATATCAAATTGAAATTGTCGCAACTGTTCGATTACAAATATTTTTTTCCATCAACAACCGGGAGTTCACCTTTCAGCATCTTCGAGTATTATATCACACGGATCCAACAGAACTGACTGGCCGTGTGATAGAATACCTGATGATACTGAAAGGCGAAACCCAGTCATAAGTGAAAAAACATGTCGAATTATACGAAATTTCAACGATTCAAATTTTAATCATAAAGGCTCGATTGGAGTGCTTGATGGAATTCCAATATCAAATTTGAATTTTTGAAATTGTACGATTACACATGTTTTTTTTCCACGAACGACCCGGAATTCGCCTTTCGGCACATTAGGGCATTCTATCACACTGATGCAACAGAACTATGATAGAATGCCTGAAGATACCGAAAGGCGAAACCCAATCGTTAGTGACAAACATGTGGCGTCGTACAAAGTTTCAACGATTTAAATTTTAATCATAAAGCTTTTTTTTTAGAAATTAATAATGCTCGCGATGAGTGAAACCGGTCATTACATTATCATAGAAAAAAAATATTCGATTTCTTACTAAAATAACAAATATATTTATTGATTAAATTGGCATTCACTTGATAGAACTCCATTATAACACGGTTAAAAAAATTGCTATGTATTTTAGTTCTAAAAAATTATTATTTTTTAAGATATAGTTGATAGCTATTTCAGAACTATCTGACGATGGCGTGAGCCAAAAAGCTATCAACTATATCTTAAAAAATAATAATTTTGTGGAACTAAAATACATTGCTATTTTTTTCACCGTGTAACATATATTTTTTTTAGTTTACATAATAACGTTTTCGCAGCGCATTCACGCATTTATGTATGCTTGTTAAATATCAAATGTAACAATGTATTATATTATACTAAAATGTCACACTATTTTTAAAACGTTTCACGAAAAGATATAAAAAAAAACTGTTTGCTACCGATGCACGCAGAATATGTGTGTGTTTTTTTGTTGTACAATTAACAACTGCCGTTGTTTCCGGTGTCATTAATAAAACAAATGTAGCATAATAGAACATTACGGACCATATGGTTGAATGAACAATCTGCAACTTAGATTCAGCGGGGGGTGTATATAAATACAGTATACATACTTGATAACCGTTTGAGTTTAGCACGTATGTAGTCGATGTTAATGATGTAATCGACAACTTCTTCATTCGAAATTCAAAAATGTGCTCAATGCCCATTGAACAAAAGAGTTTGGCGCTAATAACACCCGATCTTTTTTTACGCGACACATTGGTGCCAGAAAGTGGCGCGTGTTAAAAAAATCGCGTAAAAAACCACTTTCATTGATTGAGTTGGCATTCACTTGGTAGAACTCCATTATGACACGGTGAAAAAAATAGTAATGTATTTTAGTTTTACATTTTTTTTAAAGATATAGTTGATAGCTATTTCGGCTCACACCATCGTCAGAATTATGCTTAAACGAACATTTGCTTATCTATATATAGCTGCGTAGAAAAGGTACAAAATACATCTTCTCTCCTGTTTTAACGAAGCTTAGTGTAGCTTGTTTCTTGCTCGCACTAAAACTTAAAATTGTAAATGAAACTAAATAGGCGGCTATATCAATAAGTTTATATATGTCACGGAAATGGTCCTCCCGTCCAAGCAGACAACACTTTCATGTAATTTGATGATAAAATTGGATCCAAAATTCAAACTATCGGTTATCAAAAATTGATGAAAACAAGAACAAAATTTATTAATTGAATTGGCATTTACTTAAAACATCATTATAACACGGTGAAAAAATAGCAATGTATTTTAGTTCTACATTTTTTTAAAAGATATAGTTGATAGCTATTTCGGCTCACGCCATCGTAAGAACTATAGTTCACCGTGTTAAGAACTAAATTTGTTCTTCAAATTTGCGCAATTTTTTTACTATCTTTATTCATATTTGAAATAATAAAAACACATCTTTAGTACTTATATCCACAATATTTTTTTTGATCAGGACCGGTTTCGCTCACCGCGAGGCTTATCAACTGATAGAGTACAAGTCTATTTAGAGTCTATTATTACGAAGAATTACATTGTAATGGGGTAAAATTAACAAGGTATTTAGCTTAACAAATTAAAAACTCTATTATCCCCCAATTACAGGGTCTTTTTCACGGAACACAATTTCTTAACATAAAGTATAAATTAAACATAGCTCTTCGTGTCCTCTAAACCATAATTTTTCTCCACCTTTTTACATCCGCGGACCACCAAAATTAAAATAAAATAATCAATATTTATATAATTTAAATTTTATTAAGAACAATTAATTTTGCAACACCGTATGCTGATGTAACAATATTTAAATACATTTAAACAGACAGTAACAAAAAAATATAATTTAACCCTCTGACTGCTAACGTGTCAACTGCTGAGATGGTATCATTAAATGTGTTGATTATATAAAATTTAATGTGTTTATTCATATAAAAATATATGAATAAACAGTGGTTAAAACCTTCTTGTAGTCTATAATTTTTGAGTTAGTGTATCGTTTGATTTATCCTGACAAACTCAATAAGATTGTTCAAACTAATATTATTCAATATACGTTTGAAGTCTAGGTCTAGAAAATAAGTTAAAAATCCATTAAGTAGAATATAAAATTGAATTGTTTATCGAAATAATATAACATTGCGGACCACCGGTTGAGAAACTATAATATGTTGAACAGAATTTTAAAGAAACCTTATAAAAGCGATGTAAACGTAGCAATAAAATGATTCTATTTTTAGGTAACATTCAACTTAACTTATATAAATATTTTACGTGATTTACTATCGTAAGATATAAGTCATGCATTATAGTTTGTATTCTTAATTTCCATTATATTTCTTATTGCATGCAGTTTCATACTAATTTCGTAACGACACGAACATTTCCAGAAAATACGAGCATTGGCGTACGTGATAGAAGTTAACGTACAGGGGCCTACTATATTCAGACAAGGCTATTTAGAAAACCCTTATTTTTAAAGCGACTCGTTTTTTTTGTTTATCAAATTGATGGAGCGTTAAGATATATGACGCGTTAGCATCAGATGTCTTCAGGTCTCTTTCATCTCTTATATTATATATAGATTTTTTTATAATTGTTATGTCGTTACTGACAAACTTTGGTCGCTGCAGAGCTGAGGAATCCAATCCAAATAGAATATGATGTTTCAATATTTATATATATTCTATATAAGAACGAATGTTTGTTTAATTTGAATTGATAAAATGTTGTGTGTGTGTGAATTGTTAAAAATGTGATAGAATACCTGAAGATGCCAAAAGGCGAAATCCGGATTGTTAGTGACTAAACATGTGGAATCGTACAAAGTTGAAACAATTCAAATTTGATATTGAAATTCCTTCAAGCACCTTCAGTCGATATCATAAATTAATGTTTGTTAGTTTGTCTATTCTTCATGCGTATACCGTTAATCTAATTGCAATATAACTCACGTAAGTTATTGTTCATATTCTCGCAAAGGTTACTGAATTAGTACAACTGTTCGATTGGTAACGGTTTCGGTCATTGCGATACTATCAACTGATACATTGGACTATTTGGATATACTTCTTGAATGCACAGGTTTATGTGGCCTGCACACGCGTCGTAAAACCTTCCGATTTATTCCTGTACGCAAGAGGAAGATAAACAAAAAATATTTTGTATCCAAAAGCACTTCGATGAACAGAATTATAACACAAATACCTTCTTTTTTTGATCACCATTGCAACTATTATGTATGTAATAAAAATATACGTTACCAATTCAGGCAGAGAAAATATACTAAACCTGTCAATTATAATAATTATGGTGTACGGTTTTAACTAAACATTCTGATACGAATGCATTATATAATATTATATGTATGGAACGTATTTGTTAAGGTACATTTTCACGAGTAGAAGTATATTTCACTGGAAACTAATGTGAGTAGGTATAGTGAGAATGCGCTGGGATGTGATTTCACTGTAACTCCAGTGAGAATATATTTTTACATGAAATACACTATACCTGTAAAATATAATTATTTATCATTATGAAAAAACGAATGTCAACACGATAAAACAAAAATTTAATTATTGAAACTTTTCCGTATGTTTTGGCAATAACGACTTGTGTTTCGCTTTTCGTCATCTTCACTCATGAGAAAAAAGAAATCAATTTCGCGGTTAAAAAAAAAGCAATGTGTTTTAGTTCTACAATTTTTTTTAGGTATATAGTTGATATTATACTAAATGTACGTTTAAACATAGTTCTGATGAGGGCTAAAGCTGAAATAACTAAAATTTTTGTAGAACTATAATAAATTACTATTTTTTCAGCGTGTTATAATAGAGTTCTATCAGGTAAATGCCAATTCAATCGATAACAAATATTCGGATAAAAACTAAGACGATCTTTTTAATCCAATTATTCCAACAGTAAAACTCAATTGAAAAGTTAAGGAAAAATTCGGATATCGAACATCTTGTAACAGATTATGTTCGTTAACCGATTACCATCTGTATAAATAAAATGTTCGGATATAAATTAGTGTTTAATATTAAATTAAAATTGATAGTTTTGTCGCTCCACTTTTTGTGATCGGCGTGTATGCTGTTTTTTATTTATAGGCCAGAATAATCTAACAGCACGTACGCCTCTGTTTTTGGACTGTTTTAAGTAATTTATGTAAAGTAAAAAAATGATTCATAATATAAATAACCTAATTTTTCCTTATCACTATAATAAATTGTATTTTATGTACATTGATAGGAAAAAATATGAAATTAAAATATATAATAAAACTAAAAGTAAATATGTAATATTTTACAAAAAAATAGGAACCCAGTATCATAAATCCAATTTCTTAATCAATATATTGTAATCGTTATTGATTAATCTCAAAACAATAGTTATAACCTTAATTTCGAATCCAGGTTTAGCTTGCAGCCTTAGTTATTTGCCAAGCATTTATGACAGGCAAAACACTCGTTCATCCCTGATGAATGTGTTAAATATTTGCATCAAAACACGGAGGAAGGGGATTGTAGAGTATTTTATGAAGGAACTTAAGAAATAAACAATGCTCAATTATGTTCAATGCCTCTATTAAGCGAGCAGTCAAAACTCTGTATATTTAGTTCATCGCCTTCGAGTGAATTGTCAAGCATTTATTATAGAAAAACTTCTCGTTAAACGCAGATAAAGATTATTTTTATAAATTCTGATGAGGGAGTACCTTATAATTTTTTTAGAACAAAAATACATTTCTATCCTTTTCACCGGGTTATAGTGGAGTTCTACCAAGTAAATGCGAATTCAATCAATAAAATCGTTTACATTTTTCATATTTATTGCTGTTTTTCGTATTTATTTTGTAGAACTAAAAAAATGTGAATCCAAGTAAATGCCAATTCAATCAATAAGATTATTTTTGTCAGGTTTTTTTCATACCGATATTTTCATTAAATGAAAGACCAAACAATTCGGCTAACTGTTCAATGAGATAATTTTCAAAATCGTTTAATCGAAATATTAGTTGGAGACGCTTGTTTTTCACCACTCCGACTCTGGTAAAATATCGACTCCATGACTTAAACTTCGACTTCGATTCCAGAGCCCTGAACAATACTTTATAGTTTATGCTCAATTTCACAGAAATTCCTTTATACACGAACAGCTTTTCCACTGAGACGACAGCACAGTATGATTGAAAAGAAAGAGTTACTGTTTTATTACGCGTTATATTTTCATTAGTAACATGTTTTATGATCTCACGGTGATTATTTAGAGGCCAGAGTATCATTTATTTTGCCTTACTTTGCGAAGTAGACAGATTTCGTTGGTTAATCCAATTTCCGGCTTAATTTTATTGCATAACTTCCGTTTTCATCATAGACAAGCTGCGAGCAAAATTGGAACATTTAATGTTTTTTAATCATAGACAAAATTTATTATTTTTGAATAAATGAGAATATATAATTAACGAATAAGACACAATGTTTAGTATTCTTTCCACAATTTTACATATATGCTCAACATATGGACTGTTTTCGTTTACCACTAACATCATCAAGTGGTAAATCAATAATAGGTAATACCAGATAAATTATGATATCGACTGAAATTGTTTGATGGAAAATCAAATTTGAATTTGTAAAAACTGTGTACGATTCCATAAATATTGTCACTAACAACCGGGTTTCGCCTTTCGGCATCTTCAGGCATTCTATCACACAGCTTCAACATTACTACAATAAACAGTTCGTATCGGTTAAATACAAAAGGAGTTGATTTCAAAGGAAAACCACAGACTCTAAATCTAGAATCCAAATAAACAATTGAAATCAATTTTAATAATAATGCCACTCTGTTGCCTGTGATAATTTTTATTAACGCTAAATGTTGTTAATGTGTTCTCCATGAAAGGTTTCTACAAACAATAATGATCAACTATAAAAAGCGAAGCTCGGGTCGTTAGTGACAAAGATTGTTCTGTAATACATACAATTATGGAAATAGTATATGTATTCGAAATACATTGAATCTGATAAAATATATTTTTTAACTTTTACCAATTTATTTATAAAAGCTTATACAACAATGACATCTGGGATTGTGCCGAAAAACTAAAACAATATTGTTTGTCAAAATGGCGTCTCTTGAGTTGTGAGAATAAACTTCGTAAAATCATTATGCCCGTAGGAAGGTGTTTCGTTTCCCATGAAATCAATAAATTTGAAAGTTAGGATTCTGTCAAAACTCTTTATTAATGTCAATTATATTCAATTTAAGCACTTGGTGCATGTTGCTTGACAAAACGTGTTTCAATGCCTGTGTAAATATATATATATAAATAGCTGACAGTCTTTAATTATTTCTTTTCATTATTATTTTTAATTATTTAAGGGTCTATAACGTGCTGCGGGGTCGCGCACGTATCCAGCGTATAGGCAACACTGCTAAACATAACTAATTTCCAGAATTACCCAGATATCTGGATTAACTATAATATATAAAATGAATTTATGATCTACCGAAAAAAACACAAAAAAAAACACACTCGCTGTATGTATTATGTATTGTAAATCTAGCAGGGGAAAAGATATAAACTCGCTTTTTTATGTTGCCAGTCTCGCTTGTGACCGAAAACAATACTTTCACATTTGTTGGTGACTACAAAATAAAAAAAATATATAACTTTCGGTTTGTCGGAACCCTCGTCCCCCTACGATACGCTCATGTAAACAATGGCCCCACTAGCCGGAAGAAAAGTCGTAAAAAAGCAAAAGAAAGTTTCTTTAAGGAAATAAAAATGTTGGGTTATGTTCTACATTTTCCCACACTTTCATTTACGCAAGTAGTAATGAAAACATTTTCTTGTTGCTTACTAATTTGAATAGAGTAAAATAAACTCGATCTTATTTTTGCGCGGGAGAAACGTTACAAAAAACCACCGCGCTAAAAAGGATACGGTGAATATAAAAAAAGTTCCGTTCAAGTATTCCTAATGAAAAATGCATTTTTTTTTATTATATTAGATTGTTTCACAAATATTTGCCAAATATATAAAAGAAATTTTATGGTCTAAATTAGAAGGATAAAAATTAAAATTTGCATTTATTTTATGCAACACTGAAGTACAAGTTTTCCCCGACTTACAACAGAGATACTTTCCTGGATTTTGGTCGTAAGCCGAATCGGTTGTAAGTCGAATTTCATACAAAATATGTATGCACTTACATATTAAAATAAAACATGTGTATTTATTTATATTTTTTTAGTGTTAAATTTATACTTATTTGTTAATACAAAATAATTACATAAATATTAACAGTCTCAAAAGTTTTGAATAAAAACTTATTTAGTATTGAATTAAAGCCTGTTTTGTCATGATAATATTACAAAAGTTTATTCAATACTTAATATAATTTATGATATCGACTAAAGATGCTTGATGGAACTTCAATATCAAATTTAAATTGTTAAAATTTTGTACTTTTCCACATGACTTTTCACTAATAACCCGGGTTTCGCCTTTCGGCACCTTCAGGTATTCTATCACACGGATGCAACAGAACTTACGTACAATAAACAATTAGCATTGTCTATATAGCAAAGGTATTAATTACAGATCATTTTGGTATCAAGACGATGCTAATTGTTTATTTTACGTCGATTCTGTTGCATCCGTGTGATAGAATGCCTGAAGATGCCGTAAGGTGAAACACGGGTCGTTAGTGACAAAGCATGTGGAATCGTACACAGTTGTAACAATTCAAAATTCAATACATAACTAATTATTTCAACATTCAGTGTTCATATTCACTTCGTGGCTTGAATTGGACCGGGTGTAAGGCAATTTCAACAATACATAATTGTAAGACATTCTGTCTATCGTGCGTTATTCATTACATGTTTAATGCACTGATTATATTGAATAGAATCGATCTCAAAGAAAATTGTACGCATGGCATAGCAACCGTAACGAAAATGAAATTAATTTGCGACTGTGGTCATAATATGGAAATACCTTTTAATCACCAAAGCGACATCTTTGCTTAACTATGCGACTGAATGACATATTTGTTGTACTATGAAGTATTCATTAGTTTTTACTTTCGTTACGATGCATTATATTTAACCCTCTGACTGCTAACGTCTCGAGACGGTTGATTTTTCTTTGTTGATAGTTGATACCCAAAAGTATATTAATTAACAGTGGTGAAAACTTTCTTGTACTCGCTAAATTTTGAGTACTTGCATTGCTTGATTTGTCCTGACAAACTCAATAAGATTGTTTCAAACCAATGTTACTCAATAAATTTTTGAGGTCTAGGTGTTGGAATATCCTTTAAATGGCTCAGCAAGAAATGAGTTAAATAAGTTGGTTGTTTTAGAATTTATTGAGATTAATATTGTTTTTCCAATGGAAAGAAGTGATAAAAAACTAAAAAAAAATGTAAATGAAACTAAACAGGCGCCGATTACAATAAGCTTAATTAGGTAAGTTAGTTTTATTGCTACCAGGAAATAAGTTAGGTAGTTAAAACAGAAGAGAAGACGTATTGTGTACCCTTTTTACACAGCTATATATAGATAAGCAAATGTAAGTTTAAACATAGCTCTGACGTTGTCGTGAGCCGAAATAGCTATCAACTATATCTTATAAAAAAAAATGTGGAACTAAAATACATTGTTATTTTTTCACCGTGTTATAATGGTGTTTTAAGTAAATGCCAATTCTATCAATAAAAGATTTCAATTCTCTATGTTAAAATCGAGTTTGTTACACCTTCTTCATTCATATTATATTGTCTATATCGGATTGAAGATGGAAGCAATCCTCCATAGTGACAACGTACATAAAATGAACATCAAAAATTTTGCATTTTTAATAACGTTCACTATGTCATTTAAAAATATTGTGAACAGAATATGTATGTCAAAGCGTCTTATTATATTTGCTGTTAGATTCTTTCATAAAACAATATTGTGCAGTCTCGTATCTTGAGTTTACATCAAAAATATGTTTACCAGGTCAAGCTGCTGTGACCGAATCACCTGATGATGACGATGACTGGGAGGAGCCAACTGGTGGATCTACTGGAGCCTCGGCAGCACCAGAAGAAGCCGATGATGATGGGAGGGTCTACAAGAACCCCAGGAATTCTCCGTCAGCCATGTGTCCAAGAGACGAAGATCAGGCGACGCTGTTGGTGAGTTTAAATGATTGAAATTTCATAAACATAGACTAATTATAATTATCATGAAATAAATTAAAATAACATTTCATAATTATTGTCGATGGATATGGTAATATTTGATTAATTGAGTAAAAAACTGTGGTCTTATTATCTTTTTTATTAGAGGATTGCAGGGTTGTCAAATTTTGTGAGACAATTTATTGACATGAATATTGCACAATACTGAAATATTTATGTGTACAGTAAATCCTTCTACAACTTCGGCGTCAGTCTGTCGTATAGCAATTCCTCCCTATAGCGTAGTTTTATGTAGAAAGCGCTAAATTTTCAAGGCTTTATTAGAGCTTTCATAAATAAATTATATTTTTAATACACTACTGTTAGACTAAAGTCTTACATGTTTAGTCTTAGTTTTTTGTGTGGCAGCATTAAAAAATAAATTAAAACTTTGTAATTTTTTTAACTTATATAAACAATGTATTAAATATTTTTTTCCGTCTGTGTGTTGTTGTACGGTGGAAAAATAGCAATACATTCATAATATATATATATATAATATAGTTGATAGCTATTTCGGCTTACACCTTCATCAAAACTTCAACAGTGTTATAATGGATTGACTGATATGGAATTCACTTGGTAGAACTCCATTATAATGCGGTGAAAAATAGCAATGTATTTGAACTACAGCTCTGACGAAGGCGTGAGCCGAAATAGCAATCAACTATATATCTCATAAATTTTGTGGAAATAAAGTACATTGCTATTTTTACAGGGTGTTATAATGGAGTTTTTCTAAGTAAATGTCATTTTAATTGATAAATATTTATTGTTGTATGTTTATAAAAAAAATAACAGTTGAAAATGTTGGCGCCGTAAAGGTTAACGTCAGCATTATTGAAGTACTGTACGTTTGGTTGTCGTTGAAATAGTTCAGCTGGGAACGGGTTAATATGTTCAAACTTGACAAACGAAAGTTAACATTAATATTTTTTTTATTCAGGGTCAAAAGTGTCTGAGGAAATGCTCGTCAGACGAGGATTGCAAGAGTAAGAAGAAGAAGTGTCTCTGCGATGGTGCCTGTGGCATGTCGTGCATCAAACCTGGTAAGTGATAAATGGGTCTTTTAGATCCTTAGAGTATGACACTAAGCTATACAACGTTATGCGTGCTTCATATTTTTGCCAGGAAACTCCAAGGAGAAAACTCCCAAGATATGGTTGCGTGCAGTCTGCTGCGAAAAAAGCCAAATACATTAAATATATTTGTTAAATTACTATAAAAAAATGTTTATAGAAGAGCTCTCAAAAATTGAGTGCCATTTGCATTGCATATTTAAATAATTAAACACAATGTTTAATTTATTAATCAATTATAAACGACGGGGGTAAATTACATTAATTAAAAAATGTTTAATTTACATTGATTTTCTCCCTTAAAAAATGAGGGGGTAAAATCGACTTACGCAAAAATATTTAATAATAATGGGGTAATGGTTAAAAAAGTTCCCTGAACGCTGGTTTACTAACTTTTTAAGGAGTTTCATAAAATCATTAGGTTGTAACAAAACAGACTGTTGCAATACATTGCTATTTCTATTGTAGCTGTGTACTGGAATATCTGAAAATGTTGAAAGTTGATACCTAGGTTATGAGTGATAAACTTGTGGAATAATGCATAGTTTCAACAATAAAAAAAAATAATAGAACTATATCATGATTGCCTCCTTTTCAAAATGAGAGGGTAATATCGACTTACGCGAAAATATTTAATTATAATGGGGTAATGGTTATGGTACGTTTTTCTTTATTTTCTTTGTCCGTTATATCCAAATTTCGTTATATCAAGGTTTTGCCGTACTCGAATAATGTTTCATAACTTTTATATTGGAACAATTGTGGATACATCGTGTAGGTTTTTATTTTAAGTGACAGATTTATGAGTTTTCGCGCTAGCGCCAAACCGTGTCCGAGCGGCAGATAACTAGCGCTTTCTGTCAGCGAAACAGACGAAATAAAAACAAAAAAAAAAATCGCAATGATAAAGCTAGCAGAAGAGCGCATCGCTTGGTTGGATGAGAAATTATTCCCGGGGGTGAGGTTCAGTTTTCCCGCGCGCGCCAAAAGCCACGTCGTTATCGCCGCCATTTTTCAAAGTTTTTTAACGTCATCCCACGTAAAAATATTACACAGGGCGCGTAATCCCGGCAAGTGACTTTAACGGCCGTGAATTCGGCGGGACATTTTAAAGTACGATGAATTATGATAATTAGCTTTGTCAAGATAAATAGCCGGGATTATTAATGCTAATAAAATACATTTCGGCGTGCTCACTGAGAAAAAGAAATTGGTATCTCGGTTACAATTTAAACATCTTAGTGTTTTAAACGCGTGCTTCTCAAACTGGGGTCGGCAAATATTTTCAATTCCAACGCTTTTTTGTTCACGGGGACTGTGAATATTTTTTTTACATTTAAGGGGCTGTAAAATGAAGATTTTTGAAAAGCACTGATTTAAATTACATTTTATTTTTGGTTAAGAACTATTTGTTTCATTATTCACAATTATTCAGTTTTAAGGTGATCAGGTATAACACGGTGAAAAAATAGTAATGTATTTTAGTTCTACAAAATTATTTTTAACAAATATAGTTGATAGCTATTTCGGCTCACGCCATCGTCAGAACTATATACTATAACTGACGATGGCGTGAGCCGAAATAGCTATCAATTATATTTGTTAAAAATAATTTTGTAGAACTAAAATACATTGCTATTTTTTCACCGTGTTATAATGGAGTTCTACCAAGTGAATGCCAATTCAATCAATAATATGATCAGGTATAGATAGATATTTCCACATTTTCTATGAAAAGATAGCAACCGGTTTTGCTCATCGCCAGCATAATGAGTTTAAAAAAATGTCATTAAGATTTAAATTTGAATTATATAAAAATTGTCCGATTTCACATGCTTTGTCAGTTCTGTTGCATCCGTTTGATAGAATGCCTGAAGATGCCGTAAGGCGACACCCGGGACGTTTGTGAAAAAACACGTGGAATCGTACAAAGTTTCAGCAATTCCAATTAGATATTAAAACTCCATCAAGCACCTTCAATCGATATCATAAATTATAAAAAAATTGATTTGTAGACAATCATATGATTCACTTAAAAGCAATAATTTCTTCTAATAGAATTCAACGATATTTTAAATAAACATTTTTTTAGTACTTATTTCCACATTATATATTTTTTGATCAACAAACATTCATTCTTGAACCCATGGTTTTGTATACCTGCTACCTTTAACTCAAATATTTTGTATAAATAGACTTGTTAGTAAATTGTATTCTATCACACGGTGAAAAAATAGCAATGTATTTTAGTTGTACAATTTTTTTATAAGATATAGTTAATGGCTATTTCGGCTCACCTATCGTCAGAACTATGATCTATCAGTTCGCCCTCGCATCAGAACTATGATACGAAGGCGTGAGCTGAAATAGCTATCAAATATATCTTTAAAAAAAAAGTAGAACTAAAATATATTGTTTGTTGTTACTTTTTTTCACCGTGTTATAATGGAGTTCTACCAAGTAAATGCCAATTCAATCAATGTATTCTATCAGTTGATAATGCTGAAACCAGTCCTGATCAAAAAATATATTGTGAAATTAAGTAATAAAAAATGTGTTTTCAAGATGTGACACTTAACACCCTAAAAGAATTCAGCGAGGTGAACGCTAAAAATATCATCGTTGTAATCCACATGTAAAAACACAACAAAAAAATTCCCGGAAATAGAATAATCCGGGAACAGGGCTTCGTCACCCCTGAGAATAAAATATAACCGGTTACAAAAGCCAACTAAAATGGCCTACATAATAAATAGCCAACACTGTTAGCGGGAAACAAATTTTCCGGCCAGTTTTTCCATTGAATTTTTCATAACATTATTCTTTATCTAGTTAGTGTCCGCACGTGTATGTTTGAAGGACGGTTTTCGCCATTTTGTCGTTGTGCTAAAGTTCCCGCCATTTTATCTGTCAATGTATTTTTAATGACGACACATATTTAGTGTACGTTTTTTGATCATTGGTCATAATTTGATTAGAGATCAAGTCTTAGATTTGATGATTTTATTTATATGATATATGTGCATACATTACAAAAATTAAAATGATTGAGAGTTTTTGGAAGTTGACACCCAATAAATTTTTAATTTTTACATTAGTAGATTTTCTTTGAAAGTTTGAATTAGGAATACTTGACAGTATCCGAACGAAGCTTAAAAAATTTTGGTATATTTATAAAAAAATATCAAACACCGAAAATTTTACAAAAAAAATTCAATTGTTTTTAATTTATGATATCGACTGAAAGTGCTTGATGGAATTTCAATATCAAATTTGAATTGTTACAGCTTTCTACGATTCCACATGTTTTGTCACTAACGACCCGGGTTTCGCCTTTCGGCATCTTCAGACATTCCATCACACAGATGCAACAGAACTGACTAGACTTTAACGCCTGAAGATGCCGAAAGGCGAAACCTGAGTAGTTAGTGACAAAACATGTGGAATCGTACAAAGTTGTAACAATTCAAATCAGTTGTTTTTGTCTAATCACCAAATAACACACTGCAGTACAAAAGGTTGATGTTACACGGAAGTTTTGACACTGTTAACTGTCTAGTATTTTTTAGTTTCAACCATCAAACGACGACAATTATCAATTTAGACGACGTTAGCAAATAGAGGGTTAAACTAGCGTTATTTATCTTGATCCATAAAAACTAAGTTATTTATAAAAAAATTATACAAAACAGTATATTTGCGGCTATTTTTTCCAACTGTCAAGAGAAAGTCATTATTCATTTGTTATATAGTGAAACCACGTTTTAAGTGCTCTGAATTGACATACAATTCAGTGTTAAATTTTGTTGTTTTATTTTGCTACATTTAGTACCCGCCCTAGGTTTATACTTCCCGCAATTTAAGTTAGAAATATTTAAAATTCAAATCAATTTTTAAACACAATTAGTTGATTGATTGAATTGGCATTCACTTGGTAGAACTCCGTTATAACACGGATAGTTAAAAGCTATTTCGGCTCACGCCATCGTCAGAACTATTTCTGACGATGGCGTGAGCCGAAATAGCTATCAACTATATTTGTTAAAAATAATTTTGTAGAACTAAAATACATTGCTATTTTTTCACCGTGTTACAATTAGTTGAATGCTCGACGACTTAATTCGTTCCCTTCTGAGTATTTTACAGGATATTCCAATATCTTAACTTCAAAAATGTATTGAGTAATATTGGCTTGAAAAAATCTTACTGAGTTTGTTAGGACAAATCAAGCAATGCATTAACTCAAAAATTAGCAAGTACAAGACGGTTTTAACCACTGCTAATTCACATATTTTCGGGTATCAATAAACAACACAGTAAAATCAGCCGTCTCAACAGTTGAGACGTTAGCAGTCAAAGGGTTAATTTTTTTGATATGACTATTAAGTAGTTGAAATATTTTGTACTTTACTAAAAAAACTGAAAATATACAAAGACGAAACTTTCTTATCGATTTATAAGATCGAAAGAGATATTAACTAGCACAAAAAGATGAACTGAACCTATTAGCGTGATTATTTAAATAAAAAAAAAACACGGAGAGAAGACGTATTGTGTGCCTTTTCTACACAACTATATATAAATAAGCAAATGTTCGTTTAAGCATAGTTCTGACGATGACGTGAGCCGAAATAGCTATCAACTATATTTAAAAAAATAATTTTGTAAAACTAAAATACAATGCAATTTTTTCACCGTGATGTAATGGAGTTTTACCAAGTGAATGACATTTCAATCAATAAAAAAATATTTTTTCCAACCCCGAATCTACGTTTACCGTTTATAACGTTTCTTAAACCATTCCCCAAAACATAGAAAAGGAGTTTCACTGTATAAATACATACCTGAGATAAATCTAATTACCAGTTAATTAATAGCACATTTAAGAACATGTTATGAACTTGCGAATCGGTATTTCCCCAGGGGTTATAATCCCCCACTAACCCGTACAGATTTACATTCTGTTTAATTGGGATTATCAAATAACACAGCAATGCTCAGGGCATTCAAATTAAGTCTTATATTAAGAAATATGACGGTGGTGGATTAGCCTCGGGACTCCCGGGTCGGGTGGTAGTTAACCCGTTCCTGCCGCACCCGCCTAAAGAATATTTCAACATTAAATGTAATATTTTAAAAATCATTCAGCAATATTGGTACCAAAGAAATTTATACGGATAATCAGGATAAATCGAGCTATATTTCATCACAGATATTAGATTTTATGACAGCTTTGACAATGTTGACATTTGTATAGTTTTGAGTAATATTTATCAACGCAATGGTATCAACCATGCTATTTTTTACTACTCAAAATAAACGAAACAAAAATCAACAAGCTGGCAACATTAATCTCTCTAAATAAACGATATTCCACATTCACGTTACTATGCAATGTTTTTATTTGAAATTAAAAAAAAAAATTATCACCGTAGCGAATATTTTGAAAGCTACTTCTCACAGTTTTTTAATACCTTTTGATGAGATTAACCTTTTAACGTCTGTGAGCCATTTGAAATATGTATGGCTTAGTGACCGAGCATTTCTTCGCAAAATTTTTGTGCGATCATTAAAATAACTCTTTCATTTGGTGTGGTAAAATTAAAAACGCTGTCCAATTAAAGAATTGTTTAAAATGCCGTTTAAAACACTTGACAAAAAAATATATTATATTTGTATACACATTAAAAATAAAAAACACACCCACACACAAATCAATTTTGCTGTCTGGCAACCAGTATCGATATACATTGTTTTATTACATACATCCAAAAACATACAGTCAATTTTGAAACAATTTTTTTTGATAGTCTTTCCTGGATAGATATTTATAAACTACGACCGATATTAAATTAATAATATACGCTATCTTATATTTATATTTTATATAATAACAACATATTTTTTTGATGTGGGTTTCGCCGTTTGGCATCTTCAGGCACTCTATCTTACAGATCCAACAGAACTAACACACAGTTCGCGACTTGTATCGGCTGAATACAAGTATTGTGTGTCAGTTCTGTCGCATCTGTGTTATATAATGCTTAAAGATGCCTTAAGGCGAAACCCAGTTCTTTAATGACAAAACATATTTCATCAAGCGCTTTCAGTCGATATAATAAATAAACATATATTTCAATACTTTTTCCATGATAATGCTCGTGATGAGCGAAACGAGTTCTGACTATTATATATATTGTGGAAATAGTGTTAAAAAATGTTTTTTTTTCAAATCATCAGTTGATAATGCTCTTGATGAGCAAAACCGGTCCTGATAATAAATTATATTGTAGAAATAAGTACTAAGTGTTTTTTTTAAATTATTTAAAATATCATCCTTTCCACCAATAAGTGACAGTTACCACCTTAAAGGTAGTTAATATTTTGAATACTATTGTAAATCAGTGTGCTCCGACAGTGGAATTTGCCATTTCTTTGTGCATATTATTTGAAGTCGGTGGGCAATGAGCGATGTAAAATCCCCGGCTTCATACGAAACCGCCGGGCGTGTAAAGGTTAACAAATATCAGGTGTTCTATTTGATTCCCCCGGAATTGGAAACAAATGTTTGCACTAAGTCTTCCGGAATCGCGTTATTTACATACGTCGACCGTCGCCAGTACATATATTGTATCAATGTGACTGTATGCTTACGTTTGTCGTGGTTAATGGCGACCGTGTCAAACAGCAGGCACCAACTAGGATTTTTCGCCGCCCTGGGAAACAATTATTTTATCGCTAAAAGGATGCCATTCCTGTGAATATTTCAAAAATAAATACACGAAATTTAAAGCTCAACAATTTTGAATCTATTGAAACAAGCCTCTGGACAGGCATTATACACCTTTTCATACGCTTTGCATTACGTATACGGAGACATTGAGATGAGTGCCGGAAATTATCATCAGTTATTATATAGTTTTAAATGACAATAGTATATAAATATCACAGAAAGGTTGCCCAACTGTTTTTAGTACCGGCGGTTACAATCCGTGACACGTTCATGTCTAAAACATTTGTCATTTTTTCTAAAAATGTATAATATTTCTTTTACTGATTTTCGCCGTCCCTTTAACCTGGTTCTCTAAGCAAATGCCACGTTTGGCCCCTTCTAGATCCGATCTGTTAAAATGAATCCCTAAATTTATGCGCAGTAATGATTCCGGTAACAAAATGGGATTAAAGTGCTTTTCACTCAAATATTTGAATAAACACAAACACACTTTAGCCAATTGACACACATTGACGATCACAATTAGCAATATAGATTTCGATTCTAATTTTTTAAATTTCAAATGGCAACCCATATTTGGGCGCTAATTTTTGCCATCAATGTTGATATTATATTTGAGGAAAATATTTATTGATGACTTGATTGGTTGTTTGATCTTTGATTTAATACACATAAATAGGTATTGTAGGAGAAAACCTAAAAATATATTTTTTGCATTCGGAGTAGTGTTTTTTGACGACTCCACAGCTCTGGTTTAAATAGAGCGGGACAATCATGTCACTGTGACTTATTTTTATTCATTAAAATAAACTCGTTACAATAACGACGTTTTCTGTGAGATGTGAGATAGACATATTGTTCAAGGTTCATAACCGTAACGTAGTACTTTCCTTAACTCGTTACTTTTGACGGCCAAAATTTCTAATCAAGATTGAGATTTGAAGTAAGAGACCGTGGATCGGAAGTAAGTTTTTAATATAAGGTAATCTGCTAAACGGTGTGATTATTTCGTAAAATTTTAAATGTTTTATTAACCATCTGGCAGCTAACGTCTCAAATCTTGAGGTGAAAGATTGCAGTGTGTTGATAAGAAAGTTCCGTTGCCAAAACTTTCTGTGAGAGTTCATTTTAATACAAAATTGTCCTGACAATCTTCACATGTTTGTTAAATACAAACTCGACTAAAATAATAACATGAACGTTTGTAAAAACATTACTTGATCTTTTTTTTTCGCTTAAAGATGTCACTATCAATAATTATAGACTCAGATGTGCAGCCATTGACATCTATGAATAGAAACTCACACTTAAATAATAAAGTATTTATTAATATTTTCTCAATCTTACTAGGACCGGTTTTGATCATCGCGAACATTATTAACTGATATAATAAAAATTAAAACAAACCTATTTATACAAAAATGAGATAAGATATTTTTTTCAGGTATATAATATACAAATTGGATGGTTTATGACATTGGAAATAATTTATATTAAGTTTTATTTTTCTATCTAGTTTTATTTCAGTTCTATTTTTATGTAGTAATAACAGAAAAATTGTTTATAAAGAATTCTCAAAAAAAAAAATCATGTATTCATCGAAAGTTTGCCATTACGCAATCAAAATGAAGCCCATATTCCAAATTTCTAAAGGGTCTTTATTCGTGAACTAAATTTCCAAGTAAGGCATGAAGAATAATGATTTTATTTTTTTCACACAGATCGGGAATGTCCAGAATTGGACAAGCCAGAACTGGGAGACGTGACGGTTTCAGGAAGACTATTCGGGGACAAGTAAGTTGATTTTTTTATTGTAATTGCATTTTCATTTACTTGGCAGATAACTATATACTCGTTATTTTAGAAAACATAGACAATACATCGTTTCGCTTATTCAAACATGACATTTTTTTATTTATGGTATCGAATGGACGTCAATTAAAATAATATTCCTTAATGTAATTACAATGTTTATGGTGAGGCTTGGAAAATTAATCGCTGGCAATTAATCGCGAGCAGTTTACCTCCACATTGCAGTTCGCAGTTGAGACATATATATATAAATATTGTACTGGAATAATTTCTCAATATAAATGACTTTTTATTTCAGGGCTGTGTATTCGTGTCCTCATGGCTACCACGTGGTGGGACTTCAAAGCCGTAACTGCCAAGCTGATGGCCAGTGGGCAGGACAGCCGCCGGCATGCAAGCAGAACAGTGAGTTTATCGGTTTGTTTTTTTACATTTTAAGGATTTTTTTTATATCTAAATTAATTCTACGAGAAAAATTTAAATCTTTACTTATTTAGACTGAGAACGACTGATTTAAAAATAAATTCATTCTGAATGTTAGAGGCAACTTTTTAAACTATATTTTGTTCAATTGAACTATTTGAATAACAAACCGTTTTAGAAAATTTCCACAATAAATACTAAGGCATTTTTTCGCAAACAACTGTAGTAATTATTCCATTATATATATTTGTCATTAATTTTGTAACACTGTCTTTTTGATGTAAAGTAAATAAATAAAATGTTTTATTTAGATTGTAAAAGCATTAAAATAATAAAAAAAATATTTTGTAGAAAAATATTTATCAAAAAGTTACATTTTACGTGAGTAGAACCGGTTTTCGTAATATTTATTTAATAAAATGTAAAAGTGAAATTTTAATGCTGACACACATAGTACAATTGCGAGTAATGGATGCTGACATAGTGTTGATTATCATTTGTCAATATTAAATACAAATTGGTAAAAGCAGGACAGAAAATATTATAAATATATACACATTCTGAAACAGGTTTTGTTTGTAATGTAAGCAAAATGTATGCTGGGTTTGATTTACAAACAGCACATCGAATTGCTACCACATGCTTACTAGGACATAAGAAAGAACATTTGAGGAAAAAGTTCTGGTTACATTAAGATGTTTAATATGTACCAGTCAAAATCAAACAGACCAAAGTGTTAAAAAAATAATTGATATTTTGATTGAATTGATGAATTGACAAACAATAGAAGCCGTCAAAATGTGTTTGAAAAACAACAGGCCGATGGATCGGCTTCTGGGATTCTTTGTATATATTCGTGGTGCCCCGAGGACTAAGGGGATAAAGTTTTATTTTATTTACTTGAACTTGATATACTGACAATTCCATGAAATTCTGAATGAAATGTTACTGTTTTAAATAATAGAAACATGTTTTTTAGTACTACAATATTTCCATGATAATGCTCACGAATAATCAAATCGGTACTGATCATAAAATATATTGTGGCAATAAGTACTCAAAAATTTGTTTTTATTATTTAAAATATCATGCTTTTCCATCAAGAAGTGACAGTTAACACATTAAAAGTAATAAAGAATATATTTGTATCCTGAATGTGTTACGTACATTAAGTTTATTATGAATAACTAAAAAGACAACTGAGTAAAACCCCCGTTTACAATAAAGTCGGGATCGTATAATTTAGAGTCTCCCGGCTATGTCTGTATAACCAGGCATTTGTTGAATACACAGACGTTAGCCATCATTATACTGTATGCACCGCACAGACGGCCGCCTGGCTGTGTGCGTGTACAGCCAAGCGATCGTGCAATTTGGGGATTTGCGGTGAATATTTCAAGCATGTGTAATTTGGAGTAATACAATTGGGGGTTCCATTGTATAAATAAAGTTTCAAACTCCAATTAGGTCAAAGAAAATCTTCAATTAGGCCACATGTGGCTCTGTGTGTTGTACATGTACATGGTGTTGACAGTCCCTTGTGAAAAACAAGGTCAAAGCTAAAATTATCATACTGTTGAAATAAGCTAATGTGTATCTGTGTCTCTCAGTTTACTGCCTGACTCCACCACATATTGAGCATGCCCGTCATTCTGCTCTTCCGGAGCAAGCAACCTTCGACTTGGATGCTACAATCCAGTATCACTGCCACACTGGCTACGTCACCAATGGATTCCCGAGAGCAAAGTGTCTCGCCATCGAGGGTCAGGCATCCTGGTACGGCCCCGATATCACATGTGAACGTAAGAAAAACATTTTTTTTTATTAATCAAAAAAATATTTTAATCAATAAATTTATATGTATGGGTAACAGCAATAGTATATTTATAATTTATGATATCGACTGGGGGTGCTCGATGGAATTTAAATATCAAATTTGAATTGTTGCAATTTTGTACGATTCCACATGTTTTGTCACTAACGACCCCGGTTTCGCCTTTCGGCATCTTCAGTCATCTATCACACGGATGCAACAGAACTAACTAATCAGTCAAAAGGTCAGTTCTGTTGCATCCGTGTGATAGAATGCTTTAAGATGCCGAAAGGCGAAACCCGGGTCGTTAATGACAAAACATGTGGAATCGTACGAAATTGCAACAATTCAAATTTAATAGTATATTATTGATTGAATTGGCATTTTCTTGGTAGAACTCCATTATAACCATTAACCCTGTCATAGTTCCGACGATGGCGTGAGCCGAAATAGCTATCAAATATGTCTTATAAATTTTTGTAGAACTTAAATATAATACATTGCTATTTTTTCACCGTCTTAATAGTATCTTTAAGTGAACAACATTTGTACTCACTTTTTAGTGAAATTGTTATAACTCAACTGAAAATTTCAGTGATATTGTATTTGTTTCTGAACTGTCATTGATACCATACAAAAACACTCTTAACTGTAATTAAGCTTGTGAAATTATCAATTGAACACATTTAGACAAATCTTTTGGTCGATATCAATATTTGTACAACGAATAACGCCGACTATAGTTTCACTAATATTTGGAAACATTTTTACTGCCTAAATTGGCAAACTATATTTTCGCTTGAATTATACTTTTGCTGTAACGTTTCATTTAACAGTCGGTTAAGTTTCATGTTGAAATTCCCGCAATGGCGCCATTAGAACAAAAAGTTTGTTGGCTTGTCGATATGCACTGGGCAAAATTCGTGTTTTTTCAAATCGTTTATCGTGTAACACAGGAAATTTGAGTTGATTAAGTTGAACATTTTTTTATTTATACTACAACCCCCATTTACACTAAAGTCGTGTAATGCAACTGGGGGAGTAAATCTCATAAAAATTAGAGATTTTGTTTTGTTCCGCGAAAAATATGTATATGAACGAAATATTTATTTACTAGGCGATAAAATGTATAGCGCTTGCAAAATCCAGTACAAGACAATCGTGTGTGCGTTTATAGCCTGGCACGTGTTGAATACACAGACGCTAGCCAACGTTTGACTGTATGCACTGCCCAGACGCCCGTCTGGCTGTGTGTGTGCGCAGTAAAGCGATCGTGCAATTGGAGGATTTGCGGCGAATATTTTAAATTGATGGTTCCACTGTATTATGAATTTAATATCTAATTGATTTCATTCTGCTTACAGCGCGATCATGCGGACCTCCTGGTGAACTACCTCACGGGTGGGTAACCGCCGAATGCCATACCTTCGGATGCCGCGCTGCCCTTCACTGCGGGGCCGGCTTCGAGCTCGTCGGCCGAGCAGAGAGATTCTGTCAGCCCGACGGCGCCTGGGCCCCCAACGAGCTCCCCACCTGTGTTCGTAAGTGCACCACTTCAATTGTACCCGATCTTGATACCACTACCCGGCCAACGTTTTAGGGCTTTCAATCGTAAAATGTGTTCAGATGATGTCTCGGCTAGGAAATAATGACTGCCGAATTTTAGACTCGTAACATTTTACTATGCAATTCATTCATTACAAGCTTAAGCTAGTGTTCGCCAGCGTTGTTCAATTGAGACTTAAATCATAGAATATGTAAACTAATACGTACAGAAAAACCTCGATTATCCAAACTAATTTGGGATAATGAATGTCCTGTTAATCGAAAAAAATGTGCATACATACTATACTTACTTAAATAAATTCATAATAAATTTTTGAAACTTTATACGACTCCACAAGTTTAGTCACTAATGACCTTGATTTCGCCTTTTGGCATCCTCAGGCATTCTATCACACGGACGTAACATAACTGATAAATAATTTGGAATCGTACAAAGTTACAAAATAAAGAAAATTTTAATACAAAAGTATTTATAAATATTTTTTTTTTTCAAAATAATGATTAAATTAGAGTTTTCTATTATATACGAAGTAACATTTATGGCACGGTGAAAAAATAGCTAAAATACATTGCTTGATAGTTCTGACGATGGTGAGCCGAAATAGCTATCAACTATATTTGTTAAAAATAATTTTGTAGAACTAAAATACATTGCTATTTTTTCACCGTGTTATAATGGAGTTCTACCAAGTGAATGCCAACTCAATCAATAATATTTATGGGTTTCGTATTTTTTCGACTATCGGACTTCTGTTTTGATATAAAAATGATATATTTAACTTTCCAACTGTTAGCGTCTCAATTGTTGAGACATTATCACTGAGGGATAAAAATGTTGCATTTGTTTTAAATAATTCGGATAATAGAGGTTTTTCTGTATAAGTCATTCCTTTTTGATTAAAAGAGAGTTTCTATTCGATTTTCGTCTCATTCTAGAGTAGTTAAAAATTGAAATTAACGATTTGGAGTTTTTTTAATTTAATCGCAAAAGTACAATCGACTAATATACATTAATCACCAGCGAGTGTAAATTTAAATAGAAAGTCAATATAATTGGATTTTACGACATTGAATACAATAGTGAGTTTGTATTAACCGTTTGGAACCTTGTGGTTCGTAGGTCGTTCTTCTTAAACAAATATTAAATTTGAACGATATCTGTTAACTGAAAATGAAGCTATCAAATAGCAAAATTAGAAGGTATATTATCACGCTTATTAGGTTAGAAAATTTATATTGAATGTTAAATTTTATTCAAAAAATTCTAAAGAGGTTAAAAATTGTTTAAATATATATTTAAAATATTTATCACATAATAAGCAGAAGTGTTTTTTTTTAAAAATAAATAACTTTTATTCCCCATTAATTATTTTTTTTGCCACTTGGAACATTAATGTATTGCTTTGGTTATCCGATGAAACAAGAAGTGTACAATTTTCAGTCAGAGGCATCTATTAATGAGAAAAAGTACTAAATAACTTCATTCAGGGAATTTCATAGATTTGTTTACAGTTTAACCCGTCACCTGTTCAGCTAAATAAAAAATAATCCAATATCAAATACGTACATTTCAACAGTGTTGTATTGACCAAACTAATGTAGATTATCAGAAACAATCAGGCTTTCCGTATAAAAGTTAGCTCTTCAACGAAAATTTTAGGCCAACTAAAGATTTGTGTTACTAAAAGTCAGAGCGTTGAAATATAGATCGATTTGTTGTGAAAGTTTCCATAAGTTTGATTAACACAAATATCAATGGATTATTTGTTGTTGGAATATATTTTATTTAGCCCAGCAGAGAACAGGTTAAGATGAAGTGAGTTACTTAAAATTTTTAATCAGTGACATCTTTCATCAATGAGAGAAACAATAAAATAACCAACTAAACACATATCCACAGAATTTTTTACTCTTGCTTACTGTTTTGATTCTAAGGTTTTTAATTTTGGATTACATTTCAGGACCTATTCAAACATAACTGAGTTCGTTTATAAAATAATATTGTTTATCAAATCAATTTGATTCTATAAACTTGACATTGAACATTAAATAAATAAATGTTTTGCAAAAGTAACACAAAGATGTCAAATGTGTAGCATGCTCAAGATTTTTTCAAATCAATACCAAACATTATTTAAAAATAATTATTATTTTCCTCTAATTTATTCAGTGGAATCTTGATTTATTATTTTCTAATCATTGATAATAATCCAATAATTTTTTATTAATCTTCCTTGTTAAAACTACAGATGTCATTAAAATTTAAATTCACGGCATAATGTTGTTTTTAACTTCACAAGGCGAGAATAGTTCTTTTTTGAAACATATTTTCAAATGTTGCTAGCAATATAAAATAAATATTGATAATTTTAATAAGCTGCTTGTTGGGGAAATATTATATCTCAAAATAAATACAATCAAATTTGAATTTTTTAACTGATACCCGGGTCAGCTATTGACATCTTCAGGGATTTTGTCACACAAATACAACATTAACGAAGCCAGCAAACAGTTTACATCGCTTATACACTGGAAAAATTATAAACATATAAATACTCTATAAATTTGTTTTGTATCGGTCAGAAACTAGTCTTGATGCAGAGAATGTAAAAGTGTGGAAATGGTATTAAAAATGGGTTTCATTATTATTAAAAAAAAAAACAGCTAACCTGTTCCCTGCTGACGCTCCATAAAGAATATTACAACACCGAATTTGTCAGAAAATTATTTCAGATGTTCAAAATTCTCACGAAATTTAACACGGTGAAAGATAGCTATTCTTTGTGGTTCTGACAAATAGCTGTCAACTTTATGCCTTTTAAAAATTTTGTAGAACTAAAATACATTGCTATTTTTTCACCGTGTTATAATGGAGTTTTACCAAGTTAATACTAATTCAACATACTACACAAATATAAGGTTTTATTGTACGATTAAAATTAGCTTTTACGCCTAAGTTTTGACTATTATATTAATGAGAATCATCTATCAACAGTTGAGACGTTATCATTCCGTGGGTTAAACTATTGTAGTTCTTCAGTGAACCGAAAATGTCGTTTATTTTTATCAATGCCTTTAAAATGATAAGTTAAGAATCCACTGTAGCTCTGGAAATACCCTGTTATGTAGATTTGAAAATTTCCATTATAGACAATCAAACTGCCAAATGTCATCCCGATTAATATGTGTGTTTATTTTCCCATTGCGACGTGCATTTTCTTAAAACCATGGCTTTATGTATTTATTTCCCTACATCATGCTGTTTGTTATCGTTGCGTAAATTTTAATGCAATATTTTGTGTTTTAACGCTGCATTAGCAACGGAGGAGCATGAGAGACGAGTCTAACCAAACCAAAATATCATGACTTGAAAATGGACGGCCCTACAGAATCGCTGAAATAAGTTTAATAGATAAATAATCGAAAATTAATATAATATACAATGATCTTTCTATGCCACTATCTGTCATTCTGCAAAGCACTCTGTTTCGAATTTCGCACCAGAATAGATATACCACAGTGCACAAATCAATTATAACACGATTTGATTAAGGCACACTTTCAGTACCTCGATCACAGTTGATCACTTTAATCACAGTGATATATACTTCAAATTATAATAAAATATATACAGTAATGTGCTGCTAAAACTTTATCAACCGGCTCACACCATGGTAAACAATAACCACCAATTTTTATAAAGTTTTTTTTATTTAAATTCAAAACGAAATTATTTATTTACATTACATAAATTCATTTCGAAAAGTGTTTTGAATTTAATTCAAAATCTTAACAGTGAAATGTATTATTTGCCTATAATCTGCTGTGTGATGTTGATTTCTGAGCCATGATTAAACGAATGGTGTGGAGACCCATAAAATCAGTGGCAAAACTATCGAATAAATGGTTATTAAGTCTAATATGTGTTGAATATTATCCTTTATTAAATTCAATGTAGCACATTACTGGGTATATATTCTAACGGAAACATTGCTGAATTCGAACAAATGATAATTATATATTAATCAGTTTTAATATGAATCAATATATTGATCGGATGGTTACGATTATATTATAGAGGTGGTTCATTGCGCGATGCACCAAACACTCGCTTTCATGCTCTTAAACTTTTTGTTTCTGCTTTTAATCACTGCTTATTCATATAATCATTAATCATTTAGAATTGATAATTTTATTTTGGCTTTAAATCATATTTGTCTTTTTTCGTTTGGTTCAAATTTGGTAAGAAATTGTCGGAAGACAAAAAAAATTGTATAAATATGATCAAATATTTAGGATGACCTTGAGATTTATAATAATGTTAAATTTGTTTCGTAGGTAGCATCCTATTGACTATATATTATAAAAAAATCGCTAAAAATTGCATGTGTTTTTAAAATTTCCTAATATGTCAAACTTTGCATGCTGTAGGAATAATGTTATTAAAAAAAAAAACTGAAATTTATCATGTAACTAACAGTCTATCTGTGGTTCTATATTTGAAGTTAAAGCTTTTTAGATGTTTAGTAGTTTTGTAGCTAGATGGCAGTAACTACTCTAGCTGTAATAATGTTGTTATAAAATGAATGCAATTATTATTTATATAAAAAATGTTTTGCATGCTCATTGAACGTGCATTGTTTTTTCATTATTATGTTCACGAGGAATTAATTATCTTTATTGCTTTTAAAGTATTAACTATTATTTCTTTCATATCATTTCATAAATAGTGGATATATAAATGCACAACTCACTTAAATTGTATCAAGCAATAGTACAAAGTGTGTTCCACATAATTTATATTTTTAATAATTACTATTATGTCAGTGCTTCAAATATTGATTTCAAATATAAAAAATTGTATTAAATTCCAGCTTCATAAATAGTTTTATATAATTCGCAATGAAAACTATGTTAAATTTGAATGTATATCTGCAATATCCAATTAATGACTTGTAATATCTCAAATGTGATAATGTTTCTCAAAAAAATGTCTGTCTGTTTAATAAACATAATAAAATAGTTCAGCCTCTTCTCAGTTATCATCGTTAATAAATTGTCAATTTGAAAATTTACAAATTAGTTTTCTTGTGCCCCCTTTTGCGTTCGATCACTTTTAATTTATTTTTTACATTCAGTTTATATAACTATAAGAATATACTTATAACATCAAAATCTACATTTTGCTGTCATATTCTCAAGTCTATTAATGGATGGATACTGAAAGAACTCATACTGTTATTATGTGACATCTTTAGGCCGAGCTATGTAAAATTTTTACTTATTTCTCTATACATATTTTTATATTGGTGGAACTTTATTTATTACAACAAATAATAATAAACGATCTGAAAAATTTAAAGATGTGAGAAATCGAAAATGTAAATTATTATGATACATAACATACCGAATAAATTTAATTGCATAGGATGTATCAGACATATAAATCTTGATATAATCAAAGAAAATATCACCAAAGTTTTAAAGATTGTCAATTTATTAACAGCAGTGAATATAGCTGCATTTTAAATAAAGCACTACCAACATAACAAAAAAACGATAGAAAAAATATACAGCTCAGCTTTAGGTTGTCATGCATATACTGCCTGGGTTCTATTAGTTTCTAGCCAATAATAAATACGATTATAAGATTGCTGAATGTATAAACTTTTAAGTTTTTTTTTTAAATACTTGAGGTGTTCAAAACAAAGACATAAATATCAAATAATAATCTTCATGGATCTATGTAATAAAAAAAATTCTGAGAAGGGATATTCAATAAAATGATTGTTATTATTTTAGTGTAAGGGTGGGTAAGCTTTTTGAGGTTAGGAAATACTTTCAAATATAATTTTGGTGGTAATAAATTATATTATGAGGAAAGTTTCTTAAAAAATAAATATTTTCAAATTTTTTTACCATAGTAATAAATTTTAAATTGCTTCACGATCGATGATTTTCCCACTATTGTTGTAATGTAAAGAAAATCAACCAACAGACAATAATAATTGAATGTGTCCACTATGAAAAAATGTTTAATACCTACACGGAATACAGTAAAGTTTTGGTAAAAAAATCATTTATTTAATGAATAATAAAATTGAGACCTGAAAATTTATTTATGCCAATATGTTGATTGTTTCGTTAATTAAATTACTGACGTTAATTGGTGGCTTCAAAGAAATAAAACCTTTCTCATTAATAAGAGCTTTTTGAGTAAGGTTTATTAGGTACCCAAATTAATATCGTGTAATATCTACAATTACAACTACAACTGAATCAAGTATTTGTTCAGGAGAGTGAAAAATGTGTTTCCTGTCAAATTTTATTATACATTCAATTTTTTTAATGCAATTTAAATTTTATGGTAGGTATTCAAAGGAAAAAAAAGATTTTTTTCTTTAAAGATAAATGTAATTAAAAATTTTTGAACTTAGTTCCCACATGTTTATATCTCTTTAGCAAAGGTCTTAAGCTAATTGGAACAATTAGAAATTAATATATATCAACAATCCAATGACATTCTTAATGAATAAACAAATATAAATCTATCACCGCTTCTCAGACCATTACGGAAGATTAATGCATTTTTTTAATAAACCAACTTAGTACAATACTTATTCACTATTTACGTTTATTCCCACGCAATAAAAAAAGTTAAATCTCAGATATACTCTCACTTCCAGAAATAAATAAAATCAACATGGCCATATTTAAGAATTTATTATCACAATATAAAACTAGTATATTAGAACAGAAGAGAAGATGTTTTGTGTACGTTTCTACACCGCTATGTATAAATAAGTAAATTTACGCTTTAAAAAATCTGATGAGGGTAAGCCGAAATAACTATCTATACTAATAACGAAATAACTAACTATACGTTATAAATTTTTTAGAACTAAAATACATTGTATTGATTGGCATTTACTTGGTATAACTCCATAATAACACGGTGAAAAAATAGCGATGTATTTTAATTCAACAAAAAATTTTACGGTGAATATTTGATAGCTATTTCGGCTTACGACTTCATCAGAACTGCCCACGACGTAAGCCGAAATAGCCATCAACTATATACCTTAAGAATTTTGTAAAACTAAAATACATTGCTGTTTTTTCACCGTGTTATAATTGAGTTCTGCAAAGTAAATTCGAGTTCAATCGGTTATTTTAATAGGAATGTTTGTAATATTTTAAACATGTTTTTGACAAAATTTGAAATATTTCTTTCTTATTTCGGCTTAGTTATTGTCGTTGGTTTTTTTGAAATGTTCATCCAGTCGTTTTAAGCGAATTCAGTTGACTATTGTTTTTTCTTGTCAATTAATTTCGCTTATTATTTCCAGTTGTGACTGCCGTTCAGTGTCCTCCTCCCGACGCTCCGAGACACGGTCGAGCAGTTTACACGTCGTGCGCATACAACTCTATCGTCAGCTACGAATGCAAGTATGGATACCGCCTCGTGGGAGACAATACCCGAAGATGTGGTGCTGATAAGAAGTGGTCTGGCCAGCAGCCGGTTTGCAAAGGTATTTGGGAGTTTGTATCATATTCTGCGATTTAAGTTTTCTAATAAATTCCAGGTTCCAATCGTGTGCCAATATTTTCTTCTTCTGGTCTGGATTTGATCCCCGTTCGGAGCATATGACAGGTCCATCAATTGTTTTTCTTCCTCTGAAAAATATGCCAGTATCATTCAATTGAAGATATATTCACAAAAGTATCTGATGCAGGGACAGGGCTGGATAGAGATGTAGCGAGGCGCTAGATTTTTTCACATTAACCCAAATTTTAGAAGTCCAAGAAAATAGCATTGAATTTGAAACTTAAGTAATCCAGGTAAAATAAACACGATGAAAAAACAGAATTTTTAGGTTAAAGATTTAGGTTAAGCATGAAGGACCTTAATATACTGTAAAAGATTTTCTCGCCTTCGCACGAATTTTTTGTTTCAGCCATTTTATTTTTGTTTTGTCTCTATATACATTATAAATTTTGTAGAATTAAAACACATTGCTATGTTTTCACCGTGTCATAATGAAGTTCTACAAAATAAACGCCAATTCAATTAATAAAGGTGAAAACAATTATTCAATATGCTAAAACTAAAGCCAGAAAAACGAGCATCTCAACCAGTGGCTACGAGCTTGAAAAAATGTTTCGATACCCTGAATTTTTGAAAGTGTTAACCGTTTTCGATTTTAATTTTTAAAATATAAATAAAATAATATTTTCCATTAATCACTTTTAATGTGTCAACTCTCACTTCTTGATGGAAAGACGCGATATTTTAAATAATAAAAATACATTTTTTACTACTATTTCCACAACGTATTTTATGGTCAGGACCGGTCTAGCTCATTGCGAGCATTATCAACTGATAATGCTCACAACTATTATAGTAAAAATACTACAATTTTAATAGTTGTAAAATAAAATAAAAAATCAAAACTCCTAATTATAATTAGGGTCGATAAAATTTTGCTTCGAGATCGACCGGTTGCGCTTATCAGTTGATAATGCTCGCAATCAGCAAAACCGGTCCTGATTTTAAAAATATTAAGACAATAGTAATAGTTTTTTTTATTTAAAATGGTTTCCAACCGCTGTATCAATTATTACATGCACAAAAGCGAGTTCATAGTTAACGATCATCAAAAATTTTCAATAAAAATGTAGTATATAGTGAATCGACTTTGATTGATTAATTGCTGATTGAATTGGCATTGATACTTGGTAGAACTCCATTATAACGTAGGTGGTTAATGTTTGAGAAGAGAAAATGTATTGTGTACCTTGTCTAAACAGCTATATATAGATAAGAAAATGTTCGTACAGTTCTGACGATGGCGTGAGCCGAAATAGCCATCGATCATATCTTATAAAAAACGTCGTTAAAACAGGAGAGAAGATGTATTTTGTACCTTTTCTACACAGCTATATATAGATAAGCAAATGTTAGTTTAAGCATAGTTCTGACGATGGCGTGAGCCGAAATAACTATCAACTATATTTAAAAAAATAATTTTGTAAAACTAAAATACATTGCAAATTTTTTCACCGTCTTATAAAAACAATTGTAGAATTAAAATATATTGCTATTTATTCACCGTGCTGATTGATTGTGTTTTTGAAGAAATCAATTGCGGTCACCCCGGTCGTCTCTACAACGGCTGGTTAGAGAACATCGAAGCCGGAACTGGTCTCGGTGCCTCGATCATTTTCCGGTGTCACGACGGGATGCGAATGGAAGGCAATTCGAGTACAGTTTGTCAACTCGATGGCACTTGGACTTATCCATTGCCAAAGTGCCACGGTATGAGTAAATATTTATTTTTTATTCAGTGTTCGTGAGTTGTATATATGTTTATGATTTTGTTTTTAGAGTTATTGTAACAATATCTGATGTAAAAATTCTAGACCATTTCCTGTAGTTAAAATGATCTTTTACATATCATGTGTTGCTTCCAGTTTGACAATTTTGTTTTACTGTTGATTGTTCATCCAATTGTCATTTGATCTGCTGATTTACAGTCATTCTCAACCTTTTATCATCCTGACAAAATGACCTTGATGTCTGACAATTATGAACACCCAGTCCTTTTTTTACGCGATACATTGGTTCCAGAAAAAGGCGCGTAAAAAAAATGATTTCACACAATTGCATTATATTTCTTTACACACCCTAAAACATGAATTCGCATAATATCCGATTCACTCGTCAACATTTGGCAATTGTATGTGTATTTAAGAAAATGGAATGCTTTACAAAATCAAGTTTTAAAAATACACATTTTTTTATTTAAAAAAATAATGAAACGTACATGCCTAGCATCGTATATAAATGTCTTCTTTACAACAAATTTGGGGAAAAATTGTGTAAAAACGAGTGAAGCGCGTAAAAAAATGTAGCGCTGCCGTCCAAAAAAATCGCGTATAATCGAATTCGCGTAAAAAAAATTCACGTAAAAAAAGGTCTGGGTGTATATTTTAAATAATAAAAACACATTTTTAGTACATATTTCCACACTATGTTTTTTGATCAGGACCGGTTTCGCACATCGCGAGCTGATTATCAACTGATAGAATACACGGTGAAAAAATAGCAATTTAATTTATTTCTACAAAATTTTGTAGAATTAAAATACATTGTTTTTTTTCACCGTGTTATAATGGAGTTCTACCAAGTAAATGCTAATTCAATCAATGACAGAACACAATTTACACACAAGTCTTTTTATATAAAATATTTGAGTTAAAGATAGCAGGTATACAAAACCATGGGTTCAAGAATTAGGAAAAAATTTACAGGAAATTGTACAATATTAAATTGTTTCTTAGTACTTGAATCCATGGTTTTGTATATCTATTACCTTTAACTCGAAATTTTTGTATAAACAGACTTACTCGTAAATTGTATTCTATCAGTTGATAATGCTCGCGATGAGCGAAACCGGTTTTGATCAAGAATTATATTGTGTAAATAAGTACTGAAAAATGTGTTTTTATTATTTAAAATATCATGCTTATCCATCAAAAAGTGACAGTTAACACATTAAAAGTAACTATGTATAATATATTTTATAATACTTAAGCCAAAACCTTCTCATAGGTAATACCATAAAACATGATATGTAATGGAATTTCGATCTTAAAGTCCCGTATTCATCACTTTTCAGCATGTCTCATTAATTTTATATAGTCCCAATCGTGCATCCATAAAAACCAGAGCTGTGGAATCGGAATCGGGGTTGTGAATAAAGAGCAACTCCGAATACTTTTTTGATTTATTAGATGATATTTAAAAAATCTCAATGAAGAAGAGGAAATAAATCGTCCTCGTTTGAGTCTCAATATAGTAAACGAATGAGATCCATTTTAAAATTAAAAAATGAATTTTACGATGAATTGAAAACAGTTAAAAAAAATGACTGAGCCTAAAATTTTATTGTTGAAATGGCAATACAGTGGTCTTCAGAAATCACAAAATATTTATTCAGCATTGCTGTCAACCCAAATATCCATAAAGTGTTTACTTTCCGCTCTTAACATAGTTATTTCTGATTTGAAGAGAAGCAATTTTATTTTTTAGAATAAATTCAAATAAACAAAGTTAGAACTTGGCTATTTGACAGATTGGTTGGTTGACCTTTAAGAAAATTTAAAATTTTTCGGAGTCGGAGTTGTGTTTTTGGTAAATATTGAAGTTGAAAGATATGACCCCACAGCTCTGATAAAAACAACGTTTAATAATCTTGTTTTGATTGATCATTGCCTAATCATATGTAACTATTTTGGTCCTACCATAAATGTTATCGCTTTTGACTGTAATTATTTAATATTTCCTGCTCTGTCATTCACAGAGTTATTATTGGCTTTCAAAAGATTAAAATCATTTTATTTTTCCAAATGTGAAGATGAATCTATTGTTACAATAGTAAGAGAGTTTGAAAGTTCCTTGTTAAAAATAAAGTGCCAGACTGCAAAGCAACATCTAAATGTTTAGTACAGTTTCTACAAGTTTATAAATTTCTTAAATAAAATAAGTGACTTCCAAAGTGACAAATTCTGATATTTATAGTAAAAAATTATGGAAATTGTAATAAAAAATTATTTTAAAATTAAATCAATCTGTCCTATGTATTCGGCTTGACAGTTTTGACATGTAAATTAATACATGTCACTAGTACTCAATGGTTTACACAATTTCTTCACTGAAAAAAGTCATCAGTCGTGCGGCGTTAAATATCTCTCTAAAATTCTGCAAACTTCCGCAAAAATATCTCAGAATATTTAAATAGCATTAAGACTGTGAATTATTGTGAAATTTTCATCTGATACCTATTTTATAGCACCGTGTGTAGTACCACATGTGAATCAAGGAAAAGTCATCTTAGTGCCGAGTAATGTGACGCAAGAGTCTAATGAGACTTCTCCATCACCAGCTACGCAGATCATAGGTGCTTCAACTATGGGGCAGCATGGTAAGTTGATTACCTATATATGATAACCTATCCATATGAAAGAAAGATTTATAATAATTGAAAACAGAAAACATAAAAAAAATTATAGCTAAATATATTTTTTGTTTAGGTTTTATATTTCTATGATAAAGAGTTAAATCTTAAAATATTTGCGCTGCACTTCACATAAGAGTATTATGCTTAAAGATTTAATAAATATACATCGATGTTTCCCCACCATATAATGAAGGCGTTAAATTATTGCATTAAAACACGATAGATCATGAATTATTTTATCATGAAATTTTAAAAATAAACAGAGCCCAGTTGAGTTCTTTACTTTTATTAAATGAACAGTTAAACTTCACTTTTTCTCCCTTTTTATATTGCCTATGTTGAATCAGTTCAATTAGTCAACAATATGAACAATTAATATTTAATCTCAACACAACCCACCTATTTGAAATAAGCTGGTATCCCTAAATATTTACCATTTACATTTTAATGGTAGTTAATTATTAAGAAAATCTCTCATTTTTATGTATTGTTTGTGAGATTATCATTTTTTAATTTAAATCTTATTATAATCAGTAGTTATTAAAAAAATTCTACCAAGACCTACAGTCTAAATTATTTGTTGTTCATATTGTATTATATGTAAGTGACGAATAATGTTAACTGTTTGTCAGTTCTATTGCGTTGATGTAATATGTCTGAAGATGTCAAAAGGTATAACTTTGGATGTGAATGACTAGACTTGAAATGCAATCAAGCACCTTGAGTCGATATTAATTAAAAAATAATGACTTACTATTTTGTTTTGTAATTCGTCTTATGGACTGTCATTTGCATCCATGTAGAATAATGTATAAGGATTCCGAGAGGTGAAACCTGGATCGCGAATGAAAATATACGTGGAAGTATTCAGAGTTTGAAATATTCAAATTCAATAGTCAATTGTTCATAATTAATTTTAATACATCTTATGTATTTGTTTATTCTAATATTTAATGATTTAGTTAATATCTGGTCGATGTATTAAGCTTCACAGTTTTGACACGAAACTACTATTATAACATATATAGTTATCATAGCATTCAGTGATGAACAATAACAATTTTTGCAGGGCAGGGGCTGATTGTAGAGTGCGAGAAGAACTACGAATTTCTCTCAAATAATCCAGTGATTACTTGCAACAATGGCACATGGACGCAAATACCAAAATGTCAACCAGCTAGGTGAGAAAATAAATGAAAAAGGTCTACAACAAAATACATATAAATCAATAAAAAAAACATTACTGGCGCTGCCTTGTGATATTGCACTCGAATGTGAATAACATGAGAATGGTTAAACGTCGAATATTCTGAAATTCGAATGACATTCGACAGATGTCTCTGTTTTAAATTTAATAAAAAAATATTCATAAATATTTTCGTGGTGGCGTTTGTGTATTTTCACGTCATTTGCGTTTAAATGGTTAATGCTAGACCTTTATATTAAATCTATTTTTCACCAATATATTTTTCAGATGTAAGAGACTTCCAAAACCTCCTCGTCACGGAATGGTGGTGGCGCCGAAGACTGACCATGGTATGCGAGCAAGGTTCCACTGCAAAGATGGATTTGCGTTAAGAGGACCTGATCTTTTGCAATGTTCCTACGGGAATTGGACAGGGGATATGCCTTACTGTCAAGAAGGTATACAAATTCATCTTCTATTTCAATTTACACGTGTTAAAAATTGCTTATATAAAAAATCTGTGTGAAATTGTAGAAAAAAAACTTAAAACTGTTTTGATTCATTCTGTACACACACAAGCCTTGTTTTACAGTTTGGTAACAGTGTATTTTTGGACATAATTGACCCTTTATTTTCTCTATGGTTTACACTTTAAATATAATACATTACTAAAATACACTACAAATTCCTTATTTATATAATACTTTTAACGCGGTGAAAAAATAGCAGTGTATTTTAGTTTTAAAAAAACATAAGGTACAGTGAAACCTCGATTTTACGTTTTCCAAGGGACCCTGAAAAAATAAAGGTAATTTCGGGAGACGCTGAATGCGGGAAAGCTTCAAATAGTAATAAACAAGTAAAATCGTAAAAAACATTTATTTATTAGTTACTTATGCATACTGTATATAAAATTAATTTTTTCAAAAAGTCCTTTATGTTAGTTTGCTTCTTTGTTATTTGGCACTTTAAACAAAGACTTGTTACCAAACTTGTGACTAAAAGTTTGTATGTACAGGAATCATTATTACCATGAATTTTAAACAACTCTACATTTGCATCATAAACAATTATATGCGTGTGGTGGATTTCAACCCAAAAAATAGCACATGCGTCCAATGCGTTACATCTAACATGTACAGCGGATTCCAACGTGTCTAAACATAACACCTGCACTCGGCTGTGTCAAACTTGCTTGCCGAGATACGGAGAAATACGCAATAAAAATGATCAATCGGGATAATATTTTTGACGGGACCAAAATATTTAGACGGCTTATCGAGGAAATCGGGGAATCGGGAAACGGTGAATGCGGGATTATTTAACATTGTTCTTATGGGAGTTTGACGGGACTATAAAAAGTAAGCGTTCCAGCCGGGAAAATGTATTATGCGAGAACGGTTGATCGAAGTTCCAGTGTATATAGTTGATAGCTGTTTCGGCTTACGCCCTCGTCAGCACTATGTAACAGAATATTTTTATTTATTCAGAGTGAGTGTGATATAAAAAGGAGTCAATATTGTTTGACTGTACAACAGTGACTCCAATTGTTCCTGATTTTAACTTATTGTTTTGCAATGTTCTTCAACCCTTTTTTATTTTGAACGTAATATATGTTAAATAAATGTTATCTTACTGATTGTTCATTGTTTCTTTTTTAGTTTATTGCCCTTTCCCTGGATATATTGATAACGGAAAAGTGTTGCTTGTGGGAAATATGGGTCTGTACGACTATCGGCCGTATGTCAGAAAGGTAAATCAATTTCTTATTTGACTCTTCTAATGCTAACGTCTCAACCATTGAATTTTGCTCGATTCATTTGATGAAATGCTATTTTTCCTAGATTCTTGATTTGACACAGTAGTTTTATTTATATAATTCACTTTTTCTACGGTAAAAAAACTGGAAAAAAATCGCGTAAAAAAAGTCACGACCTTGTCCAAAAATCGCACAAAATCAAAACCGCGCAAAAAAAAAAAATCGCATAAAAAAAGATTGGGTGTATTTTAATTTGATGTTCTTTACAACGCTATTGTTTTGTTTGTTGACAGGTAGTGAACAACAAACAAATTATGTACGACTGTGACAAGGGGTATGTACTATCGGAAGGTCCCCCGGGTGCTACATGTATAGGCGGTCACTGGAGCCCAAAAGAATTGCCGAGGTGATACAATATGGACGGCGAATTTATATTTTTAAAAATTGTTATTAATATGAAATGCCATTTGTAAAATAAAACGTAATAACACGGTGAAAAAATAGCAATGTATTTTAGTTCTACAACATTAGGACTACTAGAAATTTTGTAGAACTAAAATATTATACATTACTATTTTTCACCGCGTTATAATGGAATAAATTCAATTCCATCGATAAACCGTAATACTTAGTACTATTATCACATTTTTTTGTTATCAATATCATGAACGGTTTCGCTTATCGCAAATATGATTATCAACTGATTAAAATGAATACAAAATTGACCAGTTATACTTTTATAATCACTTTAAGCCTTTGCTTTTGTATAACTGTTAATTGTTAGTTCTAAATTTCGTATAAATGGTCTTGTTTGTAATTTGTATTGTATCAGTTGATAATTCTCGCGATAAACAAAATCGGTACTGATCACAAAATGTGTTGTAGAAATAATGCCAAAAATATTGTTTTATTATTTAAAAAATCATGCCTTTTCATCAAAAAGTCACAGTTAACACATTTAAAGTGTGCATCTAAGAGAGTTTTGAATTCGAAATATTGAAATAGAGCGTCCTAAGTCGATTTCTTAAGTTATTTTTTCAGTTTTATTGATATATTCCTGGTTTTATAATGTCAATTTTGTTTCCAGTTGCACCCCTGGACAGCACCCCCGTCTAAGATGGAGCCGCCGTCGTAGATCAGTAGAAATAGGTAAAGCGCGGTATGGGAGATCACAATTCCTCAGGAAATATCATCAACACCTCATCAAACGTGCAACTGAGATATCAGAGCGGCTGGAAATTGAAGAATTGCACAGCATAATGGAGAAAATCGAACAGAATCATGTTTTAGCTAGACTGAACAGCCACAGAAACGTTGAGTGTCAAGATAACAATTATTTCGTCACTCGCGTTAAAAGAGACGCAGATTATACAACCCAAGACGGAGACATTAAAAAGTTTGACGGTAGAATTTATACGTTCAGAGATATTCCACCGTATACTGAACACTCTCGGTCTAAACGCGATTCGAGTGCTCGGCTCTACAGTGAAAATGAAAGGTTAGATATGTACGGTGTACATAACGATTTAAATTTACTAAAAATGGTAAGAAAAAGACGGTCCAATTTTAAACCACTGTCGAATAGAATGAGACGAAGCCGTGGGTATAATTTTTTTGGTTTGCGACCGAGGGCCAAAAGAGACGTAAGAAATAAGTATCAAGAGTTTTTGAAGTTATTTAATCCCCCTGTTCACTCAGTTGTCGATAATAGTAGGAAAAAAGGAGAGATAATTGGGGATGCGTACGTTTATCTTCGTAATATCGGTATGGACTCCGATTTAAAAAATGGGAAAGTATTTAAAAGGGATATTCATAATGATTTTGGAGTATCAGGTCATGATACAAGAAGTTTTATTAAGCAAATTGAACCGTACGTTAGAAGTATTGACGTAGTAAAAAGAAATGTACATAGAGCATTTGTTGATGATAATAGAAAAATGATTTTACGTGCCAAGCCTACAGTATCATTTTTAGACGGAATTTCAAATTTCGATGAACATTTTAAAAAGAAATTAGTTAAAAGAAACACTTTTTATGATAGTTTATCAAATGAAATATTTTTAAAACATTCAAATAGTGATAATTTTGATGTTAAAAAACAGCTTTCAAAACGAGACACAGTTAAAAAAAGTGATTTTAAAGACGTCAGTAAATTTGATGTTAATCACAATTACACTGAATTTTTGGAACACGTTTCTTGTGGCAACCCAGAAGTTGATTTTGTTAAATATAAAAAACGTAATGAACGTTCTGATAAACGTGTTAAAAGAGATCTCAATGATGTAACGCCTTCATTTATCGCTATGAAAGTTGAACAATTAAGACGTCTTTGGGATGAGCGTATTAAAAACAACAAGGCAGCTGCAGATACCAAAAAAGACGGAATGAAGACGGGAAATTTTCATTTGAATTCTCAACTAAAGATCGATCCCGAGTCTGCAAATGAGACGAGTGTTCAGTTCGACGGGAAATACCTCAAAGTCGTCGGTAAAAGGAAGGTTTATAAAGATCTTAGAAAGGTTTCCAGTGAAGAAATGATCAGAAGAATGAAGCGGACCAGCAGAAAGGCGGAGAAACTCAATCAAACTACAGCGACTGTTCCTAAAAGGTTCGGAAAGAAATTTCTTTTAAATGGTTGTTTTACTTTCTTTATTTCACGTTTATTTCTAATCTAATGATTATAGACTTCTTATTGAGATATTTTCACCATCTGTTTGCTAAAGTCTCAATTGTTGAGACAGCTGATTGATGTTTGTATTATAGTTCACAGTTTCTCAACCGGTGGTCCGCGATGTGATATTATTTCGATAAACAATCGAATTTTATTTTGTATATTTTTTGTGACTGTCTGTTTTAGTATACTTAAATATGGTTATATCAGCATACGGTGTTGAAAAATAAGTTGTTTTTAAAGAAAAATCAATTATATAAATATTGAATTGTTAAAACTTTGTACGATTCCACATGTTTTGTTACTAACGACCCGGGTTTCGCCTTTTGTCAACTTCAGGCATTCTATCACATGGATGCAGCAGAATTGACGCACAACAAACAGTTAGCATCGTCTATATGCCAAAGGTATTAATTACAGGAAAATACAAACCTCAAGGCATGAACCAAATGACAGCTAAAATAAATTCAATAATATTGAACTAATAATAATCAGCACAATTGCATTTACGTCATTTCTTTAGCTTCCGTGTGATAGAATGCTCGAAGATGCCGAAAGGCGAAAGCCGGCTCGTTAGTGATAAAACATGTGGAGTCGTACAAAGTTTTAACAGTGTAAATTTGATATTGAAATTCCATTAAGTACCTTCATTCGATATCATAAAGTAGGACCGATTTTTTGTTATTAATTATCTATATATCTTGAAGATATTGTTTTTTTTCTGTACACTTGTAATATCCCGCAGTAATAAGGACCACAAAGGAAGGCAACAGCAGGTGGTGGCGTCACCGGATACTACAGTCGATTCAGAACTAGTAACCGAAGACACAAATCAAAATGGCAGCAAGGCGGTAGAAAAGGCGGGAAAAAAGGGCAGAGTAAAGGGGCCGTGTGAGCTAATCTCTAGTGAACCTTATGTCAACATTGAGATTGTGAAATTCGGGCGGGATCCAAACGTCAGTTACAGTTCAGGTGAGTGGTGATTAATATCACGTTGAAAACTCTTTAAATTTTTGTATCGACTCATAAAATCGACATATAAAAAAAGTACGTCCATACTCCTGGAAACGTTAGTTTAATGCACATAAAAAATAAAGTAAGGTATGAAAAAACCTGACAAAATTAATCACAGCCCTGATCTCAACTATTGAGACAGTTGATTACATTAAATTTATAGTTGACACTCAAAAATATAACCGTGTTAGAACAGTTTTGAGTACTCGTCAATTTTCGAATGATTACTTTTTGTGATACAGGTACGATAGTTCGAGTGGCATGCGGGAAGGGGTATGGTTTGAATCTTGGCTACAACGCGACGGCTAAATGCGTTAGAGGGAGATGGAAACCTGCCATTCCGATTTGTGAAATTCGTAAGTAATTAAATTTTCTATAAGATTTCTAAGCCAACACTAATTTCTATCGGCATTCTATTAGTTGACAATGCTCGCGATAAGCGAAATCGGTCTTGATTATAAAATATTTAGTGGAAATAAATACTAAAAATTGTGTTTTTATTACTTAAAATATCATACTTTTCCATCAACAAGTGACAGACAACGCCTTAAAAGTCAATACTAACGTAATTTATAATATCGACTTAGGACACTTGATGGAATTTCAATATCAAATTTGAATTGCCGAATCTTTGTACGATTCCACATGTTTTGTCAATAACGACCCACGTTTTGCCTTTCGGAATCTTCAATGCAATTAAATTCATATATTATATCACCTGAGAACTACAAAGATTTATCAGAGAATAGTAAATAAATTCTTCTATTGTATATAACAAGTTCCCAATATACGGTTTTAATTTGTTGTGTTTGAACCTGTGCGAGATTGAGAGATATATTCTAATATAAAGTTTCAGTAGATATATATTAAATGGATTGTTTTTTTTCAGTTCCTTGTCACATACCAGTCACCGAAAATGGTATATTTTCACTTGCTGGCAAAGAAGGTGCTCCGATAGATGACGATGCAATGCCTCTGAACGAAACCTCGGATGTATTAAACGGGCAGGTTGTCCAGTTTGCATGCGAGATAGGGTATGTATTCATTAAACGTCTGAATAATATAATATACAGCCAAAAACATCATCTCGACAATATAATATGTAATCTGTAGAGACATCTAAATTTGACAAAGAACATCTTTTTACGGGTATGGCAAAGTTAGATGTTTCTGCAGAGACATCCAAATTTGCCAAGGCATGGTTTTTTTATACGGTTTTGAAATAATACGATTAAAAAAGAACTGACACATATTTTTACACGAATTAATTGTTCTTATACAATTCCTAGAAACAATATTATAACATATTTTCATTTTAGCGCGTTATTGGGTCCTCGGTGTTCGAAATAACGTTATCAAATTGTGTACGGCATTGTTTCTCAACGTGGGGCCACATATAAAATACATTTTGGTATTTTTAAATAATATTTGATTTTTAATATGTAATTTTTTTGAAAAGATAGTGGAGGGGGCCATACCAAAAATAAATTCTCAAAAGGGGGCTACAGGCCAAAAAAAGTTGAGAAACACTGGTGTAATCGGTGGGAAAATCGGAACCGTTCAAAATGTATACAGTCGCTTATAAATGTAATTGTAAATTATCAAGTAAATTTAAAAATAATTACTACATAATTTTAGTGTTAACTGTCACTCCGTGATGGAAGGATATGATATTTAAAAAAAACACATATATTAGTATAATTTTTGATATCGACTTTAATTGTTGAAACTTCATACGATTCCCCATGTTTTGTCACTAACGAACAGGGTTTCGCCTTTCGGAATCTTCAGGCATTCTATTTTTTACACGGGTGCAATACAACTGGTACACAACAAACAGCATCGGTTCAATACCAAAGGAGCGTATTGCTAATAAAATGCGTTTCATTTAGTTATATTATTTTTACGTTCACAGGTATAATGTTCAAGGCGCAAGTAACCTTAGATGCTGGCATGGAGATTGGGCCGTTACGAGTTTACCGGAATGCATACCAGGTAAGATACAAATGTGTTTTAAGAAAGGCTGTGGAAGTGTTAAAAAAAGCACGAATCCGACTCTGATATTGATCTAAAGCACGACTTTGACTAAAAAATTTGATTCCGTCAGGATTTTTTTCTGCCTTCTATATTTTTGTGCATATAAATAAAGATAAACCAACCAATCTGGTATATCGTTAAATCTTACTGTATTGGGACTCAAGCGAAGACGATTTATTTCTTCATGTTCATTGAGATATTTTTCAAAATGATCTGATTGAAGAAGCGGTCGGAGTCAATTACTTTCGATTTGATCAAGGGTGGCCAAACCGCGGGCCTCATGTGGCCCACTATGTGTCTAATTGTGGCCCGAGATTTTTTTTTTCTTGTATAATATCTTCTTAAATAACACCAAATTTCTTGTTTGTTGTAAAAAACAAAAGAATTTTTTTCGTACGGCAGGACATCTCATTTTTAAAATCTGGCCCGACTGCTGAAAAGGTTGGTCGTCCATGTATTAGACGATTTTTAACAAAATCCTAATGAACAAAAGGAAATAAATCGTCCTCATTTGAGTCTAAGCAGAGTAGACTTAGAGACTAAATTTCAAATAAAAATAATGTAAAAATTGACGGAGCCTACAATTGAAACGTTGAAGTGGCAATACAACGGATTCAGTATTGCCGACAACCGTAGTATCCGCAGAGCGGCTATTTGATATCCTTAATTCTGATTTGAATACAAGCGGTGCTATTTTTAAGAAAAAATTCAAATATATATATTTTATATCAACTGAAGGTGCTTGATGGAATTTCAATATCAAATTTGAATTGTCGCAACTTTGTACGATTCCACATGTTTAGGTCAGTTATGTTGTATCCGTGTGATAGAATGCCCGAAGATGCCGGACGGCGAAACCCGGGTCGTTAGTGACAAAATATGTGGAATCGTACACAGTTGTAACAATTCAAATCTGAAATATTTACCTTTAAAAATATTTTTGATTGAATTGACATTTAATTGGTAGAAATGTATTTTAGTTCTAAAATTTTTTTATACGATATAGTTGATGGCTATTTCGGCTCACGGATAGTTCCGATAAAAAAAATTGTCGTACTAAATACATTGCTATTTTTTCACCGTGTTCAAAATTGTTATGTTATGATTTATTCATATTACATTTAAAATATGGAAAATTATTTTGATTCCATCAAGTTCTATCGGTTGATATCTTAGATTGTATAATATTATTTACAGCCCCCTGCGAACTGCCGATTGTCCGTCACGGTGTCTACACAGCCGGGTATCGTGCGGGACTTACGATAGCGCACGACAGTAGTGTCGCCCTGCACTGCGAGATGGGGTTCACGCCACCCGCCACCTTTCGGTGTGATCTGGGATCCCTACGACCCACCAGTACCGACCTCTGTCAACCGATACAAGGTAAAGACATATCCTTCCTGATGATGCATGTCAACAGTATGACTATCAAGGCCACTGTCAATTGTTTTGGAATTGTAACTATCATACTCAAAATTTGTATAAACAACCTTGTCTGTAATTTGTATTCTATCATTTGATAATGTTTTTAAAAAGCGGTCCTGATCATAAAATTTATTGTAAAAATAATACTCAAAATTTATTTTGGTTATTAAAACTATGAACATGGTACAATACGGTGAAAAAATTGTATATTATTTTAGTTATTCGAAATTTATAAGATATATATTTTATAACACGGTGTAAAAATAGCATTGTGTTTTGGTTCTACATAAATTTTTATAAGATATAGTTGATAGCCATTTCGGAACTATATGTGAGCCGAAATAGCTATCAACTATAATTTTTTGTAGAACTAAAATACATTGCTATTTTTACACCGTGTTATAATGGAGTTCTACCAAATAAATGCCAATTCAATCAATATTTATTTTTATAGCTATGTCGGCTTACGCTATCATCAGAACTATCTTTAAGCGTACATTTACTTATCTATATATATAGCGGCGAGAAAAGGCACACAATGCATTTTATCTTCTGTTCTAACACCTTTGTTTTATATTGTGGTAATAAATTCTTAAATGTGGCATATTGATTTTATGTATTTCTGGAAGTGAGAGTTAGTCTGGGATAGTATTAACTCATTCCCTGTTGAGCCTTCCAAGGATAAACCAACACCTAGACTTCAAATTTTTTTTGAATAATATTAGTTTGAAACAATCTTATCAAGTTTGTCAGGACAAATCAAGCAATGCATTCACTCAAAAATAAGCAAGTACAAGAAGGCTTTTACCACTGCTAATTCATAATATTTTTGGGTATCAACACAGTAAAATCAACCGTCTCAACAATTGAGATGTTAGCAGTCAGAGGGTTAAACTAGGATGTTAGAATAGAAGAGAATATGTATTGTGTACATTTTCTACACTACTGTATATAGATTAGTAAATGTAAGTTAAAACATAGTTCTGATGACAGTATAAGCCGAAATAACTATCAATTTTATGCTTTATAAATTTTGTAGAACTAAAATATATTAACATTTTTTCATCGTGTTAAATTTGAATGGCTTAAGCGTGCAATTTCACATGATTGGTTATTCATGACCCGGCTTTCACTTTTCGGTATCACTGCGGCCGTAAGGGGTCGCAAACAACCACTGCTTTAGATGGCAGTGTTATAATATTCAAACTTATTTTTTTAAGCCGAAAAAAGTTCATCGAATCTTCTTTCTGATCTAGGAAATCTTTCAAATATCCGTGACGGTCAAGATTTCCGAGGTGGATCTGACATAGTTCGGGAAGACTTTGACGAGCTGGAATATCCCACTTCTTCGAGTGGAATGGATTGTGGACCCCCTGCCAGGTAAACGACACCAAACTCTATTTATATATTTTTCTCTCGAGTTCAAAAAATTTAAAATTCATTGAAATTTTATGTAATTTTTGATAAATCTTAAATCACTCGAACCAATCAAAAATTTTACAAAATTAAAAATTTATATTGGTCGTATTGCTTGCAGTAATAACTGCAACCGTTCTAAGACATCAATTATTAATAATTGAATATAAGCGCTTGCATTAATGATTAATTTTCAAAGTTATAAACAGATGTCTCTGCTCCAAATGATAATTGTATTTATTAATTTATTAGAAATTAAGGAACCAAACATAGCGTGACGATTTTTTCAAAATTTACTAACTCGTTTTCTACTGAGTAAGGCACATAAAGGATATTTGGTCATTGAATATTTAAAAAATTAATTCAGTAATCAGGTAATATTTCAATACAAAATTGGTTCTTTACGAAATTTTTGATGCTGTTTTTTTACACATACTCGTGTATTTAATATGTTCAAAAGCTTAACACTTTGTCAGCTAATGTCTCAATTGTTCATACTGCTGACGAAAGTAAATTAATAGTTGATACTTGAAAGTTTCACGTGCAAGCTATGTAAACTCTGATCTATCCTGAAAAGAATATTCAACTTTTAGGCTTAGTAGCTAGTGCTAGTGCGTTTCAACTGTTGAGACGGCTGATTGCAGTGTGTTGACAGCTGAAATTAAAAATGCAAGCGAGATAACATTGTCAAAAATTTCATGTAAAAACTAACTTTTGTAATGAAATATAGCTTGATTTTTCCTGACGATGGATTAACACGGTGAAAAATAGCAATGTATTTAAGTTCTCTAAAATTTATGAGGTATATAGTTGATGATTCTTTCGGCTTACGCCCTCATCAGAACCATGTTAAAACTTACATTTACTAATTTATTATGGTGTAGAAAAGGTACACAATACATCTTCTCTTCTGTTCTAACATCCTAGTTTAATATTATCTCAGATTGACTCTCCCTTCCAGATATAAATAAAATCAACTTTCCATATTTATCAACCTATTATCACAAAATAAAACTAGGATATTAGAACAGAAGAGAAGATGTATTGTGCACCTTTTCTACGCCGCTATATATATTTAGATAAGTAAATTTACGCTTAAACATAGTTCTGATGAGGGCATACGCCGACATAGCTATAGAATTAAAATACGTTTTAATTTTTTCACCGTGTTATAATGGAGTTCTACCAAGTAAATGCCAATTTAACCAATAAATATATCTCGATTTTTCTAGATTACCTCCATAAAATGGATTAACACCAATCCTACTAAGTTATTTGCTGAAATATTCCGAGTTGCGCGTAATCTTTTATTCGGCTCAATTCGGATGGGTGAACACAAAAATTACTGTGTTATTTTAAAAGTTTTCGATGATAGAATATCCTTTTCAACATTCAGTATAGAAAGAGTTAGAAAATTTTTGATTATTTTAACTAACTAACGAAAAATCACCTTTTGCCTTTATCGGCATTCAGATCATTTCGTTTTTCTATTGCGTCACGTTTATGTTTGGGAATATTTTGTTATTATAAAGGAGTATCTTCACTTTAATTACCTACCTACCCAACTATGCTTTATTCGATGTTGAATATATCTCATGTTATTATTTGTTTGTCTATGGTATTTTATATTTTGCATTGTGCCCATACGAGCTGTTGATTTATGCTTTCTTTTAATTTCAAAGCGATGTTGCTTTTGTATGTACGGATTGTGTGTATTTGATTATTGATGCTTGTTATCAAGCCTTATATCATTTCAAACACGAATAAGATTCACCGTTCAATTACTACATAAATGAACTTGTACATAATGGCTTTCTAGTGTTCTATCAAACCAATAAAAAAATATATAGTATTCTATTTAAACCCTCAATCAGGCTATGAGTATATACTTTCCACATAAATTCTATTAAATTTAATCCGTAAACCTTCTTACTACTAACGTCTAAACTTTTACGACGATAAAAGCTAATTTTAAAGTTGCAAGCACAAGCTATTTTTTTGTGTTAAAATATAGCCAGATTCATTCTGATATCTAAATATGCTTGCTTAACACCAAAAGAATACCATTAATTTTTGTTAATTTGGTGTGGTTTTGTATTATCAGGATCTATTTCAGTTGATAATGTTCGTGATGAACGAAACTGGTTCTGAATCTAATAATGTAAAATTTACGAAATCGACTGAGGGTAATTGAATCTTGATTTAAAATTACCGTATCAAATGTAAATTGTTCCATCTTTATACATTTCGATATCGTCTGTTACTCATAAATAATTTTAACAACTGCAGATTTGATTGTAATGACATTTGCAATAAATTTTGAAAGTGATAATTTTACAAAAAATATAGATAACGGTTTTATGGTTTTTACAGTAATCAACTACCATTAACATGTATTGAGATAATTTGATACTTTGAGACACCTACATACACATTTTAAATTGGTGGGTTACAGTGGGATTAAATATCAATTGAAATAGTTTTAGACGTATTATGGAATATTTATTGTACGTCATTTATAACGTTTTTGTGTGATATAATGTCTGAAATATCAAAATACAACACCAAGGTCGCGTGTTATAAAACACGTTCTTCAAAGTACCTATTATTTTTCAAAATCTTCCAAGTATTTATTATTTTTGTATCTATCCGCCTGGTTAAGGGTTTAAATTAAAAATTCTATAAATTAACTTTAATTACCAAATCATTTGTTACTGTCAAATGTTGATAACTGCTGCTATAGTAATATCGTGTTTATATATGATGTTACTATTGAGATTTTTTTATTTGTTGAGTGTTGACATCCCAACTGTTGAGACAATAGATTACAATGTCTTGAGAGTCAATTCAATGTGAAAAATTTCTTGGATAAATTAAGTTGTGTGTTAAAATGTATTCAGACCTGTTCTGATAATATTAATAAGATTAATTTGTTCGAGTATCCTTTAAATAATGCAACAGGGAATGTGTTAAAAGATTTCATTTTGATTAAATATATAAGAATTACTTGATTTCATAAAAAATATTTAATGTATTTTTAACGTGTTTTATAAACTGATACTCTGAGATTCCAAATTCAAAAAAAAATCTAAATCTTTAAAACTGCACATCTTAATCCATATTTTTGTGAGTTACCAAATTTTGACAGATACCGATGAAATGGATGATAGTTTACAAAATGGCTGCCACTAAACAGCTGTCAATGATGAATACATACATATAGGACCGCTAATTGCTGGGATCATGAAAGACTTTATTGGAATTAAAATCCACAAGATGCAGCAGAAATATTAACATAATTAGATCTGTAGAGTTTGATCAACCATTATCAGCGTTTTAAATGATTACTTTAAATTCAATTGTTATATCTACAGAAAGAAATGTACCATACAAACTTCAAGGATGTTCATTAATTGTGTCAACAAAACAGGGTGGGAAAGATCTTGTAGAAGTTAGTGAAATAAGGCGGGTTTAAGATAAAACATCATATTTTTGTTAACAAGAAATTTAATATATCAAATGAACGATAATTAGTCTGTGTTTTGATATGAGACTAACTTTATGTAAATTTTTCTGTATTTTTTCTATTTTTATGTTTGTAGCTTTTTTAAACATAATTTTAATAGAGGGCTTAATAAAAGTTTGACATCTGTTGACAAGGAGACGAGGTGTGTAAACAATAATGCTTAAAAATGTTGACATAATTAATGAAAACCCCCTGAAACTATTTGCTGTACCCTCATTCGTTATTTACTGGTAAAAATATTATAATGATCATAAATGAAATCTAAATCGACTTTAGAGTGGCTTCTGCTGTATTTAGAATTTTTTGAAAAACGGATATTATTGGCTATCGCCATTTTTATAGTGCTTTATATTATTGTCGGGCATTATGTTAACATCAAATATGACTTAACGCTAAGTTGACATTCAAATGAACGAAGTGGTTATTTATAATTGAGCCAATCGATTTAAAAAGAAATGCTTTTAATTTTTCAATTATATTGACTACTGATGATGCAAATATGCCAATGAAATATTTTAACACGGTGAAAAAATAGCAATGTATTTTAGCTCTACAAAATAGCTATCAACTATATCTTACAAAAAATTTTGTAGAACTAAAATACTATTGTAATGGATTTTTACCAAGTAAATGCCAATTCAATCAATAAATATTTTTATATCATTCTTTTACATTACAGACAGCAAAAAAGTTTAAATTATAAAAATCAATAAAGAACATTCTTAAAATACAGAATCTATTTTTCTTTATCAATAAATGTTGTTTGATTGTCATCAATGTGTAAACATTATGTCATTTTGGCAATTGACAGTCGGAATGAAAACAAAAATGTAAATTTGACAAACTGTTTTCAAATAAATCCTGTTATCTGGTAGGAGGAATATTTCCTTTCTTCTAAAATTAAACATATATTGATAAAAGAGTTTTGATTTTGTGTTTCAACCGTTTTTCGATTTAAAAAAACATTGTTAATTAAATTTATTGATTGAATTGGCATTTACTTGGTAGAACTCCATTATAACACGGTGAACAAATAGCGATGTATTTCAGTTCTACAAAAATTTTATAAGACATAGTTGATAGCTATTTCGGCACATGCCATCGTTAGGACTATTAGTTCACTAATCTACTAATTCACTAAACTACATCATATAAAACATTTGTAGAACTGAAATACATTGCAATTTTTTACGGTGTTAATTAAATTGTTTGTTCAGTTGTTATGGGTTACATTCGTTGATGTGTTCGCATTAAATCAGTCAATCGGCAGTAGTTTCTGTGTGTAAGCTCAAACCGCTGGTTTCATTTGATTGACAGTTGAGTGAGTGATTATGAACAGTAAAAAGATAGTTTTGCAAAACCTTGGTTGTTTGATTTGCTTTCCCCGTGCGGTCGGTTCAAGTCTGAAGGGCAGCCACACTTACCGCAACGCAAAGCCCTGGTAAGACTCTCAGCTAATATCGTGCTTATTTCCAGCTTCGCCATCATCAAAGTCATCATCACTCATGCGCTCCTTAGTGTTATGCCGCCCTCGTTAGCGATTTTTCTATAGTTATGGCTCTATGGCGATTGAATTGATATCCAATACTTCCTTTCATAATCTTGACACTACAGTTGATTGACATTTTGCAAAACACTTTTCTAAACGACATTCCTTTTGTAAAGACTTCTAGATCAAACTTTATAATTGTTACAACTTTGTACGATTCCACATGTTTTGTCACTAACGAACCGGGTTTTGCCTTTCGGCATCTTCAGACATTCTATCACACGGATACAACAGAAATTCAAGAAGCAGAAGCAAGAAGCAGATTCTGTTGCATCCGAGTGATAGAATGCCCGAAGATGCCGAAAGGCGAAAGTCGGTGACACAACATGTGGAATAGTACAAAGTTGTAAAAATTCAAATTTGATATTGAAATTCCATCAAGTACCTTCAGTCGATATCATAAATTATATGAATATTTTATAATTTCGTATATCGTTTTTCTTTCCGTATTATTCTTTTAAAGCCTTGACTACCATTCTTGAATGAAAAGGCATAATATTTTACATAAAAAAACACATTTTTTAAGTACTTATTACCACAATATGATTATGATCAGCACCGGTTTCGTTCGTCGCGAGCATTATGTCGGATGAACGGACTATTGATTTACCTTAATGTTCTTTACAAATTATTAATGAGCGATTAATAACATTTCCTGTAAATTGTCTTCTAAGTTCTTGAGCCCATGGTTATGTATATCTGCTAACTTTAACGCAAAATTTGTATAAATAGACTCGCTTACAATTTGTATCCTATCAGTTGATGAGCTCGCGATTAGCGAAACCGGTGTTGATCATAAAATATGTTGTGCAAATAAGCACTAAAAACGTGTTTATCTACGAATACATTTTTGAAACCAATTCTCAAAATTTGTGTCCAATCACTGGATTGAGTGACACCATGTAGTGTAAATAAAAAAAAAAACTATATTATTATCTGTCTTCAAGAAAGGTCATTAGGTTTTGCCTGATTTTTGTATTATTTTAGAAGACTAAATATAAGACGAAAAACGTTAATTCGGTTGTCAAAGAGTAAGTCCAACGTTAGCATAGGACGAGTGTACCATTTGAATTTCTGGCTGTATCATTGTTTGAACATGATCATCGTACATCGCCAAATCATAATATCACATAGTTTTTCTTCTTTATTCATGACAGCACGCTTTTTCATCATATACGTGTAACACTGTTTCTGTTCCCTAAGCGCTTCTGTTTTCATTTATTCCTAATTGACATTATTTCTGTTGTCTTCAGTTCGGAGATGTCAAAGCCGTGGTAAGGATTTTTCGCCGGATCTGATCCTCCTTTTATTATGACTGACATAATTTATCCTTTTTTCTATTTGTATTCATTTTTTTTATTCTTCACTTCACGGCATCTATTGCCTCAAAAAACAAACTACATATAATTAATTTAGTTACAATTACATTAAGCAATCCACAGCACATTGCTTGCGGACTTGTACAATATGCTATGGACCAAAAAAAAAACAATTATTAAATTGTGTTACTTTGATGTTACTTATGAATTAAACACGATACAGACAACATTTTGTTGTTGAAAATGATGGACACTAAATAAATATATTAAAATCTACGTATTGGTCAACTGGAATCTATCTAATCAGATAGTTAAAAAATGTGATTTCGTAAGTGACTTAATATTCAAATTATCAAATTGAATTGCTTTATTAAAACTATGTACATTTACATATATTTTGTCACTCACGGTCTAGGATTCGACTTTCGGTATCGTCAGGCATTCTATCATACACATGTAAAAAATCTGGCACAGAATATATAGTTTTCATCGGTTATATGCAAGAGGAATTACATAAAAATGTATGTGCCCTAAAGCTGGGAGCTAAGTAAATACCCGAAATAGTTTTAATGGCAGCTGATTTGAACTTAATGAATGACATTCAATTTTGAGAATGATAATTTTATTATATGATTTTTGGTACTAACCTATTTAAAAATGTGAGATACTCTTATTTATTAGGTCTAAGTTCTATTGTATCTGTGTGATAGAATGCCTGAAGATGCCAAAAGGCGAAAACCGGTTCGTGAGTGTCAGAACGTGTGGAAATGTACAAAATTACAACAATTCGATTTTAATTTGAGATTCGATCGGGCACATTCAGTCTATATCGTAAATTACTTAAAATATGTTTTTTCTGCATTATGAATACATTGGCACTATTACCATCTATAGAAAAAAGGTTAGGTTAGGTTAAAACAAATACAAAACTTAAAAAACTGACATTATAATCAACATCTCTTGTTATATTAATCAAATAACATGCAGGTAAGTTTTTTTACATTTACAGTAAAGAAATTATATCTTCACTTATGATTTTCTATTTCCTAATCCTTTTATGTCATTCACGAGGTGTCGTTTTTAGCACTTAATATAGTATTCTGAAATTTATATATTCTTATAAGATTTTTTTTTGAGCAGAATATAGAATACTGATTAAAGGTTCTATAACTTTTTATTTATTTGACCCTTTTTAGGAATATTTATTAGTTAACGTCAAAAAAAACATGAATGAAATTTCACTTTAACGTATATTCCAATTTGATCTCCCCTTTCCTCTTATCTCTTTAATGAGAAAACATATTGATTTATCAATCTAACAAAGGACAGATGTGCACAATAAAATTCTATATTATTACTACATGATTCTATATGTAATATTAAAAACTGTCATTTACATTAGAAATGTTGATAAAAAATATTATATATACACAAAAATCAATTTTAATAAATTTAAATGCAATTTTCATATCATTATTTTTTAAAATTATTTTCTGGTTTATGATTGTTTCAAATCTTTTTTCGCTTTTACGGCATTAAATGTCCCTTTTTGGTGTAAAGGCATTATATTTGAATAAATAAAACACGATTTCTTTGGCATTGTTGACACATATCACGATATAATGATCAGGACTTGTTTCACTCACCACAAGAATTATCAACTGATAAAATGCACAACTCAATAAAACTGTTTGTTGCTTGAATTGCCATTAACAAGATGTTAGAATCCCATTATGATAATCTAAAAATTTGCAAAGTTGTTGATAGCTAATTGGACATCAGCCTTGTCAAAACTACGAATAAACTTAAATAAAACTGTTTACCAAATAACAATCAAAATGTGTCTCAATTATTCTAACACCATGTCTTTTATCTAAGAAAAGAACAAGTATAGAACAGATCGACAAATTGACAGTCAATTTACTGACTGATTAAATTATATCTTAACTGTTTTGACAGCATGTTGTATTATATCAATTGTTAACACTGAAAAATATATATCCGTATGATAGAATGCCCGAAGATGCCGAAAGTGGAAATCCGGGTTGTTAGTGACAAAACATGTGGAGTCGTACAAAGTTTCAACAATTTGAATTAGATATTGAAAATTCATCAAGCACCTTCAGTCGATATCATAAATTAAATTGTTGAATCTTTGTATAATTTGTCAGTTACTATCTGGGTTTCTCATTTCGACATCTTCAGGCATTATATCACATGGAAGCAACAGAACTGACGAGAATCTCACAAAGGCTTAATAATTACAATTTTATATCGAAGTTCTATCTATAAAACCAAGCACCTTTATAAACTAGTTTTTTTTATTTTTTGTAAATATTCGGTGATGAATTATTGTTTATGTAGCTCAGAAGGGGATGGGTTAATGGTGGTCGAAATGAAAGAAACTGTCCAAGATCATTTTATCATTAAATATGGAAACAATACTATTGGGTTGTGTTTTGTTTATTCAAAAAAATTAAAATTGAAACGTGATATTGTATTTAATATAAAAAATAATTTATATTTTAGTAGATTGTATATTTGTAATCTATGCTTTGAGGAAAGGTTTATTTTTACAAGCGCATATTGTCTATGACTTAAACACAACTTCCATCAAAGTAATTGCAACTTAACACCTACAAAAAAAAATGCTGCATCTTGTATTTGCATGTTTAAGTTTTGCTTTGCATAGAGCTGATGCATAAATATTATTTTTAAGGTAACTACCACTTGGTGGAATGGCATTATATTTTAATAATAAAACATAACGATATGTAATATTTTTACAATTTTATATTTATCAGATAAGAACTGGTTGACTGAACAAATTTTTATCAGTTGATAATGCTCTTGATGAATGAAACCACTACTGATTTGAAGAATATAGAACTGTTAAGATTATTTAAATATTGTGTTATTATGTTCACCAAGCAAGAAAAATGTTAAATATTACCTACAAAAATGGTATTTAATTTAAATATATTTTTTTGAATGTTAGGTTGTTAAACAGTTTTTACTTACTATTGAATGATTTTTAAATATTTATATTTGCATGGGGCACAAAAAATTTATGCTAATTGCATCTTTTAATTCAATAATTTATTTGAATTGCGATAAAATAATGTTTATTTTTACACTATTTTATATTGAATAAAATAATCATAAAATACGATGATTCCTTAAAGATGAAAATAAATTGCAATTTTAAAACACCAAGTTAACCCTTTTAATACCAGAGTAACAATTTATCCGTGCGCCTTACTTGTGCTGAAAACCCTGATAAGGCTAATCTCTGACGAATCTAAGAAGAATATTACTTACCTTTTTTAAGAAGAGAATAATTTTGCAGTATTACATTTAAATAATTCAATATTTCTATGATATACTTATCTAGAAGCCTTAAAAATTATTATTTTGTTCATCTGTCAAAATGTCGTACCCAATGGATACTGATTTTTACTTTATTGTGTGCGAAATTATTTTAATCATTTAAAACAAAAAGTAAATTAAATGTAACAGCCAAAAATAGCTAAAAGATATACTAAGTATTCATATCTGAAGATAAAATAAAAAACTAATAAAATTTTTGAGGATGACTTTAGGTATAATATGGTACAATCTGTTGACGTTTATGTACGGCCATAGTCGTGAAGGGGTTAAGTGTTTTAGCTGATAAATTGATTCTGTGACACTACCTTGGGGTTTCAATCGATTGACTCTCTGAATATAAAAGGGTTTATATTTTATTTGGTCACTTGTCACTAGAGAACATTTGTAACTAGATAGAGATCTTTATAAAATTTATGATAGATATAATGAAGCTTAACCTTTTTTTGTAAGTTTTAAGTGAACAGTTAATATTGTGTTTATTAAGTCTCAAAAGCGGAAAAAGATATTGTATCATAACAGAATATTGCTGCACTGATTACACAATTGTTTAATTGCAGTTTTTTGTTACTGATAACACAAACTTTTATGAAAAAGGTTGTATTGAATAGTAACTTATTTGCTGAGCATATTTTTTCGTAGGGTTCAAGGTACGTTGATTTACCGGGACGGAGCGCCGATGAATACGTCGGGGAGTTACCCGCACGGCACTGAGGTGACATTCCGGTGTATAGCTTCCATAATGGGCGAGCGGTCCACCTGGAAGATTGTCTGTGAACGAGGGAATTGGATCGGAAAGAGTGTATCTTGCGGTGAGTCGAATCATGTAAAATATCAATAATAACTCAATCTCTCTATACAAGTCATTGAAAATATTAGAGGTATCGTTGATGTATATCAGTAGTCGGTAGCATTTTGAGAGAGAGGTAGAAAATTTTGATCTTTTTTAACGAAAATAACAAGTGAAACTCGGGTTGTGAGTGTCTAGTCTTTAATGAATAATTTTTTGTTTTGAATCGTTCAAACTAAATACAATTTCACAAAATTTGCCAGTCACAACCTGGATTATGTCTTTCGGCATTTTCAGGCATTCTATCATATGGATGCAATAAAAACGAGAGTAAACACTTTGCATCGCTAATATACAAGATAAATTATATGTATATATAATTATATTATTATATGTATACACCCAGTCCTTTTTTTACGCGATACATTGGTTCCAGAAAATGGCGCGTAAAATAAATCGCGTAAAAAAGTCATAGCTTTCATATAATTTGATAAATTGGTTACAAAAATTAAAATATCGCGTAAAAAAGTACCGGAAACGTATGAAAAACCAAAATTTGCTTTTTGAAATTCGTGCAAAAAAAAATATATTTTATGATTTTATATACATTTTCATGAATTATTAAAGGTCGAGAATAGTGCTATTCAAAGAATTTAATAAATGCATTGTGTTTAAACAAGTTTACGAGCGGACATACATCCCATGATTTTACCCAATTGCATTAAATTTCTTTACACACCCTAAAACATAAATTCGCATAATATCCGATACACTTGTCAACATTTGGCAATTGTATGTGTATTTAAAAAAATGGAATGCCTTACAAAATTTTAGTTAGGTTTTAAAAATACACATATTTTTTTATTTACATTTTCATATATGTGCATGCCTAGCATCATATATAAATTTCTTTGAAACAAATTTGGGGAAAAAATCGCGTAAAATCTAGTGAAGCGCGTAAAAAAAAGTAACGGTGCCGTCCAAAAAAATCGCGTATAATCGAATTCGCGTAAAAAAAAATCGCGTAAAAAGAGGACTGGCTGTATATAATTTATGACAAAACAAAATAATAAAAAAGTATAAATATACATATTCTTTTATTAATTAAATACACATAAAGCGTATACAGAGGAACAAAAAAATGAAATCCAAAAGATTCATAAAAAAAATTTGCAACGGTTGGTGGAGTTTTTATCATTCATCACTATCAAAGATCACTGTCAATCTCTTCACCGTGACTGGTTCAAAGTCACTTTCATCACTCGAAATTATTTGTGCCAATTCGATGTTTGAAGTACAAACTTTAAATCTTTTTTTTTTAATACGTCTACGCGAAAACGTGTTAAATAAGCACCGCGTAAATCGAGGGGTATGTGTATTACGTATTTCTTTAGATTGATAGACTTTGTTATTTATATTCATGTTATTTACAATTTTCCATGCAGAAGAAGAAGACTTACCACCGTCCAGTCTGATGGGAAACGGTACGTGCGTCTTCAGGAATAATGAGCCTAATGTTGTCTCCTTCTACAATGATTTGGAAATTAAAGAGGAGGTCGTTGAATTTCCAGCCAGCGCTGTTCTAGTTTCCAGGTAATTCAACTCTTAATATGTAACATTATATAAAGCAATGGTCCGCAACCAGTGTATTATGGCACGTCGATGTGCCGCCAAACGATGCTAGGTGCGCCGCAGCGGATTTTTCCAACAGAAGAAAAATCAAATACTTCATCTAAACCATAGGTTCCCAACCTTTTCCGGCTGACGACCCCTTTTAATAAAATCCGCGTGACCCGCGACTCCCCATACAATCTAAAATAATACAAAAAAAATTTAGTTGACCGTATAAGTTGGCGACCCCGCAAAAATCCCTTCGCGACCCCCAGAAAGGGAAGCTATGGTCTAAACCCTAGTTTCTCAACGTCAATAACCTCATTTACGGTCAGTAAAGAGTCCGTTATAACGTGCATAGCTGTATAAAGCAGTGCTTACCAATCAATTTCATGTCACGGCCCATTAAATCTGAAAGAATTAATTCGATATCACAAATTACACTACTGAGCTGTTTCAATTTTAAGATCTTAACCGTTACTTCTTGGTGATAAGACATTTTATTTTATTAAATAAAAAACTCTGTGAAGATAATAATTAAATGGCGTGATGTTAATTATATTTAAAAAAAATTGCAGGTGTGTCGATATTGGAAAGTACGCGATGGTGGGACCAAACAAAAGACAATGTCTCGGAGGTGATTGGGACGGAAGTAAACCTTCCTGTTTCGGACTGAATCAAGAGTGCGATTACGCAAGTGAGTGTGCAATATTAAATGAAACAAATTAATAATTTCAAAGTATGATAGAACAGATCAAATATATAATTTTGTTTGAACTGTTAAAATTGTTAAATTGGTGGCTTATGTGTTCTTACTGTGTCATTCCTCTTGTTTATAACTGTTAAAAACTATTTATTGTACGTCAGTTTTATTACATTCGAGTGAGAGAATATTTGATGATGCTGAAAGACAAAAGACGGGTTGTAAGTTACATAATATGTGAATTAACGAGCAAATCGGATAACGAACATTTTCTCGAAAGATTTTTGTGTTCGGACAACGAACGCATATTCGGATAACGAACTAAAATGGCCTTTATAATCAATATATTGACCAATGAAAGCTATTTATTGTGTGTCAGTTCTGTTGCGTCAGTGTGATCGAATGCCTGAAGATGCCAAAAGGCGAAACTTGAGTCGTTAGTGACAAAACATGTGGAAATGTACAAAGTTTAAAAATACTTCAAATTTTATTTTATCACGTTTAAATACTTTTTCATATTGATGAATAAATTATTTCTTACAGTTATAGTGTATTTCAAATAAAAATATATTCTCACTGGCGTTTCAGTGAAATCACATCCCAGCAGATTTTCATCATATCTTATCACATTAGCATCAGTTGAAATAAAAATTTTCTCATGAAAATGAATTTTCACAGATTTTCATATATCTTTGCCTAAATTACTAAACCGTATTTTTGTTACATATGAATGCATATTGAAGCATTTTCAATAAAAAAAATGTCTGATGATGCCGAAAGACGAAAACCCGTTTGTCAGTGATAAAATATTTGGAATCATACAAAGCTTAAAATTTTTACATTTGATATTGAAATTCCATCTAGCCCTTTCAGTCAATATCATATATTATGTATGTTATAATGGAGTTCTACCAAGTGAATGCCAATTCAATCAATATTATGTATTTGTTTTTGCAGTGGAAAAACCGCCGACGATTCTATTTCGACACGATCTTGGCCCGATAGCCCAAAGCAATGACGGTCGTCTTATCGTCTACCCCGGGACCATCCTGCACATGGAGTGTCTTTGGATGAGGAGATTTGGAAACCCGAAGTGGAACGTCAGTCATGAATACAGGTAAAGAGTAAAGGTTTTCTCTAAATTTTCATCAATACTTAACCAATACCATTGATCCGTAATGTTAAAACTCCTCTTCCAGAAAGTACCCTGAAGGCTGGTCGAGCGATCCTGGACGGGACAGTCAGCTGGAATATCGTTTGAGCATATTCCATGCTACTCATGACGACTCCGGGATATTTACCTGCATGACCCCAGCCAGACAAAGTCACCAGATTGAGATAACAGTGGAAGGTGATAAATTAAATGAATATTGAATATTGTTTATTGAAAATATCAGGGCTCTGAAGTCGGAATCGGAATCTGTAATCCTAACACGCTAACGTCTCAAGGTATGAGACGCGAGCTTTCAAACGCCGGTAATACAGGCAATCTTTTGCACATTGGACTGATTTTGGTTTCAATATATCGCCTAATTTGTCCTTCTACTGCCACCTCGTACACTTGTCAAAAGTATTAGGTTTAAATGTTTAAAGCATTGATTTTTTGAACGCTTTAAATTTATCGCGATCTCCGCCAGGTTACAAATCAGTATGAAATTACGCGCCAAACTTTGCACCAATCTCGAGGCATCAAAATGTGACACTCCATGACACGTGACAGTAATGGCTTTTGTTCATTTGATTTTTATTTGGTGGCTTCGATACGTCATGGTAATGGCGATTTACTAGTGAGTTATTTGTTAGGGACATATTTGTTAACGTGATTGTGACAACATAGGATATTTCTTTGCGTTTTTTGATGTTGTGAAACATTCCTAATGCATCTGGCTTCCAAAAAGGCAAACGCAACTATTTTTATTGCTCTATTTATAACTCTATATGGAAAGAAAGGATAAATTTAATTTGAATGAAAAACAGCCGCGAGGAATGGGCTAAAAACGAGCGGTTCTGACTACTTTTTCGATTAAGCAATTTTGAAGAATATCTTAATATGCAATTGCCGGATTGTTTGGTTAATCTTTAATTTAATGCACATAAACATGAAAGGTAAGGAAACACCTAACAAAAATATTTTTTTTTAATCAGGTTCGTGTTGTTGGTCAATTTTGGGGTCAGAGTCGTAGTAGGTGTCGTGCTCTTTTTTTAATGACCCTTGGAAAATATCGTTCACCCAACGCTAAACATCTTAAATTGCTAAAATCCTTACTTTTTAACCTTCCTTCTTACCTTCCCTATTTATGTGCATTAAATTAAAGAGCAACCAATCAATACGGCAAATTGTTCATTGTGATATTCTTCAAAATAGTATAATCGAAAAATTTGTCGGAGACGCTCATTTCTCAAGATTCCGATTCCACAGCTTTGACTTAAAGCATAGAAACTATTTCTCGAAAAATTGTAATAAAATTCATCAAATTGAAATCGTGTCGTAAAATTGCTGATAAATTCTTCCAGCTGTTCACTGCCCACCACTGCCTCTTCGCCGAGGTCTTATTTCGAGTAGTCAATCGACGAAGATGGGATCCGAGGTGAGCTTCTCGTGCGCCAATGGAAATTCGCTGATCGGCGCTGCCCAGTTAGTTTGCCTGCCGAGTGGCAATTGGAGCGCTCCGTTGCCCCTCTGTGAAAGTAAGACATTCAATGCTTAATAGTTTTTATATTGTACTCAATAGACAACACATAGTATTATTGCATTAACCCAAGCCGTGGATTACGATTACTTGGTTATACATCAGTGGTTCTCACGTGAAATTTCACTGTGGCCGCATTATAAACATCAACTGTCATATGGAAATGTCTCGTGGCCGCACCAAATGTCATAAAAATAGTTTCGATATTTATTTTTATACAGTGCATTACATGGCATAATAATTCACAATATACAGTTGTAGTTAAAATCGATAAAACTAATAATGCAATTGTTGTTTATTCTTTATTCTGACTTGATTCATAACTTCGACCAACATTTTTGAACAATTTTACTATTAAAACGGTCCTGTACTTTAAACTCAACTAAATGTTGGATAAGTCTTCAATCAATTTTAAAATAATAATAATTTAACAAATTCATTTGTAAAAACACATTTTTTTAAACATCAATATTTTACTATTAAACTTTTGGCCGCAGCAAAATCCTCTGATGGCCGCACATGAGAACCACTGTTCTACATACATATTTTAAATTGGTGGTCAATTTTAAATAATGAGAACACATTTTAAGTACCTATTTCCTCAATGTATTTTTTTATCAGGAGCGGTTTCGTTCATCGCGAGCATGATTGAACTGATAGAACACAATTTACAAGGAAGTCTTTTTACAACAAAAAAAAATGAGTTAAAGGTAGCAGGTATACATAACAATGGGTTCAAGAACTAAGAAACGATTTACAGGAAATCATACAATATTAATAAAAAATAATGTAAATTAATTAAAAAAATCAATGTTCAATTAAATGTGTTATTATTTAACAGACTTAAATATGTTATGTGGAAAAATATTCATAAATAAATATTTATACTTTGTAGTGAATATTTTCGCGGCCCCTGATTAGGGAAGCAATCGTATAGAGCCTTATTTATCAACCGGTGGTCCGCGGAGATTTTTGGATGGTCCGCGATGTGATATTATTTTGATAAACAATCGAATTTTATGGATTGCTTAATTATGTTTTTTTGTTACTGTCTGTTTTAACATATTTAAATATTAAATTTGAATTGTTGCAACTTTGTACGATTCCACATTATCACAAACGACCCGGGTTTCGCCCTTCGGCATCTTCAGGTATTCAATCACATGGATGCAACAGAACTGACAACTGCAACAATTCAAATTTGATATTTAAATATTGTTATATTAGCATACGGTGTTGCAAAATTAATTGTTTTGAATAAAAAATCAATTATATAAATATTTATTATTTTATTCCAATGTTGATGGTCCGCAAAACATTTTTCGATTTTTTGGTGATCCGCGATTGTAAAATGGTTGAAAAACTATGGTATAGAGGACGTGTAGAGATATGTAGAATTTATACTTAAAAAGACGCCGTGACTGAGTGTTAATATAGTTTTTAATTTGTTAAGCTAAACACTTTGTTAATTTTACTTCATTACAATATATTTCTTCCTAGTAAACAAACATTGAATAAGAAGTCTTTTAAAATTTATTTTGTAAAATGTGACTTACTTAGTTTTGCCTTTCAGGTGTCGAATGTGGTGAAGTAACTGTGGGCGTAGGGCCTACGAGTAAACTTCGAGTGTCCGTTGTGTCCCGAGGAGTTGGAGGCCGAGCCGCATTCAGCTGCGCCCCCGGATGGGGTCTCAGGGGTTCCGCAGAAACGTTATGTCTACCTAGTGGCGACTGGGCGCATCCTTTCCCCACATGTATAGGTATGCATACTTGATTTTGCTGAAGATTCTATAGCTGTGTTCATAATACGATAGATCATAGGTTCCCAACCTTTTTTGGGTAGCGACCCCCCAAAAACTTTGGGAACCTATGCAATATATGTTTTTTTTTTGTAAGAGGAACTTATGTTAAATACGTGTTTGTGCGTTTCAGAGGTGTCATGTCCAGCTCCGCAGCCTCCGTTGAATGGTTACTCGTTGGGCAGAGCGCCTTACAGGGCGGGAGATGTGGTGCAATTCAACTGTAATCCTGCACACATGATGCAAGGACAGCCTATCGTGGCCTGCCAAGACAACGCCAGATGGAGTGGAGAAACACCCAAGTGTAAGAAGACTATAGATCAGTGGTTCTCACGTGAAATTTCACTTTGGCCGCATTATAAACATCAGCGGTCCTATGGAAATGTCTCGTGACCGCACCAAATGCGATAAAAATAGTTTCGATATTTATTTTTTATATAGTGCGTTACACTGAATGATCTTTCACGACATACAGTTGTAGGTAAAATCGACAAAATTAATAAAGCAATTGTTGTTAATTCTTTATATTGACTTGATTCATGGTCAACGTATAACTTTGTCCAAAATTTTTGAACAGTTTAATTATTAAAACGGTCCTTTACTTAAACTCGCTTAAATGCTGGATAAGTCAGGTTTATTCAATCGATTTTAAAATAATTATAATTTTACAAATTTATTTGTAAAAATACATTTTTTTTATACATAGCAATATTTACTATAAAACTGTTGGTGGCAGCACATGAGAAAACTGCTATAGATTTTTATTATCTCTTCAATAACTTTGGCCAAAAAAATGCATGTGAAAAGACGAAGGATTTACCAGATTCTATTGATAATTGCGTTACTCTTTCTTCATTCAACAACTGGATGGTCATGTAGAGATTAACCTTTAAAACTCTGTGTTAAAAAAATAATCTATGAGACTATGGGGTGATTCGACAAACCCCAATACAAATAGCTTTATTCTCTCATGTTATATTAAAAAATTATTGTCAAGGCTTTTATATATCCCTATGTACCTGTCATAAATATTATTAACTGTTAATTGTAAATGCTATGTGCATACATATTTTTATCATTGTTTTGTTTTATTAAAAACTGGATCGTTGAGTAGAGATTAACATTCGAAAGACTGTGATCGAATGAATAGCATATAAGATGTTGTGGGGATTTGCCAGACCCCATATTACAATGAAAACAATGATTATTTGTTTATTTAGGTCGTTCAATGTTTCCAGATATAATATAAATTTAAATATATTTTTTTTTTCTTTAATATTTTTTTTGATGCATCTTTTTGGAAAGGTACACTATTTTCAACAATGAAAACAAATTTTTAGTACAATTTCCACAATATAATTAATGGTCTGTACCGGTTTTGCGCATCGTCAGGAAATGATTCTATTGAAATAAACAATGGCGCAAGAACTAAGAAAAAAAATATAATAGGCAATCGTACAATATACATCAATAAAATTAATTAACTTGAAAATAAATTGTTAACAATCTCTTGAAATAACAATCCGACAAACAAAATAAAGGCAAAACAGTTGTTTGTAATTTGTATCCTATCAATTAACAATGTTCGCGTTGAGCGGAAAAAATACTATAAAAATGTGTTTTTATTATTTAAAATAGAAAATTGTGTTTATATATACTAGAAAGGCCCCGTAATCAAAGGGTGAAAAATCTTTATTTAGTTTTTAATTTGCTAAGATTTTCTATGATTCAATTGAAACTGATAACGATTTTTTTGAATAAAAACATTTCAGGTATCCAGGCGTGCTCGTATCCTGGAACCACAATCTCCGGGAGAATGTCATCGGTTAAGTTCTACTACAAAATAGGCGAAACTATCAGCTTCACATGTGAACCGGGACTCAAACTCAAAGGGGCGGTCATGCTGAGATGTCTAAGGTAGAGTTCATATTTCAATTATACAGTGAACAGATTAAACAAAAAATACATAAAAATGTTTGCCTGTTACAGTTCTTCTTAACATAATGCGGACACAGTGAAAAATAACAAAACTATTTATGATCACAAGCAATTGAATTGTTAAAAGTGTCGTTTTAATTCTATTTATTTACTATTTGGGAGGAAGTGGTATGCTGGAAACATTTGCGGGAGTATACTCTAGAAATTTGTTAAGTTTTATATCGATCAGATGAATGATGTAGTAATGCGTAAAGGACAAACACACATACACAAATTAATTTTTACACATATAGGTAAACGTCATTCTAGTACCTTTATTATCCCGTTTCCATGACACTGCCGGCCCTTGGGTTAATTGAACAAAATCGATCTTTTTTTAATAATAAAAACACATTTTTAAGTACTTATTTCCCCAATGTATTTTATGATCAGGACTGCATTTGCTCATGGCGGGCATTACCAATTGATTAATGACAACACTATCAATCATTTCGTAATGCTCGCAATGAGCGAAATCGATACTGATCATAAAATACATTGTGGAAATAAGCGCTGCAATATGTAAAATTTGAATTGTTACAACTTTGTACGATTCCACGTGTTTTGTCACTAACTACACGGGTTTCGCATATCGGCATCTTCGGGCATTTTATCACACGGATGCAACAGAACTGACATGCTTACTGAAAACAGTTAGCTTCGTCTATATACCAAAGTTATCAATTACAGGAAAACCAGTAAATTACAGCTAAAACAAATTTAATAATTTTAATTTAACAATAATTAACACAATTGCCTGTGATAATTTTCATTAACCCCCAGAGACGAGGATTTTTTTTGCTATAAAAATTTAAAATTTAAAGCTATATTTTATCAACTTGTAGTCTAATACGTCTAGCAAAAATGAAATAAAAAAAAATAAACAATGGTTTCTTGAAGAAAAGCTGATTTGAGAGATGTTGCCGTATGGTCACGCTCGTCCTTACAGGGACCGTGTATACAAGTGTATTGCTTAGATGCACGTTGTGAATATTCATTTGTCGTAATGTCAATATTTCACATATTTTTTTTTAAAATTAAAAATCCATACAAGGAAGGAGTGAACTTAGTCACAAACATTTTTTTTTTCTAAATATTTATTGCTGGCCGAAGCTTCCAAAGCTTATCGGTTGCGTCAATTTTGGTATTATCGGCTGCGTGAATATACCTCGTTATTTGAATGAAGCAATCTCTTCACATCGAATCTGCTACCACCTCATTGTGCATCTTTTGTGACCCAGTAAAAAAATCCGAGTAATTTATTATACCCGGATAATATCAAAATGCCCAAAAAACATTTCATTTCTCCGCGCTTCACTGAAGGATTTGGGCAGTTTTTGAAGGCCGCATATTTTTAGGTTTCCTCAAAAAGATGTCGGATCATCTTCTCATTAAAAAAGAGTTCGAAGAGGTCCACGGGTGTCAACATGGAATATTTGGTATATTACACTCGTCGCTTTGTAGCTTACTCCTCTACCTGCTCGCCCCTGTGTGAACCACATTTCTGCAGGAGCATCAAGTTGACGCCTGCTCAAATTATTGATAACCCCCCCTTCATCTTCATCACCACTATCTTCATCGGTTAAAATATTTGGTTCGGGAGGACAAATGTAAAATATCCATCTCCAAATCTCTAAAATCATCGTCTTCACTTTACATGGGCTAGTTCCAATATATTTTATTTTTCCATCACTAAAATCTTATTAATATATCAAAGATTAATTTTATTTCAAGGTAAGAATTCATACAAAAAACAAAAAAGGAAAATAAAATTTCATATAAAAAAGATTGTCGATGGTAACAAGTAAACAAGTAAAGGCCGAGCGTAACCATACGGCAACACTAACCTTTGGGGTTGAAATACAGCTACACTGAAAATATTTTGAAATATTTACGACATTATCTATTTAGATCAACATGTTGTTATAAGAAATAAATTAGTGAAAGTTACGTAAGTAGTTTTAAAAAATATTGAAAATTTTTGAAATGTCCATTTTGAAGAAAATTTTTTTACCAAAAATAAAATAAAACGCGAGTGTATTTGGAAACTGTTTTTGTTGCCGCGGCTGCAGGATAACTGTGGTGAAGATCCTTGTTGACCGAAACTGAGTGATAGATGCGATTTTCAGGTAGAAAAGGAACCGCAATTGGGACAAATAGACCACAGTGTTTACTGTTGCAGTATGATCACGCTCGTCTCTGGTGGGTTAACGATCTTGTTAACGAGTCATTCTTGAAAGGGTTTTTCAACAAATATCAATCAACTTACATTAGAATATAAATGAGCTTTTCTTCTTTTTTCCTTTTTATATACAGAATACCTGCTATCAAACATCTAGTGATGAAGCATAAGAATTTACGTCATGAGATTGTCGAATCATTGAACCGATCTCACGTAAAGGGTACAACAAGGTGGAGTTGGGAAGATTGAGTTAACTTTAGTACTATACGATGCTAAGAGTTTATTTTTCATCAGTTCTGTTGCATCCGTGTGATAGAATGCCTGAAGATGCCGAAAGGCGAAACCGGGTTCGCTAGTGACAAAACATGTGGAATCGTACACAGTTCTAACAGTTCAAATCGATATCATAAATTACAACTAAGCTTTGTTGAAAAATCCTTCTGTTTTTATTATTTAAAATATCATATTTATCCATCTAGAAGTGACAGAACGCATTAAAAGTGAATTTTCGTTACTTGGATGGCCGAAACAAACCAAATGTTGACAGCTATCTCATTTTATACAGTTACATTAAATATGTTCATCTTGTGCCAATTTCATTTCGATATGTTATATTATTTATGTGTGTTATAGAAACGGTAAATGGTCGAACGCAATACCCATGTGTTCACGAGACTCGCAGATGGGTAACGAAACCTTCATCGGAGTGGAAGACGGAGAGAAGACTGCAATGCTAAGCGACGATCCTAGCCTCACGTCCAACTCTTCGGATCCTGTGATTCCGTCACTGGCTCCGATCACCGCATCGTCTGCGAAGAACTTCATCAGAGAAAAACTTTTTATCAAAAATAGTTTTGGTACGATAGCTTCGATAAAGGAAAACGCGTCAACAAAAGCGGAAACAAAGAGTGAAATGCCAGTAAACAAATCCAAAACTAGATAGGTTGCGAGGTTTCAGTTGAAATATTGGAAATTGATTACTAATAAAATGTGCACTGCGGGCTGTGTACATCCTGTATTGAAATTTAAACCTTAACCTTTCCAGGAGTATGGACGTACTAGTACGCCGGCGCGATTTTTTCGTAAAGGAGTATGGACGTACTTGTCGTATATGTCAACAATTATTGTGATAATATATTCAAGTGCTATGTATCAATGGTTTGTGATCCCTGGATTGTGCAAGTGGTTTTATTACGATAAAACTTTAAAAACCTAAGTTGTGCTTTTTTACAATGATTTGATTAAAAAAATGTTATGTTAAAAAAACTCCCTCCTCACAGCACGGTTTAAATGAATTAGTTACTCCTGGAAAGGTTAAGGATTGTGTGCGAAGAAGGAATGTTCAAAAACTACTGTTTAATATTTCAGTCATTTAAAATAATAAAGAAAAACACAAACACCATGGTTATTACTATTGCCTAAATTCAATATTTTTCAAATCATAACCGGTTTCGCTCGTTCACGAGCATTATCGATTTATATAATACGATTGAAACACAAGGTTATTTAAAATCAAAATTATCAGGTATACAAAACCAAAAGATTAACAACTAAGAAGAAGATTTGATGCAATCATTCAATACATATTGATAAATAAAATGTTGAGGACCTCTTAGAAATATACAAATTGTATTTTAAATAATAAAAACATATTTTTTAGTACTTATCTACGCAATATATTTTGTGATCAGGACCGGTTTCGCTCATCGCGAGCATTATCAACTGATGATGGATTTTCAGAGCTCTCAATGGATTATTGATTTACCTTAATTTTGTTTGAAAATTTTTAACTAGTGATAGCTGACATTTAATTTTTAAATTAATTCACATTGTTTGTATCGATATTGTATTATTTCATGTAAATTGTTTCTTAGTTCTTGAACCCATGCTTTTGTATACCTGCCACCATTAACTCAATTTTTTGGTATACATATATTTGCTTGTAAGTTGTATTTTATCAAATGATAATGATCGCGATGAGCAAAATTGGAAAGTAGTTCTAAGAAATGTATTTTTATCATTTAAAAAATCATGCTTTTCTATCAAGAATTGACAGTTAACATCTTGAAAAATAAACCATAATTTGTAATTAAAACAAAATCAAATTGAAATTCCATTAGAGTTCAGAAATCATCATCATCATCATCATTATCAGCCGGGGTCGATCCACTGCTGGATGAAGGCCTCCCCCTGTTTTTTTTTTTTCAGGGGGGGTTTGGACATAGCAACACCACGCTGCCCAGGCGGGTTGGTGTTCGGTTTTCTGTCTGGGTTTTCCTTCCCATAGCCAAGAGAACACGGCACTCGGTGTTCCCGAGCGGTCACCCATCCAAGCACTATCCGCGCCCAATGTTGCTTAACTTCGGTGATCGCACGAGAGCCGGTGCTTACAACGCGGTACGGTCGTTGGCTTGAATTAAAAAATATTATAATAAGTAATATGTGAGATTTTTTTTATAATCAAATAACCTGCATTTAAATATTTTCGGTAATATACTGAATTGAATCGTTAAAAATTTCAATAGGTTGTGAGAACGATGCGAATAAATTTTAAGTCAGGAACGTACTAGAAACTTCTGAAATACAAGTAAAAAACAGTTTTATCACTATACGAATGAATAGATTAATTCAGCGATCTTATCTAATCTAAATGAATATAAAATTGCGTTAGTAGTACTAAATTTGGTGTTTTTATTGTTTAAAAATTATGGCTTTCCACCAAGAAACACGTAACACAGTATACACTTTAAAAGTGCTCACTGACTTTGTTTTTTTGATCGTCATAAAGAAAAACTTTATTGCCAAAAACCTTCGTATAGGCTTTCAAATATTATATTTCTACCGAGAGAAAAAAAATCAAGGCTTTTGTCTCTTTATATTTTTTTAGACGTAACAATTTTGTGCCAATCTAGCAAATATTTATGTGTTACAATATGTCATTATTGTTTCGATTCTGTTATATAAATGGATCTAATTATTAACTCGCAGAATGACCAGGGCTGTATAGTCATCAAAAAAAAAAAAAAAACAGGACTTCAACGTTGACCAACAATATGACTTCGACTAAAAAGAAAGTTAACTTTTATCAGTTTTTTCCTAGCTTTCCTATTTATGTGCATTAAATTAAATATTAACCAACCAATCCGGCAAATTGTTCATTGAGATATTCTTCAAACTTGTCTAATCGATAAATTAAAGTCAAAGACTCAGAATTCTCGTTATGTGTATCGTATTGATTCAAATATGTTAAGCAAAATGTTCGCCGAAATCTAATTGCCAAAAAGAAAAAAATATTTAAATTTATCTTTATAAAACAAATTTAATCTAATTAACAGCCAAATGTATTATATTGTTTCTCAACCCATTGAATTCTACGTCTTTTAGGCACTGTTTTGGGAGAATATTTCTACCTTTGGGTATGGGAAAGTATAGCAAATTTAAATCAGATATATATTAATTGAATTGGCATTCACTTGGTAGATTTTTTACCGTGTTAAATCAGATATCTTCTGTTTCCGGTTCGCAATGTGCTATACGCTACGTGTTTATTTTTGTTCTGTTATGTGACATTAATTTAAGATTAATTTTGAATATGTCTTAAAAATCAAAGTATATTTTTATTATTAAAATATTATAAGGCATGCAACTAATGTAATATTTTATTTACTCATGTTAAGGCCAAAGAAATAATTACTCAGTGATTATAAATATATAATTAATTATAGAACTTAAGAAAATCGTCCCCAAATAATTAAAATTTTGACCTAATATCTATGGTTCTTTATTTCACAGTTTACGATATTGTTTATGTGTCAATAACTCTATGATAACTAAGATATGCGTTATGGAAATGTTTTGTGAATTTACTAATAATCTGTTAACGAGAGTATTATATCATATATATGTTGGGGGTTAAGAAGTTGGATCTGTATTGCGTTTTTTTAACCGATTTGTCAATTCATTTTGAAGGTATGGGTATAAAAACTTGTCTATTAATTCCCTCTTACCGTCTACTATTACTAATATGTTGTAGGAATAGAAAAGTCCTGTCCAATAGCCCAATCCGGTTAATCATACACTTTTTGTAAAAATGAGTTTAAACAGTTGGATAAAACGCAATTTTAGTTAAGAAAAAAATCACAAGAAGGCAATATCATAAAAAAAACACTACACAAATAAATGATTAACATATACCAATCACTTGTTTTTGAGATCCTAAATCGCCGGTCGGGGAATCTTGGTAAATTACCCCAAATGGGGTAAAAATGAAATTTTTGGAGGTAATGAGAAATTATTATTTTCCGTGTAAATTAATTCCATAAAAAATATTTAATTTAAATTTACAATAATTGTCACCTTTTCAAAATGAAGGGGTGATATCGACTTACGCAACAATATTTTGAGGTAATGGTTAAAAAAGTTTCCCGACCGCTGGCCTAAAACAAATAATAATATATTAATTATCGATTGTAAGCAATTTATATATAATATATTGCATTGTGTTTTTTCCAGTTTTTAATTTAAAATCGTATTATTTCTCAAAAAAAAAGAAAAAATACTGAATACCAATGCTGCGTAAGATTAGTGTCATGCAAATGCTCCTGATACTTGAGACCACTTGGCATCCAAGTTTTCAAACACACTGTATGTAACTAAATTTTTAATTTACTATGGGGTTGACATTTTTTGGGATTTTTGAGATGGCGTTTCTTAACCCTCGATATTTACGTTTGTTACTGTTAGTACTTATTCAAAATTAATCAAATATATTTGTTTTGTTTTATTTAGGGTTAAAAATATTAAAAATAAATAATTCAATCAATGCACAAAACATGCCAAAAATTATACGTATTGATAGGTTATAATAATAAATAGTAAATATATATTGTGAATAAATAATTATAGTATTTAAATTGAGCTAAATTTGTTTGAATTTTTTCTCGAATGAAAGAGAAAAGTTAACGGAATTGGTGAGAAAATATTTCACATAAATTAAATTTACACAATTATTGTATTTCATTGTGCTGAATAGGAGAAATTTAAAGAAAACAATATTTGAAATGTGTAAAAACAGTCTCACTCTCTCTATCTGCTTATTTCATAATTTGTTGAGACGGTAGACTGCAGTGTGTTGATTGTTAACATTCAAAAACATACGAGTGTTGAAAGCGTAAAAGCTTCTCAACTGTTGAGACAGTAGATGGCAGTGTTTGATTATTGACATTCAAAAATATCAAATTATCCTTTTCGTTGATAATTATAAACAACTTAAGCTGAAAAATGTAACATTTCAATAAGAACAAAAAGACGACTTTAAAATTTAAAATCACATGCCATTTATTAATTATATAATACGCAACAATTATTCAAAAACAACGTTTTTTCACGTAACGTCTTATGCCAGAATACCGAAAATAATAAATTAAATGTCATGTTTAGTTTCATGCATGTTGAAACAATATTTTTAATTTTCTTGCCTAATTTTAATAAATTTCTTATAAAAAATATTGAATAATATGTTTATGGTGACAGAGACATCTAGCCGCTAACGTGGTTATTGTAATAATTACTTAATTTTATTTTTCATAGATGTCAATTTCCAATGATTTAAAAAAAGAATTATACTCGGATGTCTACACACTAAATTAAAATAAATCTTTCATTTGGTAAATAACCGAAAGTTCAGTTAATGGCGCTTATAAATTTGGGTAGGTACTTTTCGGGTGGCAAAAATCATTCTGTAGTTTTGTATTATCATATATAATCATTTATGTGGTATCTTGCCTAATATCATATCATTAATGGTAAAGAGATTCCAGTAATAATTGAAATAAAATCATTATGAATTATTATTTAGTCAACAAAATCACTTGTAAATTATAAGTATTCCATACAAAATTGATTAATAGTCGAAAACGTTTAACACGAAAATGCTTAATGAGAAATAATGGTTAATTTACAATGGTAAGTTTTTTTGTATGATTACTTGAAGCCAAAAAAATGTTTCGGTTTCAGCCATTTTGTATTAATCGTTTTGGGACTAATATAATATTTAAAATATTTTGGCTATTTTTGAAACTTAAGATTTAGAGCTAGTCTCTTCCCCCGCCTATCATTTTTTCATAAGATATACCAGTGGCTCTTAACGTGGGGTGCACCTGCTCCTTGGTCTACTAGAAAAATTATTTCTTGAGACATTTTATTCAAACACATATTTTATGTGGCGCAAAAATGTATTTTCAGATTCGAGGGGGTGCCGATCACTGAAAAGATTTAGAAGCACTGATAATAATTGAGAATCAATCAATCAAACTATTATAATATTCCGTCATTCAATACTTTTTTATCTATTGTAATCAAATAAATTAACATTTTTTTGCTACATGTAAACTTTTAATGTCAAACAAAATAACTGTCCCTAAGTGACATCACTTCATAAATTTGGTCATATTTACATATTACTTACATTAATTTACAAATCATATTTATAGAATAAAACACAATTCTTCAATAATATTTTCACAATTTTACATTATCAAGATCAGGACCGGGTTCGCTCACTTAAAGCATTGTTTAAATTAACGGGTGTATAAAATTAAGAAAATTATTTACGCAGGTTTTAGCTGTTTAACCATTTGTTTTGTATACCTGGGTAATTAAATGGTATTTACTAATTTTTTTCTTTATAAATAATCTTGTTTTGATTTTTATTGTGTTACTTGATAATATTCGCAATGAGCGAAACCGATCATATTAATTAATTAAACCGATATATTAAAATGCATTGTTGTTTATATTAAGTACGAAAATTAATCTCTGCTTTGTATTAAATATTTAAAATTAACATTGTTATAAATCAAAAAAACTTACATATCAAAATGTTCTATTGTAATAATAAAATGAATTAACATGATTGTCTTTGGATATGTCTATAGATGTTATTTTTTGTCTTTGAAAGATACCTCGATGTATATATTATGGAAAATAATTAACTCTTATTGCTTAGCGTGTTTTAAAAATGTGTAAATAAACTTTCAACTGCTAGCCGTTTTTTTTATTTATTTTAAAAAGTTTTTTCACTTTTCAATCCAATTCAGCACATTTATGGCGGGAAAGAAAAAATTACCCGCCCATTTCACAGTCGCTTAACATAAGAAAGTGTATTCCTAAGTTTTCAGTTGGTTGTACTTTAAAAGGTGAGAAACATGTATCTGCTCATTTATTTAAGACGAGTATTATGTAATTATACTGTTCAAGAAGATCCCAGCTTTACATACATCAACAAAAAATATCTTTCTTATCCTTTACACATAAGCACTTACAAATTATGTATGAACAACAATGAATAAAAATCCTTAGAATACATATAAGCAGCTTACATTTAAGATATCAGACATTTACTGCTTATTAGTGTTTAGATATATACCAGCAGCATTAACCCATTCTCTGTTGATCGCTTTTTGTTAGTCTAGTAATAATCACATATTAAAATGTAATTGTGAATAAAAAAAAACAATAAGGCAAACGATTTATATTAATTAATTTGATGATCATTTAATTAACACATATTTTTAACACAATTTTAAAAAGGGGGTCACTGAATAACGTTGACCAGAGTTGGAAGAGAAGTTGAAAATTGTCTTAAAACGCAATGATTTTTTGCAAATAATAGTGGATATGTCATCAACACTTTGATGAAGAACAAAGTAAATCAAAATTTACTAATTAAATTTTTAAATCTAAATGAGGTAATTTTGTGGACCCCTTAATGTGTATCGTTAATAATTATAGCAGTTTACGCCAAAAAATTAAATATTTAATATTCTCAAAGATTGGGAGGTTCTGTTTTGATGACATATGGTCACTTCCGCCAGCCATTTGAGGTATAACCTACGGGAGCGCATGCGCGTCGCTTCCTGTGCATCAAGACACCGGAAGCTAGAAGTCCGCTTGTGTTTCTATCGAACACTTTTTAAAATTAGCTTTAAAAACCATGTACAAGTTTATGAGCGCGGTAAAACAAAGAAACTGTGTTTTTTATTTGTTCAAATTAAGAAAACGAGAAGAATAATAATATTTGGGCGGGTGGTGGTATAGCAACCGCTTCTCCGCAAATTTTTAAACTGTCATATATACATGTTTTAATAATTATAAGTAAATAAAATACAAGTTTATTGTTTCTGTGAACGAAAATTAGGTTGCTAAAAATCACTATCATACGGTGTAAAAATGTTGTGCATATATCTATATATTGTCGGATTGTGCTAATAGAGGTTTCTCAGCACTTGCTTGCGAGCAAGAATGTCATTTAATGGCTTAGAGGGAGGCGCTTGCAGACCCTTTAATTGCAAATTTATAATGTCCTAATTAATAATTAGGGGCATTTTTTGGGAAATATAAATTCAATGCATTCTGGGAATTGAGATTTCCTACATGTATTTAACGTATATGGTCTTAAATCCAATATTGCTGAAGACGCATAAGTGATGTCATTCATAATGGAAAAACTTTTCCAAGTATTGCTGAATTTCAGTTCAATATCATAATTCAGCTTTTTCAAAATTGACTGAAAGATTTTCTTAAGACAGTATATTTTGAAAGTTGAGACGATATCTTAATCTGACAGTTGAATCATCGATGGGTAAAATCGCGTTAAAGCGTTAAAAAAATAACAAACAATTGCGTAAAATCGTGTTAAATGAGGACTGAGTATACCATGTTATTAACATTTTCCTAGATTGATTTTTATAATAATAACGATATTTTTTGATAGCTATCAGATGGTCAAAACTTGGTATAGTTTGCTCAAATTAATAAGATTTGATAATATATTTTTTTTTTATGATATATAATCGTGTTTGTAAAAAACGGTGCGTGATATAAAAGGCCATAAAAGATGTGATTTTGAAACTGACCGACATTTTGAAATGGTGATTGACTTATCGTTGATTAAAAGGCAGGAAAAAATTTTTCGTTTAAAAGTAATTACTTATATTAATTCAATATTAAAGTGGAAAGAGAATCAGATACAGAGACCCCGTTTTTACGTGTTCATAATTCGGGTTTTCCCGCTTTTTGCGTTCATATTTTTTATAATCCCGTTTTATTTAAGCGCGTTTCATACTCACATGCGTTGAAAATTCGAATCAAAGAGGGTTGAATAAACATTGCATCCCCGTTTTTACATTCCCAGAAGTCACATTTTCCCGCTTTTAGCGTTTATTTTTTTACAGTCCTATTTTATTTCAGCACACTAGGCACCTGTTTTTTCGCTTTCATTTCCCGGAATTTACGTTCTAAATGTAGCTTCGAACTAAATGTATCTGAAATAGTTTCAATAACTACTGTTTCGATCAAAATGATATTCTATGATTATCATTTTCAAATTTGAACAGCATTTTTTCATTATAATATTATATTGTAAGTCCACTGAGTTGAGATTATGATGGATTGGAATAAAATATATTTTGAATTACTTGTTATTCCCGCTTAAGCTTGAGTCGAATTGAGATGTTATTTTGAGTTCTGTGTTGACATATAAAAAAAATATTATTACCAAAATATATTATGAAGTTCATTCAGGTGTTGCAATAAAACCGGTATTTATTTATTTTAACACACCCGCCTCTGATAAACGTACGCAAACTATTGATAATTGGTTTAATCGCCAATAATTATCATGTTTGAATTTTTAAATATTTTTTACCAACCTACTTAAAAGCAGGGCCGCGGAGTTGTAGTCAGACGTACTTACTGCTATATATATATATATAATATTATATAATAGTATAATTTATGATATTGACTGAAGGTGCTCGACGGAATTTCAATATCAAATTTGAATTGTTACAACTTTGTACGATTCCACATGTTTTGTCACTGAAAGAACCGGATTCTGTTCCATCCGTGTAATAGAATGCCTGAAGATGCCGAAAGGCGAAACCCGGGTCGTTAGTGAGAAAACGTGTGGAATCGTACAAAGTTGTAACAATTCAAAAATATATAATAGTGTAAAACAAAATTGATCTGGATGTGTGATGTGGCTCTTGACCAGCTTACACTTAACGTTTTTTTCCTTCGGGCTGCATCCGATTTTTGCTTCTCTAAGTGGGCCGCAACATATTTATAGTTACCTGTAAATATTACGTATACTATACTGCGTACATATGTACGTATTATGATTTAAAAATAATACCATTTATGTATTCAGGTATTTTTCAAAGTTAAAAATAACATTGAATGTTGAATAAAAAATATGTTTATGTGTACAAAACTACCAATTAATCCAAAATCTTAGATTGTTTACTTAAAAGTTAATGTGAATTTTGGTATTGAGTCAAAATTTTAAATGTCTTCGTCAAATCAAAATAATAGTCAAATAGAAATATATTTGATGTATTTAATTATTTTGGGCCTCAGGTTGAGTATAGCTGTTACAGAAAGAGAGAAAACTATATTTTTTATTTAAAAAATGTGTTCAGGAGCATTGGAACGGTTGTATGTGGTGTAAACAGGTGCAGTTGGATTCGGAGTCACGAAGTCACGGTGTTATGCTCGGAGTCGTGAAAAACGAATGACTCCGACTACTTATTCGATTAGACGATTCTTAGAAATATCTCAATGAACAATTTTCTCGATTGGTTGGTTGATTTTTAATTTAATGCTCATAAATAGGAAAAATATAAAAAAAGCTGAACGAATTAAGGTTCTTTTAGTCGAAGTCTTGTTGTTGGGCAATGTCAGAGTCAGATTCGTATTTTTTTTAACAAATTCACAGCCCTACTTAAAAGTCATTGAAGAAAAGTCTAAGTGGTTATTTTAATATATATTTTAAGTGGTTTTTGACGTTTAACCAACTAACTGCTTACATCTCAACTGTTGAGACAGCAGATTCCAGAGTGTTGATCATTGATACAGATTTTAAGATACTAAGAAATTGTTAAATTGATAGCCATTAACTTAACTTTCATTCATTCTATTCAACTGTATTCTATTCATTCTGTACATCTATTCTATTCATATTCTCGTCGACAAAAAGAAAAGAAAGTTTTCATAACAGACTTCTGTTAAAAATCTACACTAAAAAACTACTGTAAGCAGACATTAAGTATTTTTTTTTATCTTTCTAACTCCGAATGTATGTATTCCCATTTATTAAGATTTTTACATTCAGTCCTATTAAAAACCTTAAGAAACCGAGACTTTCTATAATTCCTGGCTGCCACGAAGATACAATTGACACTTAGAAATAATGGCGGTAGTGTTTTTAGCACAAAAATGAATTTATTTCTTACGCAATATTTTCTGCCAGAATAAATTATATTTGCCACAGTCAACGCTCTTGTATGAAATTAAATCATATTTATTGCTTTTATCATCACAAAAGTCGATGTTAATGAGTCGACCAATGAATTAAATTTCATGCGCGTGCATTAATCGCTTTGAGAATATCAATGAAAGACAATAACTGTAAAACAAACACCTCTCACAAATGTTAACAATATCTTAGTGAGAAATATTGTTAATTTGTAAAAGCCATTCTGTCTGTCAACGTATTTTAACTGATTGTTTTGATTCATGCTCTGCTGACGTTTCAACTGTTGAGCTTAGAGTGAATTGATTTTCGATAATTTAAATATTAAAAACATATCAGACAGTGAAAAAATAGCAATGTATTTTAGTTCTACAAAATAGAAAAATTCTAAAAAATAAAATAAAATTGTAGAACTAAAATACATTGCTATTTTTTCACTGTGTTATAATGGAGTTCAACTAAGTAAATGCCAATTCAATCAATAAAAACATATTTTTTAGTTCATGTTTCCGCAATATATTTTATGATCAGGACCGGTTTCGCTTATCGCGAGCATATTCAGCTGAAAAGTTGAAAAAACATTTGGAATCGCACAAAGTTTCAACAACTCAAATTGAATATTAAAGCAGAAAATATTATAACACGATATAAAAATAGCAATGCATTTTAGTTCTACAAAATTTATAAAATATATAGTTGATAGCTATTTCAGCTTAGCCTTCATCAGATCTACAGTTCAAATGCATTGCTATTTTTCACCGTGATATAATGGAGTTCTACCAAGTAAATGCCAATTTAATCGAAGAAAATATTATCATTATAAAATGGTTTTTTGTCGGGGGCCCGAACATTTTTAGAACCCGGCCCCATAATGCTTCCGCCAGCCCTGCCTTGATTGAAGGGGTCTGAAGCCACGTGTCTGTCTGTGCAGGGTACATGCGGTGGGAATATTGTCTACTGTATATGAAATCCAATTAAGTAAGGGGGTTGAGCATTAGAGTGTTTCGATCGATATTTAAGTCTGCGCTGTATTCAACCCTTAAAAGTTTTCTTGAAAAAAAACAAAAGTCGATCAACCATCACAATGTTCTTTTTTTTAATTTGGAACTTTGTTCAAATAATGTAAATTTACTTTATACTGAGTAAACAAATAACTTTACAAGTGTTTTCTGTTACTTGGTGAAAATGCATTACATTTAAATAATAAATCACAATGTTTAGTACTTGTTTAATATCAAGAACAGAACCAGAAGTCATAATCGAATTTTAATATATTTTTGATTGAAAATTAATAAATAAAAATAAAATTTTACGATTACCTAAAAAATACTTTTTAATTCTTAAGCAATTATTTATTTTTAAATAATAAAAACACATTTATGAGTACTTATTTCCACAACATACTTTTTGATCAGGACTGGTTTTGCTCATCGCGGGCATTATCAACTGATCAATGCCTTTCCATCAAGAAGTAAATGTTAACACCTTAACAGTGAACAATTATTTAAAACAAAAATTGAACTAGACAAAATTTACGTATATTGATTGAATTGGCATTTACTCGGTACAACTCCATCATAACACGGTGAAAAACACTCGGTACAAAATTTTGTGGAACTGAAATACATTGCTAGTTTTTCACCGTGTTAAAGTTTAGATCGTTTAATTTCTAAAATTTCTGGTTTATCTAATTCTAAAGACTTGTTATTTAGAATGAAATTGTTATTTTAGTTCTTGAACCTAGTATTGTATACTTGCTTACTATCAACAGAATTGTGTTTACTAACAGTTCTGTTTGTAATCAGCTGATAATGTTTGCGTTGAGCGAAACCGGTCTTTATCATAAAATTTATTGCGAATGCAACATTTTTAAAATTAAAATAACACACCTTTCCGTCAAGAAGTGACAATTAAAATCTGAAAAAAGAATGATAGTTTTACTCTTTTATGTTTGAGTGTCAATTATAAGTACACTGTAATCACATATCTCAATATTTGAGACGTCAGCAATCATCTCAACGGTTGAAATGTCAGCAGTCGAAAGGTTAAAATAAAAACAATACATGCCAAACGCCGCCGGCCTTGTTAGCGTTATCTAATATAATGAAGTACAGAATTGGCTTGTATGATATTTTTTTTTCTATTTTACAGGAAGATTTGTGACAATCCCTAGATTTTCTTGTGGAATATTTTCCGTTTTATACCATTGTATAGTGTTTTTTATGCGGCACTATATATCACGTGTTTGTTATGTGAGTGTGTCGCTTACAAGATAAATATGCGATTGTATGTGTGACATCAGTTTCACGACAGGTAAGATGATAGTTCACCACAGATGAGCGGTGAATGCTTACAGGGTACAGCTAGGAAGGCTACCCTATCTTTTTTTTTAAATGTTAGGAATTATTTTTAATTTGAATTTTCATGGTGATCGAATTAATTTTGAAAATTAAAAATATTATTTATAATACGTTGAGTGCTCAAAAATCACTCAACGCACCACATTTATATGTTTTAATTAATAAAAACTAAACTAACTATAAAATACTAACTAATTAAAAAAAAATGATAATGCTCGCGATGAGCGAAACCGGTCCTGATCAAAAAAAATATTGTGGAAAAAGTACTAAAAAATGTGTTTTTATAATTGAAAATAGCATGCCTTTCCATCAAGAACTGACAGTTAACACTTTAAAAATGACATTTATATGTGCAGCACATATAACAAATAGTTTGTAGCAAACGTTTGCTAATATCTAATACCATACAAGCTTAGGGTAAATATTTATAGGTGGCGCATAATCAGCGTTTCTCAAATATAGGTGTTAACAGCGATCGTGTTAAAATGCAAAATATCATGCCTTTCCATTAAGAAGTAATAATTAACACCTGTAAAGTAACATATTTTTTTCGTAATCGGCAGTCATTCATGTTTCGTGGATTAGCCTTTGAAGTGAGACTGTGTGCGGCATTTTCCTATTGTAGTAGCACGCGCCATGCTTTATAAAGGTTGACATTCACGCAATATTGCATTTGTTTTTTTTTATATACAATGTTTAGCTGGGCTAATCGCAGATGACGCTACGAGACTCGCGATGCATATTTAGAAGATAATTAACCACAACCATCTATAGTTAATAATTATAAAATATTAGTTCTGTTTTTTTAACCCTCTGATGGTGATAGTTGATACTTAAAAATAAAAGATGGTTGAAAGTGTAAAATTTTTAGTTTAAGAATTTATTTTTCAACTAAAATATCATCATATCTGTCCACATATTTTCATCAGTTTGCTTAACACCAATACTGCTGAATATTTTATGTGATTCAGCAGGAAACAGGTTAGTTATGTCAATCTTTTGAGACGGGTGAGTGTTTATTTTGAAGTCTTGAATCACACTAACGTCATTTAACAACCTCTCACAGCAGTGTTTCCCAACCTTTTTATCCCATGGACCCTAAATATGAAAGAAATAATCTGTTGCCCCCCGGAAAAAAACTTATTTTATTGGAAAAATTTAAAACAAACAAAAGAATTTAAAATATTAAAAAAAAATACATTTTTAGTATTAACTTCCACAGTATATTTCATGATCAAGACCGGTTTCGCTCATCGCGAGTATCATCAATTGATGAACGAAACCGATCCTGATGATAAAATGTATTTTGGAATTAAGTATTAAAAATGTGTTTTTTTATTTAAAATATCATGCCTTAAAAATATGTGTGTATATTGCTTTTGCATCGTCAAAATACTATAAAAATAAAGTTTAAAATTAAACATATAAGCAACTAAACCAAAAAACAAAGCTAGCAAGCAAGTCAATCAAGCAAGCTCATGTAAAATCTAATTAAATACACTGAGAAACTCACTTTCGTCTATATGGAATATGTAGATATCAGAAGCAATACTGTTTTAGCATTATTAATCCTCTTACTATTGGCATCACCGTTGGAAGTCTGGTTCTACACGTTAGAAGAACAAACAATTCATGTCCACTATTTCTCAAAATATATTTATGTATATTCGGGTTATAAGATAAAAACCAATGCAGCGTCTATTGCGTTATTCGAGTGCAAAAGGTTAAATAGGAAAAATATAGAATTTTTAGATGATTAACATTCCACCGAATGAATAGTATACATTGTCACAATTGTTTGCTTGTGTACATTATATTAAGATAACGAATTCTGCGCAATATGACAAAATAAGTGATAATATTCTTGATATGACTGCAAGTGCACACCGTGCTTAATTTTTACAGGTAAAAATGCAACCAGCGCATATCAGACCGTTAGCCAGTCGACCGCAGAATGCCGCGGCGTGCACATCTGCTCGCAAGTGATTTACGAATTTTATCTAAAAAAATAATTATCACGTAGATGCCAATTAAAGATTACAATTTTTCCATATGTATCTCAATAAAGAATGTTTATATCAGTGATTTTTGTTCTGCGATGTGAATTTTAAATGTTTGTATGTGTAATTGTTTTTGTTATTTGATCAAAGTGTTTTAAAAGTGTTAACTTGAGTGAGAAATTGTTTTTTTTTTTTTTTTCTTATGAAATTGTGTGCTCAATAAATACGTAGATGTGTTTTGCTCACTACTGAGTCACTGATAAGGAATATAGCGACGGTAAATATGTAAAATAATAATACTACTGCAATAAAATGAATCTGTGATCAGTGCCGGATCGTGCAATTTGTGGGCCCAGGGTGGTACAATTTAGAGGCCCGATTTTTCGAACCACAAAAAAACTTGTTGCGAAATTTATGTTCTACGCTCATTTTATATACAAAAATATACATTACAGCGAAAGTATATTTTAAGTGAAAATACAGTTTACCAATAAATGCAGCGGAAACGTACTAATCCTGTCGACTGTCGGTAACATAATGTTGCCATTGTTCGTTCAAAAGTATATTTCAAGTAAAAATATATTTTGTCAATTTTAGTAATAAAAGTGTAGCAAATACGTTAACTATTGCTACGTTGTGCAGTATTATTGAAACTATAGTTGGCTTAAAGTGTTCTGCTATTATTAAAATTGTCGTCGAAAGAAATTTTAGCCATTCAAAAAAATTCAATTGGTCAATTGTAAAATATAATATATCTTTAGTTAATTTTGTCTATGGTTTCAATGAAATTTATGAAACGGATGGAATAACACTAGAATGGAAGAGGCTTAGAAATATTAACTCTTTTTATTGACATTTTAGAATTCGAAATTTGAATATTGAACTCAGGTCAGTCACGCTCAAATCAGAACGTCTGGAAACCCTGCATAGAATAGTCTTTTTTGATTATATTGATGATGACGTGATAAGAATTGGGTGGGATGTATTTTCACTGATATTTAAGTAGAATCATATTTTTATGTCATTGCTGTGACTAAAGTAAAGTAAAATATTTGTAACATCTTTTCATCAATAGTATTTCATAATCAATGTCAAAGGATTTTGAATGTGAAAATAATTTGAAAAGAAAAATGCATTTATTTTTATTCATTCAAATCAAATCATATTATAAGAAATTAATATATAACAAATGTTGAATACAGAATTAAAAAAACGTGAGCTATTTTTGGGCCCCTGAGTATTGGAGGCCCCAACGAGCGCCTATTACGATTATGGGGTGTTCCGCCACTGCTTTTTATGTAAACTATTATACGCCTAAAGATTTTGTAATTATATAGTAAATTCAAATAGCTTTGTCACGATGAATTGGGCTATAATTAACAAACAATTAATAAAGCATGCTTAATTGTTTTGAGAATTATAAATCCTTGATGATAAAATATTATTTCATTATAAATAAATTGATTCATCATGTTTTATATCACAATTCATGTGGTATATGTATTGTAATATTTTTAGACAAAAAAGTTGTATAATATACATGAATTGATTTTGAAGTCGGAAGATTCGCAAATCTCATGTCCCACTTTTAAATAATAATTGACCGTAACCGGTTCTAATAATTTTTATTTTACTGTGTTTAGAAACATGTCCCAAATTCATTTTAGCGAGGAAATAATTAATCAATCTAAATTTCTAACCCGTTAACTGCCGAGATATTTGAAAGATATTCCAGTCTTGAACACATAATAGTGTTTTTTTAGATAATAATAACAGTTTTTTTAGGAATTAATTCCACAATACTTTTTATGATCAGGACAAGTTTCGCTGTAGATCATAAATTATATCGTGGAAATAAGTGCTGAAAAATGTGTTTTTATTATTTAAAATATCATACCTTTCCGCCAAGAAGTGACAGTTGACACCTTAAAAGTGACATAACAGTGCAATAATTAATGCTATCGATTCAATTTAATTGACGGAGTTTCAATATCAAATTTGAATTGTTGAAACTTTCTACGATTGTCAGTTCTGTTGCATACGTGCCGTAGAATGCCTGAAGATGCCGAAAGGTGAATTCCGTGTCGTTGATAAAACATTTGGAAATGTGTAAAGTTTCAATAGTTCAAATTAGTGTAATAGTGTTTGTGTTGAACAGACTTATGAAGATTATCAGAACAAATTAGATCTTACACTGTTGAGTGTCAACATTCTGCAATAGTCGTTAGAAGTCAGATGTGTAAAAAACATTTTAGTTCACGATGACCTGAATGGATTGGTTGATTTTCATAAACTTATTTTTTATGTCATAAAAAAAGATAACAGACAATCGAATATATTTAAAAAACAACTGAAAGTCGTTTAACAAAAAGAAAACCAAAAATTAGTTTTTAGCCATCTTCACGTACCTTATTCTAAGTAACGCCACTGGCTTTGTGAGCCACGAGCTAGTAATAAAATATAATAATATACAAAATTTGACCAATGATAGAAGAAAAAATATCGAAGAAACTGCAATTATTGATAAAAACTACTTAAATATGGCAAATTGCCTTTGCTTTTGGAGCAACGATAGTTTCATAAATTCAATCACAAAACAATTATTTGCAATTTCAGTACTATTAAATTTTATATATAATATATTTATCAGAAAATTATTTTCTTATTCTTGAACCATTTGTTTTGTATTCGTGTATCAATCAGTTAAGAATATTAGCGATGAGCGAAATCGGTCCTTATATTGATACTAAAAAAATGTGAAAATGGTAGTTAACATTGTGTTTTATTACTTAAACGCTTTTTCACCATGACGTGATTTTTTCTTATAATAATATGTTTAATGTCTCGACATTTTTTTTCATAAGTTGTTTATTTATTGAATTATTACTAACAAATGATATACTGTTGATAAAATGTTTGTTTCCGGCGTGATAATTTTTACTTTACACTAATTTTCCCTACAAACAAACGTCAAAATAAATATTTCAATTTTCGAACACTGATTCTCTGTTTGAAATTTGAAAGTCGGAGAGTATTGTATGATAAATAAACTGTGTGCTGTGTAGAGTTCCATTTTCGAACACGTGTATAGCAAAGTTTAACGGGCATTAAGTTTTTTATTTGTGTAATTTTTTTTAAAATTCGAACAACTTAACCTCAAAAATGTTTGCGTGCTACTGTCATATTAACCTTAAACGTCTTTTATACAATACTATTTTAGTAGCGAGCGTGATACAGCTCAAAACGTAAGTTAATAATAGTGTAATGAGATTATTTCAATGTCGGACGAAAAAATATTAACTTTCTTTCTCTAGTCGTTTATTATTAACTTGTCAGCCATTTTTGCGGGTCATTTACGTACTTATTTCAAGAGCGGACATTTTTGCAAGGTCTTGGATAGTTCAGCATTTTTTTTTTGTAAACGATGATATTTTTAAATGGTAAGAAAGGGCAAATCAAGGGGAAAGGTTTTTTGTCAAAGAAATTATGAATTTTTGAGTGGATGTTTTGTTTATATTATGTTACAGCGAAATTAAATTTTAAATGAAAATATACCAATTCAGGCAGCGAAAATGTGTCAAGCCTGTCAATTTTTGTATTATAATGTTGGAAGCTTTGAAAAATTGTGTTCGTTAGAAAAAAATGTTAAAATAAACTCAAATTCAAGGTTACACAATAACAATTCAAATTCACTTTGACTAGTAAATGTATGAATTAATTTGTTCGTGTTTATGTTGGAACGAATAAAGAGTAAATATAATTTACAAATCCGGACAATAAAAATGTATTAAACTTGTCAACGATGTTCTGCTGTTAACGTTTTTACTAAAACGTTTTGTAACGGACGAAATGCCAATGATGTTCATCTGTTATAATTTATATATAAGTTCTATGTTACATTATGACAATTGAAATATACTTTAACTAGTCAATGTATGAATAAGCTGGTATGCAAAATTTTCTCATTTGAAAGTATATTAAACCTGATATTCAGATACAATGAGACTATGCTGGAGTATGATTTCACTAAAACATCAGTAAAATGTATTTTAACTTAATTGTGTTAACGAATGAATTTTTTATATTATATATAAGAACGTTTATATTGTACAATGATGTTGCCACTGTGCTATGATCTGATTAAATATGTATATAAAAAAAAATACTTTTCTAATGTCACGGTCAACTTCAATTACAACAATAATAAATAATTGTGCAAATTAACAACTCATTAATAGTTTATAAGTAGCCAGCAATTGTCTAAAACACAATAAAAACGAGTTGCGTTTTAAAACATTCGTTGCTAAAACTGAATAATTCTAATGGTAGCATGATAACAGAATAATCACTGAAAAAAAGATAATATTTTATCATAAGCTTAGTAAATTATTTATGGTTATTTATTATTTACAACTAGGATATTATTTACCTATAATAAAAATTAATGACCTGATATAAAATTTTAAGTAAAAAGAATATATTGCACTTTAATTCAGTTAATAAATTTCTTTTCTCAATCATAAAATTCTATTGAATTCATTTTAAAATCCTGATTACGAATGTAATACTCCTAGGCCTCATATAACACGGTTTTATACAACACAGACGTATAAATTGTGACATATTTTTATACAACACGTTTTATATAACACGGCTTGAGGAAAAAAAATAAAATTAAATGTTGAATGAACCAACATAATTAATGACTCGGAAAGCAGTTGCAGCGAAGTAGCTACATGTTTCACATTTAATACAATATATGACGGCTTGGAATTGGCTAATAAATTAGATTTTTATATTGATAATGACCTTATAATGCAGGGATCGCCAACCTTTTTATACCTAGAGCGCATTCTAAAATATCGGTAGGGTGGCGGGCACCACCCATTTTTTTTAACGGGTATTTATAATTAGACGTGATTAATTAATTAAAAAAAGATCTGTACGTTTATTGTCACTATATAATAAACTTAGTTAACCAAAAAAAAAAATAGATCTCTAACAAATATATAAAAATAATTTACATTTTTAATTACTGTGAGTAAGAAAGTTATCCTTTATAAGGAAATGCATGAAGATTTAAACGCTAAAAGCAGACAATCGCTCTTATTAACCTTATAAGTCCTTCGATTATGAAGGACTTAACTCACAACCGTTCTCGAAAAAGAGTAAAAAATATAGAATCCTAAGTGAAACCGATGGTGAATGAATGGTGTATTATATTATTAAAGTTTCTTTTAATTATTATGTAAATATATATATTTTTTTATTTATAGAAATAAAGTACATATTTATTCAAATAAACAATCACCAATTTTTTTTTTGGAACGCAAACCTTAATTTTGTATGAACTTTAAACCTTGTATAATACGGATTCGTATTACACGAGTTTTTTTGGATCCATATAGCCGTGTTATACGAGGCCCAGGTGTACAATAAACGAATGTTAACACTGATAAATTATTCATATCGGATAAATTCTAAAGTCAAATTAATCATGATATTAATCGACTCGTCGTGGAACATAACAGCATAATTCAACAGCCATACTTATGAATAAATAGACATGTCATAGAAAGAAAGAAGTGTTCCATTTTTGAATTGCGAATGACTATGCAATATGCATAGACGAAACAGAAATATCAGTGCAACTGTATCAAGAATTCATAGACAATAATGCTGCGATATGTGACATGCATTTATATCACATTGCATATATAATTATTAAGAACGACGATAAATCAAATTCCTTTTAGAATTTAATTACTAATTATTTTTTTGACTTATAAATTACATGTTTTAAATAATATCCGAGTATTGATTAATGTTAATAAAGCAATGTTCTTTCGAGTTCCTTGATTTTTTTTAATTCTTGATATTGATTAATTTGTCATCAATTTATAAAATATTGATTTTTATTGAATTTAAAGAAAGATTTTCTTAAATTGTTGTAGTCTCTAGTACTCTGTAGATTTCCATGTGCTTCGTCACTCACAGGTCGGGTTTCGCCTTTCGGCATTTTCATATATTCTATCACCTGTGTGACATGCCTGAAGATGTCGGAAGGCGAAACCTTGGTCATGAGTGACAAAATAAATTAAAATACATAAAGTTTTCAAAAATAAAATCAAAATAGATAAAACCGTTTATTTTCGATCATTCTTTTTACTGAATTAGGTATTACAGCTAAAACAAAAAGATTCTGTTTTTAGCTCAATTTAAGAACATTTATTGCATAAAAATATAATCAGTCATAATTTACGATATCGACTAAGGATCCTTGATGGAATTTCAATATCAAATTTAAATTGTTGCAACTTTGTAGATTTCCATGTGCTTCATCACTCACGGATTTTCGCCTTTCAGCATTTTCATGCATTCTATCATATGCAATGCCTGAAGATGCCGGAAAGCAAAACTCTGGTTATGGATGACAAAATTTGTGAAAATTGCAGTTTCAACAATTAAAACTTAAATAAAAAAACCCAAATATTTTGAATTTAAATTAAAAAATAATACAAAATAAATTCGATTAGATTTTTTCGAGCCACTATATATCGACTGAAAGATAAAAAGGGATACAAATATCAAAAATAACAAATTTAAAGTTTAAATTTTGATTTTGACAGAGCCAGGACTTTCAAATTCATGAATATTTTACAAATGACTTTTTTTTTATAAATACTGCTTATATACAACTTACATTTCTAAAATAACAATGTAAAGTTTTATGTAGTGGCTGATAAAAATGCTATTAAGTCACCAAGTATTAAAACCAAATAATAAATCAGTTCGTATACAAATATAATACATCCTATACAGGGTTGCCACACGTGCCGATTTGAGCGTGACTGCCCTGAGTCGAGTTTGTTTTTTTCAACTATAATTTAAAACGTTTTACTGTCGTTTAAGTGAAATTTCGTCCTAGCACATTTTCATCAAATTTAATCAGTTAATGATGTTCGCGATCAGCGAAACTGGTAAACATTATTGAAATATAAGTAAGTGTTGTGTTTTATTATTAAAATATAATGCTTTTTCATTGAGAAGTGACAGTTAAAGCGTTAAAAGTGATATTACCTTATCATAAATCGAACAATACTTTTTTACGCAAAAATATTATATATTTCAACCGATACTTGTCAGGGATTTTACATTCGTTGCCTAACTGTCCTTTAAATCATTTCAAGTTAAATTTTGATTTAAATCTTGTAAACAATTTTAAAACGACCAATGTAATTATAACGTCGCAATCAATAGCTGAAATTTATTTCGACAAGCATACACACTAAATCAAGTATAGTTTCATTTGTACTTTGCAATGAAGTTACATTTGACATTCACTGCTTTAATAAAAAAAAAACTATATTTTCACTAGTGAACATATATTTTCCATTACAATGTACTCTTGTTGTTAGATATACTAGTTCATGGTTAAAATATACGAATTCGAATTTCATTTGTGAAAGAAAATTTATCAGAGCCTTTCGAAGATAAATGAATGAAACAAACAATTATTTAAAACCAATAATTAGAAATAATAAAGGCATATAATATTATATTAATTGATTAAAGACGGCGAGCATACATAAAAATAGCTAAAGTAATAATAAATAACTTTTTTATATTAGAAAATTCGTACCAAATTTGGTGAAGTCCAAAATAATAATTTTTAAAAAAATACTGCCAATTAATTCTTCATTAAAAATCTTTAATTAATTTTTTTCGTTTGGTAATATCAAAAAGTATCAAATTTTTATTCAATGGTATTAAATTTCGTGAAATATTTATTGAGAGATTATTATATAAAAATCACTCCAAGGTTCATTAAATACTTGCATTATACAAAGAAAATAAACGATAGCAACACTGAATAAATTTATACGGTTGTAACAGTTTCATGTTAATGCTTCTTAAGAAACTTTTTTTAGGTGACCAATTTTGATACAAATCGTCTCACATTATGGGTATGCAAAAACTGATTAAATGCTCATTTTGTATATGTACCAAATTCATATTTAGAACTAAAACCGTTGACTCACGGAGGAATTTAAAAACACAATTTATTAGCCATATCAAAAAATAAAGAAAGATATCATAAAAAAAATGCTCCATTTTTGAAATGCAAATGACTATGCAGTATACATGAAACAAAAATACAAACGCAATTGAAGATTGATGCTTGATGAAATTTAAAAGATAAAATAAACAAATTTATGATATCGACTGAAGGTGCTTGATGAAAATTCAATATCAAATTTTAATTGTTGAAACTTTGTACAACTCCACATGTTTTGTCACCCGACCCAGGTTTCGCGGAATCTTCAGGTATTCTATCACACGAATGCAGCATAACTGACTGTTGATTACCCGAAGATGCCGAAAGGCGAAACCCGTTTCGTTAGTGACAAAACATGTGGAATTGAACAAATTTTCAACAATTAAAATTTGATATTTAATTTCCATTAAGCACCTTCAGTCGATACCATAAATTGGCTCATTTTATCAACCTGTTCCCTGCTCAACAGAGTCAAATAAACTCCTGCCTTGAATATTTAAAAAAATAATTAATTACTTAATTTTCAAGTAATCAAATTTAAAATAAACTACACAAAAATTAAGGTTTGTTTGAGACGATGATAGAATATGGTATGTCTGTGTTATTATGTGTAAACGAAATGAAATAATCTATGTTTTTTCTTTTGTGAGATTGTACCAAACTGTGATTTGTAAACCTGGCAACCTTGATTTTATGGTTTCGATAGTGAGTCAACGATCCAATCAATTCGTTACAAAAGATTGGCCACTCGGTCGTGCCGTGTAATGTGGCGCTTGTTAGGGAAACAAATTGTCATCTAAATTCACAATACTAGATTTCATCAAAATTGAAAGAACTACACGTGTTTTGTATTGATGAAAAGAAGTCTTTGACCACAATTGATGGGCAAGCAACATAATAAATATAAATAAATAGACATGTAGGGCAATTAGAATATAGATTGATCACTTTTAAGATGCAAATTGTCACTTTATGAAGGAATTTCATGATATTTTAAATAATAAAACCATATTTTTTTGTACCAATTGACACAATACATTTTATCATGAGGAACTTCAACTGATAGGATACAAATTACAAGCAAGTCTATTTATACAAATCTTGAGTTAAATCTTGCAGATATACAGAACCGCTGGTTCAAGAACTATAGAGATAACAATTTACACACATACCAATAAAATAAATTAAATGTCAACAATTTGTTATTAATAATTTTCTTTATTTAAAGGCATTTCTTTATACTTGATGTATGATCAGGACCGGTTTCGCTCATCGCGAACACTATCAATTGAAAGAATACAAATTAAAACATGGTTATTTGTACAACGTTTTATGTTAATAAATTAAAAACGTACGAAACAAAATATCCCCTATAAGGTGTTAACTGTCACTTCTTTGTGAAATGGTGCTACGTTTAAATAATAAAATAAAATGTTTAGTACTATTTTCAAATTTTCATATTATAATATCAATATAATGGACGGTTTCGCTTATCGCGAACATTTTCAACTGATACAATTCAAATTAAAATTTTTTTTTTTTTTTAAATAATAAAAACACATTTTTTTTAGTACTTATTTCCACAATATATGTATTTTTTGATCAGGACCGGTTTCGCTCATCGCGAGCATTAAGCATCAGTTGATAATCGGTCCTGATCAAAAAATATATTGTGGAAATAAGTACTAAAAAAATGTGTTTTTATTATTTAAAATATAATGCCTTTCCATCAAGAAGTGACAGTTAACACCTTAAAAGTGAAATTAAAATTAGTTTATTTCTACACATTTTTGAGTTACTCAATATCATTTATGATATCGATTGAAGGTTCTTGATGGAATTTCAATATCAAATTTGAATTGTTACAACTTTGTTCGATTCGTTTAGTCACTAACGACCCGGGTTTCTCCTTTTTGTATTTTCAGACATTCTTTCACACGGATGCAACCGAAATGACGCACAAACAGTTAGCATCGTCTATATCGGTATATACTTTCGTTAAAGTATTAACTACAAGAAATCACTTACCCCATGGCAAGCACTAAGTTACAGCTAAAACGAATTTGATAATATTAATCTAGTAATAATTAACACAATTGCCTGTTATAATTTTCATTCACGATCTTGTTAAGGAGTCATTCTTGAAAGGGTTTTTTTTTAACAAATATCAATAAACTAACATCAAAATATAAATGTTTTATCTTTCTTTTCATATAGAGAATACCTACAATCAAACATCTAGTGATGAAACATAAAAATTTACGTCATGAGATTGTCGATTCATTGAACCGATCTCACATTAGGGGTGAGTTGGGAAGATTGAGTTGATCATTAAGAATGAAGTTTGAATTTAATTACTGGCCTCTAGATTAATTTCTAGAATCCCCTGATAAAATAGTTTATGGTCCCCCGTGTTATGATGCAACAATTGAACCCCCTCATCCATGTCAAACGAATGTCCCTCCGACATCAAATGGTTAGTAAGTAACGAAGAAGTATCCTTGCTTAATCTATAAGCAGCCAAGTGCTCAAATTGAATTGATGATCATACTGAAATTTCATCAAGCACCTTCGATATCATAAATTATGTTTTGATACATTAATTATGAATAAAAAAATTTTGCGTTTGAAACCAGGATATAGAGTCGGAGTCGGAGCTGTGGAGTCGCGATGGTTTGACCGGAATTGGAGTCGTGAAAAAGGACCGACTGCTGACTACTTTTTCGATTAGACAATTAAAAATATATCACAATGAATTTGTACATTTTTAAACAACTCCACAGCCCGGATTGAACGAAGTGCGAAAAAATAGTTTGACTGGGAAAACGAAAACATATACACTCAAACCTCTTTTTGTGCGGCTTTTTTTATGCGACTTTTTTGTGCGATTTCAAAGTTATGCGCTTTTTTTGAATATATATATTTTTAATTAAGTGCGTGCTGTTTCCAACTGCAAGGAGCAACGGCCACACACTTTAAATGCATGCTGGAAAGCCGTATTGGCCTGGTTGTGTTAAAGCAATTCAATCATTGAAACAGTGTCGATATCAGCTGAAATATTCGACGAATTACTTATGGATAATGTTATAAGTGACGATTGTATTTTAGATTTAACTTTAAATCCTCACAATGAACCATAAAATAAGGACACGGTGGAATAAATACCAGCTCCCATCACGGCAAATATAATTCGAGAAGGTGTACAACTTTCTAGGAAATTAGAAAATCATTTTATTCTTCATGATACGAATTCCGAAAAAGCTTTCAAGTTTCAACGTGGGCTAAAAAATTGTATAGCTGGGTATGAAGAAATAAATAAACAACTATTCAACGATACAAGAAAAAGTTTTGGGTATATATTATATAGCAGTTTCAAAGATATGCGGTTATCTTAGCTTTTTTTGTGCGATTTACCGTGGAACGCATCTACCGCGCAAAAAAATTTGAGTATATTGCATTAAGATATGAAGATGAACGTGAAAAAATCTTACCGCCCGATTTGGCTCGACGTCAGCGCGTTAAAAGGTGTCGCTTTGATTCACGAGGCTATCAACTTTTTCGCGCTTATACAATTTTAACTCAATTCAGAGAACCTCGCCACTTAGGAGAGGTTGGCAGGTTGAAAACGCACCATAAAATAGCTTATTATAACAACAATAAAATAAATCTGGTATAGAAAGGCATGCCGACATTTTTTTCAATAAAACCATAATATAATCCTAAAGAACGACAATGCCTGTTCAATTATGAGCGGCATTTTATCTCATTACGGAGAAACAATTTTCAAAACGTTCAAAGGAACATTTTTTGAAAATGGAATATTCTTTCACTCAAAAATAGCATAATTATGAATTAATTCCTACTCTTTATAGGATACAATTGAAGGAATAATGTTAACACGGTCAAAGTATGTCATTTGGCTTCAAAGTTTTTTATATGTCTGTACTGTGATGGCAAACGGTTATAACTGCTGTTTTTTCACTTTTTAATTTGTCATCTATAATATGGTTTTTTTAATTCGTAATTTGTATGCTATCAGTTGATAATGCTTGCGATTAGTGAACCTGATCCTTATCGTAAAAAAAACTGTGAAAATAGAATTGAAAAGGTTTTTTAATTATAAGAAAAATTTTAGTAACTGTTTAGGTGTTTACAGAAAGTCTGACTTGTATTATCTATATATCTTTATATAAAGGTGTTAACTGTCACTTCCTGATGGAAAGGCATGCTATTTGAAATAATAAAAACACAATTTTCGTACTTATTTCCACAATTTTTTTTCATCACGACCGGTTGATAATGTTAGCGCTGAGCAAAATCGGTCCTGATTATAAAACATATTGTCGATTAAAAACAAAACTTTGATACTATTTTCGCAATTCATTTTATTATCAGAATTGGTTTCGCTCATCGCCAGCATTCAGTTGATAATGCTAGCAATGAGTGAAACCGGTCATGTTCATAAAATATATCGTATAAATAGTTTTAGAACGATTTCAACAATACATTTAACGATTAGGACCGGTTTCGCTCCTTGTGAGCATTATCCGGTGGTGTTGAATGACGATAGACGCCCGCGATAAGCGAAATCGGTCCTGATCATTAAATGTATTGTGGAAACAGTAATTAATAATGTGTTGTTACAATTATGCTGTTGTTATCATGTCTTTCCAGCTAAAACAAAAAATATATACAATGCAAATATCAGCTCTTACATGTTTTTTTAAGATTCTCTTGTTTTGAGTGTCAGCTATTAACTCACTCTAATCAGCCGTTTCAACAAATGAGACGTTAGCAGTCAGAGCGTTAACAGAAATTGAGCTGCCTGTTAAAAAGTTACTCAACTGCTCTTTCAACGAAATAATAGGAATAGAAAGGATACGATTAGGACATGGCCAGTGTTTTCCAAAAGTTTTCATGCCATGACTTGTATAAACAAAATAAGTTCAAAAAAAAAAATACGGTTTCCATTCAGCCATAGACCTTGTAGTTTTAGGATGCGATGGATGAAAGGTCATTTTCAGACGTAACAAACACCCATGCTTTCAAACCTTGGAAATGACTTGGACATAGCCAGTGTTTCCCAAACGTTTTAATGCAATGGCCTCCATTAAAAAAAGTTTTGAGTTAGAAATATTGCGGCCTTCATTGAGCCGTTTTGGAACTTTAAAAGCGATAAGTGGGAGGTCATTTTCAGACGTAACAAGCACCCATTCCGTTAAAAATAATTGATTAATCGAACCCGTGAAAACTGTCACGTTGACCACTGCACTACGGATCTCGAATATTTACTCAATAATAAAATGAAGTGATATTACCAAGAGAGTTTTATCATGTGATATTATCTCGAGCTTTGTTGATAATAAACATTATTAAATATTTATATTGCATTTACGTGTAATTTTTTCGCGTTGGTATGTAGTTACGATTCTCTTATCTGATTTTCAAGAAACAAATGTATCATTAAAACAAAACAATTTACGTCATTCGAATCAAACATAAAAGAACATTTAATTAATTATATCGTGTGTATTGTTAAGGGAATAATTGTGCCAAACTGCAATTTTATTTGACGTATTTGTGAATTTTTTTGTTTGTGTGAAATTTGAATATCAAATTATTGACACTGTGATAATGGAAAGACGAAATTTGTGGAATTAGTCGATTATGATAAAAATCAAATCGACTCATAAGTCTTTGTGTTTTTTAAGCATTTTCTAAAATGCTTCACTTATGAACATAGAAAATATTTTTACTTGTTTTTCGTTATTCCATGATAGTGTATATCGGTACTGTGATGTCAAATGACTATAAATGCTGTTTATATTATTGTTAAGGAGAGTAAAAGCAACGTTTAGTAATCAGTATGACAAGTTAGATGGCAAGAAGTGATATCGCGTTTGCGACGAATAAAGTTAAAGCTATAATATTTTTACACACAAAAGAGTACATACTTTTAAATATTTTATAGAAACACAGTTATAACTATTTATCATTTCAATACTGATATATTGGCAGTGCTATTTGAAATCATAAAAAACCATTTTTCTAAGCGTAACGCCAATATTTTTGAGACAAAATGATATACCCTTGATTATATTATATTAAATATTCAAACCAAACCATAGAACTACATACCGTCTCAAAAAATATAAAATAAAAAAATATATATAAAAAACGTAATGAAAAAAGCCAACGGAGGGGTTAAAAAAAACCTTTAAGTTGACGTCAGTGATATGTTTTCGTGTCGGTAAATAATATATGTTTTTGTTGTTTAACATTTGTGTATAGTTTTGTACAAAAAATAATATTTTTCCAAGAAGATATCCAATGTCATTCAAAGATTAATATTGAGTGTTTAATTTTCGGTTTTTGCGCGAAACAAAACAAACAATAATAACGATGTATACAAATTTACCCGATCGATGAAAATAAATGTTTCTGTCATATTATTAAAACGTCTGAATAAATGAGAGATTGTATGTATTTTTGAAAAAAATAAATTGAAATAAAAATGACATCTTTCGAGAAAACAAAAGAATTAAACGAAGCTATGACAGGATGAAACGCTTAGAATTTCAGTCTGATATGGATATGAATTTAACGTAGTTATAACGTAATATTCTGTTATTATTAATATTGATTAACAAATCAAATTGGTTTTCTTAAAAAATCATATCGCTTAAAATTTTTGAATACGTCCAGAAAAACTGCAATTTAAATACTTTTAAAAAATTTATTTGTATATTATATATCTTCTATTTATAACAGCGACTTCAAAGAGTTTGTTAAAAAAAAACCAGAAAAGTCGCCTAAAAATGTGTTGATTGACTTGTGAAAAATTCCATTATAACGTGGTGTAAAAATAGCAAAGTATTTTATTCAAAAAAAATTATAAGTTATATAGTTGAAAGCTATTTCGGCTTATGCCCTAATCAGAACTATCTGAGTTTTTTTTGTGAGTTCAGATAAATACTACATTTTTTTATGATAAAGTAAATAGAGCTTGCTTGGTCGTACGTTGCAAAACCAATAGACTTGTTATTTATAATTTTTGTAACGTCTGTGTAGCAAATAAATAAATAGTTCTGACGATGGCGTGAGCCAAAATAGCTATCAACTATATCTTATAAAAAAACTTGTACAACTAAAATACATTGCTATTTTTCACCGTGTAATAAATAAATACACTTTTTATGTTGGTAGTTCTTTATTTAAAGTGCAGTATTTATGCAAGTTATATTGATGACAATTTATTACAAAATAAAAATTTATACTGAGTGATTACTGTAGCCTATCTCTCCGTTGTAGAAAAGTTGACTCGATACATATTGCACGATTTAACATACACTTTGTTTTTGCTCGAGGTCGTGTTAATGCGATTTTTTCTGTGACAACAGTTCATGAATTAAATTAGGCAATACGAGTTTAGTTATTAATTTTTTTTCCAAACGCGTCATCTCGCGTGATTTGGTGGAATCTTAATAAAAAACCATTGATTGTTTTCTTTGTAAGCATTTATATATAATGGAAGCAACGTGTCATTAAATCTCAAATATCATAATGGTTATAAGGGGTTTTAAAACAATGGTTAACGCCAAGGGAATGTATAGAAAAAAAGAAAGGCATTGCAAATTTTAAAGGTCAAGCTAAAAACTACAACGTAAAACAATTTAAAAACACGATCATTATTGTGTTACTTACCGGGAAAAAAAACAATATTTGGAAATTGGCAAAGAAGTCAACGACGTGAGCTCAAATCTGAATTTATTTTAATTATGTTATTTTTTGATCAGGACCGTTTTCGCTCATCGCGAGCATTATTGACTGATAAAATAAAATTTACAAGCAAGTCTATTTATGCAAAAAATTTGAGTTAAAGCCAGCAGGTATACAAAACCATGGGCTCAAGAACTAAAAAGCAATTTAACCAGTTAATCAGTTAATAATTCCTTATGTAATTGATTTCGCTACACGTTATGCTGTTATAAAAAAATTTAAGTATATTCAAACAGACAGTAACAAAAAAATATAATTCAAAAAAACCCATAAAATTCAATTGTTTATCGAAATAATATCACATCGCGGAGCACACAAAAACCTCCGCGAACCACCGGTTGAGAAACTAGGATATAGTTGACAGTTTCGAGAAGGGTTTTTATAATGGTTAAAAAATTTGTGTAACAACAATAAGCGTGAAACCTTCAAGAGGGCTTAAAGTAGATTTTTAAAAAGACTGAAGTTTGCTTGATAGAATTTCAATATCAAATTTAAATTGCTACAACTTTGTACGATTCTACATGTGTTGTTACTAACGACCCAGGTTTCACCTTTCGGTATCTTCAGGCATTCTACCACACGGATGCAACAGAACTGGCGAAAGGCGACACCCGGGTTGTCAATGACAAAACATGTGGAGTCGCACAAAGTTGTTACGATTCAAATTCCATTAATAAATGTTTACTGTCACATAACAGTTATGCAACGTCATTGAATAATTTTGGATTTCGGTAATGAAAGTTTAGTGAAACGAAAGCTTAGTGTTTCGAAACACGTACAGTGAAATTGGTAATTGTTTCGGTGTATCAGAAACGGTAAATGTCGATTCACTCCAAGAAGATGCGTAATAAGGAAATGTCAATTAAAAAAAAGAGCACGATGGAATAATGATACGGCTGTTGAGATTTGGCACACAAATTCTCCGATTGATTTGATTAGCATATCATTATGTGTTTTAAATATATACAATCTGGGATCATCGCCGGGCTGGCATTTATGATGAAACGTGCGTTGATTTTTGACCTTACATTCACCTGACAAACTTACCTACATATTATACAATTCACACAGTCTTTGGTATTTCAAACTGTAACGCGCGAGATGTGATAGATATCCGTACGCTACGAGCCAAACCAGCCTATACAACAGTATCAATTAAAATGTAAGTGAGAAACTCACAAACAACAACAAAATAGGGTATTATATTTTTGAAAACGATTCACGTTTTTATCTTCGGACAAAGTCAAACAGCTTCAAGATTTTTCTCGAAAAATGTTCATTATAAATATGATATCGACTGAGGGTGTTTAACGGAATTTTAATATTAAATTTGTGTTTTTGAAACTTTGTGCGATTCCACATGTTTTGTCACTAACGACCCGGGTTTCGCCTTGCGGCATCTTCAGGCATTCTATCACACGGATGATACCAAAAGGCGAAACCTGGGTCGTTAGAGACAAAACATGTGGAATTGTACAAAATTGTAACAATTCAAATTCAATCAATATATGTGAACAAAAATTTACAATCGTGAACCTTAATAAAAATTCTTAACGATCAAACATCACTGAAAAAAAATTACAAGCAGTTTTAAAAATCTCAGCTGCAAAATTAGCACCTGACTTTAAAAAGAATGTTAAAAGACATTAAATAGTTAGTTTTTTTATAATACACTTATATTGTTTTTCATGATTATCAATAATGTACATATAAAAATGTTTTTTTACATTTTTTTTTTTGGTTTTTGGCCCTTCATTTTAAAAGTTTGCCCCCTTCCTGCTCCAAAGTATGTTATAATGTGTTGATCGAATTGGCATTTACTCGGTAGAACTCCATTATAACACGGTGAAAAAAATAGAACTAAAATACATTGCTGTATTTAAATAATGTTTTTTTTTTTATGAAATATAAATATTTTTTATTTACTGTTTTCACAATATATTTAATGATCGAGACCAGTTTTGGCAATCGCATAGCTAGTTATTAACAGGAGATTGATAACATTTCATTTTTGAATTTATTTATTTCAATTGATTGTATATTGTTAGTTGCTCCGAAGACACTTCCAATAATGAAAATAAAAACTGAAAATACATTTAATTTTTATTAAGCCACTGGATACTGTATTAAATAAGCGAATGGTTTATCAGGAAGGTGAAGGGAGTTAAAGAAGAAGATGTTCAAAAATAGTTTTATTTTCACTGTATATAAAAAATTATCGATCATCTTTCATAAATCCGGTCACATGTTTACATATTATCAAATGGAAATACTTGAATATGTCCTTGAGTTAGAGACAAAACAAACCAATCGCTATAATGGAAATTCCTTAGTGATTTGAAATATTTCAAAATAAGAACCGTACGATCATAAATTATTCGCATTATGCATATCACGGATCCCCTCGAACAGCGGTGTCCAACATTGAATTATTTTATCATAACTATTTTAATGCGCATTCGGAGAACATTTGTTATTTTCAATTTTAATTAAAAAATAAATGCTACGTTCAAATTAAAATAAAAAAATGTGTTTTGATGACGATTAACTCGCTATGAGCGAAACCGGTTCTGATTGATGGTACTAAGAATTGTGTTTAATTTTTTAAACCAAATGTTGACAGTAATATTTTTAAGGATTAAAGAGTTTGTATAAAAAAAACACTTTTTGATGTATCACCTATCTCCCGATTTACGCGATAGATACATAATTTACGGACCGGCATAAAAAGAAACCACGTTAAAATTGCACGTAATTCATACAAAATCAAAAGATAAGTTCAATTAGAAAAAAACAACGAACAAATTGATTTCATGTTATATTTCAAGATAGCATAAAAAAGATCCACAGTTTATTATATTTAAAAATATATTTTCAAAATTATGGTTGGTGTATGAACAATAAGTCATTTTGAGTTCAATAATAAATGCATTTTTTTATCGATCGCATTAAAATGAAACCGCATAAAAAAGTACCGCGCAAATCGAGGGATGGTTTTATTATATACAGTGACTTTTCGATACCGTTATTAAATTCAATTTTTGCGTATAAATTCTGCGTTTCCTGAAATTCTATGTAAGATTGTTAATTATTGATTAAATTACTAATTGGTTTTAGAAGTATTGAAAATGAAATGATCTACCTTTATTTTAAAGTAATTTTTCTTCAATTTAATTTCACAGAAGAATTTAAAAATAAAACATTTAATTAATAATGAAAAAGGCAATATTATTTTACCATTATCCGTTCGTTGGTTATGTGAAATGTGGGCCAATTTTTCTATGCTATCTCTCTGTTTTGATATTGCAATAAATGCAAATGCTCTCACGATTGAAAAACATTGGCGCACGATTGGAGGGCTTTACAAAAATATCGAGCCAATAAATGAATTTCCACCAACAAACATTAAAATGAGTTTATTGATTGAATTGGCATTCACTTGGTAGAACTCCATTATAACACGGTGAAAAAATAGCAATGTATTTTAGTTCTACAAAATTATTTTTAACAAATATATGTTTTTAACAAATATTTGTTAAAAATAATTTTGTAGAACTAAAATACATTGCTATTTTTTCACCGTATTAAAATGAGTGATCAGGATAAATCAGGCTATATTTTTAAACAATAATTGGCTTGAACAAGAAAATTTATACACTGTTAATACTCTCATATTTTTGATTATCAAATATCAATAGATTTCAATCAACCATCTCAACAGTTGAGATATTCGCAGTTAGATGGGTAAAATCTCGATAAAATTATTTTTTAATAGTTAGGCCAAGAAAACGTTCAGCATTATTTAAATGTGAATTGAAATATAGAGATACTCGATATCGACTTAAAGTGCTTGATGTAACTTCAATACTAAATTTAAATTTGTTAAATATTTGTTTGGGTTTCACCTTTTAGCATCTTAAGTAAAAAAAAAACAGAAGTATTTTTTTGACTCGAAAGGGTCATAGCAACACTTTGATATATTTCTGTGAGTAAATAAACACGCCACTGTATGTTTCGGAATAATATTGTGAACGTGTGAATTAAAAAATATTCATCTGAGCCTCTAAGACGGAAATGTTGCCAAACTCTAGAGAATTTTTCTTCAACAATTATTTTATCATAATTCTTTACATTGTCTTTGATAGACAAGTTAGTTTAATAATTTAGCAGTAGCGCGGAAATTACTTCAAATGTAATCCGATTTCATTGATGCATTCACAAGCGATCCTCTTTTTGCACGGTTTCGAAATAATACGGTTAATTTTTTGATGTATACATTTTGCTTAAGCTGGGTTAAAGCTATTCTCGGCTGAGCCATATATAGAATATTTCACTATATAAAAAAATAATTTGATCGTTTTCGATGCTAAATAAACTTCGGGGCCAATATGTCTTTAATTCTGCATAAAAATTAGCCTTTTCACGAAATATTTTACACTGTTAACTCACTTATATTTTTAAGTGTCAATTATCAGCTCACTAAAATCAACTGTCTTAACAATTGAGACGTTAGCTGTCAGAAGAATTGATACAGTAAAAGAAATTTCGAATAACGTAGTAGATAAGTTTTTGTACTGTATGTTAACTATAACACACTGCAATCAGCTATTTCTTTAGTTGTGACACAAGCAATCATACTAAACATTATGTTATATTATTTTTAAAAAAACAATCATTTATTTCCCAAGGCGTTAAATTTTCTTAGATTAATTTACAGTTAAATAAAGAACTACCAACACAAAAAATATGTATAGATAAATAAAAAATATAGAGCCCAATCTAAAAATTCCATTGCATCCGTGTGATAGAATTTCTGAAGAATCGTAAAAATTTGTAACAATTAATATTTTAAATGAAAGTGTTGGTGGTCGCTGCAAAATCCTCTGGTGGCTACACATGGGAACTACTAGCATTGCTTTTTAGTGTCGACTTACTATTGTAATACATATTGTAATAACAGCGCAGATAAGCCAAAAATTGTCAAAATAAGCGAAACCTGTCTCAAACTCTATACAAACACAACACTGCTTATTAATGTATTTTATTTGTTCAATACTTCACGATATATTTTACATATAAGATAAACTAACACAGTGTTAGGTCAATAACCCATTTAGAACGGGTTGATATTATAGCTATTTATATGCTAATAGGTAGAATCTTTGTCTATTGACCCAATGACCGTCCGCAGGTTAATGGTGAACCGCGACGCCACAGCGTTTCCACCCAGGTAAAAGTAAACAGGTATGGAAAGATGTCATGTGATAAATTCTTCAGGAATTTAAGTATATGGCTTTTAGAATAAACAAGAATTAATATCCAATCGGTGCCATACTGACACATAACTATAGCGTGTGATATATTGACGCACTGGTCAGCCAGGGTCTCTCGTATAACACGGGTTTTTTTATGCGAAGTGGCAGGAGTTTTACTCGACTTTAAAGTAGTCATTCTCAAACTTTTTCTTACTCGGATCGAGTGTGTGTTTTCGCTGCATTATTCGATTCGCATAAACAATAAACAATAGCTTTATTATATAGTAAATTAACTGACCCGTCGTGCGTTGCTGTGTTCTCAGAGTATGGAAATTTAAAGGAAGTCGTTATGATAACAAACAATTTAATTTTTAATAGTGTTTATAGTAATGATTAGGCTAAACATCGATTTTTTGAGAGCGGGGATTGTATGACAAAGTCTTTGCGGGAGTGTACTCAATAAATTCGTAAAGTTTCATACCGATCGGACGAATGGTGAAGTAATGCATAAAGGACAAACAGTCACACATACATTGGTTTATACATAATATATTATACAGATGAAACACTTTTTTTTAGCAATTTTTACATAATTTTATAGTAAAATGATCAATACCGGTTTCGCTCACCGCGAGCGTTATCAACTGATAAAATAATTATTAAAACAAACTTATTTAATAATTATCTATATCAACTGATAATGTTTGATGGAATTATAATTTCTAATTAAAATTTTTGAATATGGAATGAAGGTGTTTGATAGAATTTTAATATGTTGAAATCATCGTTAGCTCTGTTGCATCCGTGTAATAGAATGACTGAAAATGCCAAAAGTTGAAATTCCGGTCGTTAGTTACAAAGCATGTGGAATCGTAAAAAGTTTCAACAATACGAAATTTAATCAATATTTATAAAAATGAAATATTTTCCTCGTTCAAAGACGTTGTATTTTCAACACTATTATTATATATAATAAAACTTAAAAAATATTATGCTATAATAAAACGCAGTAAAAAAATAAATATGTATTTTAATTCTAAAACAAAATTTATAACATATATAGTTGATGAATATTTCATGTTAAGCCTTCATCAGAACTAAAACTATTAAATATAAATTCAAATTAAAGAAACAGAATGAATATCTCACAAAACAATTTAGTTTTATTTGCATTTACATAAATTTCGAGCGTCCATCTTGAAAAACCCTTTAGTAACATGACAAAACTAAACATTAACAAACATAACAGCAGGAAATAAAACACTAAATGTCTTTTGTAAACACTTCAAAATATAAATCCAATCGAACATTCCAGGTTTAACGACATCGAAATATAATTTATAGCTATAAAATAAGAACATAAACCTTTAAGTATTATATTTTATGATTGGAGATCCGTAAATTGTCACAGAATATAGAAGTTTAAGTTGATAGCAGAAAATAATTCTGTTTTATATGCCATTGCTCCGTAACCTTTTCTCATCCACGGCACACCACACCACTCCTCAGGATTTTGCGACACACCAAAATAAAAAAAGTAAATGTCATAATATATTTTATACAATTAAATATTTCAAATAACAGCGGACGTTTTTAATTCACACATATTCATGCACTCTGCAACAGAAAAAAATTATACTGAAATTTTATACAAAAAATACTTTACGATATCGACTGAAGGTGCTTGATGGAATTTCAATATCAAATTTGAATTGTTTAACTTTGCACGATTGCACGGGATTTTTGGTGGCCCATCTTTCTTCGAAAATAACTCTTCTATACTAGTGTTCCGCGACTGGTGTACCGCGGCACACCCATGTGCCACCAGACAATACTAGGTGTGCCGCGGCGCATATTTCTTATCAGAACAAAAATCAAATAATGCGTCAACATTATAAAATATTTTGTGAAGACGCAATCATGAAGAAGCAGAAATTATCATTTATTCGTTGGAATATTGTCAAATGTACATAAATATTATACATTGTAAAATGTAAATAAATAAGAAAACAATGCACGCAAATAATATACACCATACAAAAAGAATCAGTTAAATAAATTTTTATTTCAAACATCGATCACTACGTTTTTTTTGGGTTGCCGACCGCTGACTTATTGTAAATTTGTATGAAAGCTTCCAGAAATCATTCCCTAAATAAAAATTTATATGGGGAACAATAGATATAATGAATAAATATTGCTCCATTCGAGCATTATTTATCTTAGCCATTTATATTTTTTTCATATAGAGTTAATTATGTTCCGATTGATTAAAAATTAAAACTCATTGTTTAATTAAGATGTGATAAGATAACGGATTCCTATTGTTTAATTTAAGTATCATTTAATCAATTACGATTCACGATTTGTACTAAAAAATCCGACTATCCCATTTTTTTAATAACGATGACCTATTGCACGCTTTTGAAATAGTCCCGGCACAGTCGTTAATTACGGGTAATAATCTATGACCTCTAAGTAAATAAAACGCTCAACCAGTTCTCTTAACCTTATTAAAAGAAATAGTATTCGTCATAATTAGTTGAAAAAATCCACTTAACCTTCAAAATTGTTAATATTCAATCAAATAGAAAAGTAATTAATTAGAGATTAACGTCATGAGCGGGGCTACCAATCCCGGGAACCTGGTCAATTAGTCAAATTCCTTGTAATGTTTTCCTTTTTTTAAATATTATATAAAATATTCAATATGTATTATTGAAATATGATGTATTAGAATGGAATTCTACGAAGTAAATACCAATTCAATCGAAATATATTTAAAATACGCTCACCTTATATAAAAATAAGTTTTATAATCAATTGAAAACGGAAGAAAGAGGAAAACTGCTTCTTAAATCGAGAAAAACCTAATGTAACATAGTTGCCATAATATATATATATATAAACACATAATATTAAATTAGTCCACAAGTTTTGTCACTGGCAACCCAGGTATTGCCTTCCAACATCTTCAGGTATCATGTCACACGGACGACAATTGAACTGTTTCAATAATTTAATTTTGATGTTGAAAGTCCATCAAGCACCTTCAGTCGATATCATAAATTATAAAATGTTAAAAGCTTATGATTGATATATGTATTCTTTTTTTAAGTGACTTTTTATCTTAGCAAGTAAAAAAACACATCTCCAAAAAAATGGAATGTTATAAACATTGAAACAATATTTAAAACATAGTTAAATTAAGATAAAATTTAGATTTTGTGATACCGGAATTATAAAATTGTGAATACTGAAATCCCGGGATTATACATAGATTCAAAATTGGTTGCCCTAATTGTTATCACATGGAATTCAAACTTTAAACTGTGTGAATTTAGTAATCCAAAGATTACTTGATTTATAGATATTAGTTTTGTTATTGTTTTCATTTAATTATATTTTATATTGAATGTACATTCTTGCACATTCTTCGATAATTCTTCGAGGATTTCATTGCTTGTTCTCAGAATTACATTAATTTGGTTTTTTTTCTTTTATTTTTACAGATAGGAGCTAATATTTGAGTCATCAGAAATGTTTCGAAAATTGTGACGAGTGAAAGACGTGTATAAGTTAACAAATATCCAGTGTTGGTGTAATATAATGAGCAGTGAAAATGGGTGATGATGATTTCAGATACGGAGAGATGGACGGTACTGTCACCTCCAGCTCTCCAAACGATTCCAGCAGCCTGTCCCGAGAATCCCCGCAATACTCGGACAGTCTGTCACCAAGATCGGGAAAACAATCCCGAACTTCGGGCAGCTTGTCACCAGATTCCGGAAAACTGTCACAAAATTCCGGGATCATATCAATCACGGCTGATAGCTTAGTTGAAACACGCAATATTTCGCAGAATTCTGGAACAATTTCAATAGTCACGGATAGTTTATCTTCTACTCCAGGAAAAGTTTTACTTAATTCTTCGAATGTTTATCAGGAGCCTGGTAAGGTTACGATCACCACTGGTTGTGAACCACCGAATTTAGGGATAATAACAGTTAATGTTGGCAGAGATGTTGATGTGATTTCGATAAATTCAGAAGTTTTATCTTCACCAAGTTCCGGTAAATTCTCGCAAAATTCCGGTAAAATATCGTTAAATTCCGGAAGCTTATCGGCCAGTACGGGTAAAATCATTTTAAATTCCGCAAATTTTTCACCAAGTAAAGTGTCTGTGAATTCTGGTTCACTGTCTCAAAGTTCTGGCAAAACGTCTCAAAACTCTGGGAGTTTTTCTCACGATGAAGTTGATTCTTCGTTAGCGTCTGCGAAAGACTCACAAAAATACGGGAGTGTTGCTTCTCGCGAGTCTGGAAGTTTCGTCAGTGGCGGAAAAAGAGATCTGCTGACTACACTTTCTGGGGATTTGAGCAGTCTCCCAAGGGATTTGCTGCCGAAACGAAATCCATTTGTCAGGGTAAGTAATGTTTTTTTTTTTAAATTATATAATTGAATGTGCAACCAAAATCGGCTTTATGGTGACACGAACGAAAAAATGTCACAATACAAAATGGGACGGTTTTTTACGAAAAACTGTCCCAACGCAAAATGTAACACTATTAACGATTACACCAACGTCATATCGTCACACAACAAAGTTTTATTTATAATTTTTACAAGCATTTTATTCAATAGTAATAATTATGTTATATACGATACATAATATACAGATAATTACAATCTTGCCACATATCTATCTCAAAAATGTCCCTTTTTTTGAATTGTGATACTGTTCTTGCAACAACGCAATATTTCTACTGACTTAATTGTTAACATAGTCCGTTTATCATATAATTACAAGATTGTAAAGATTAATAGTCTCATTTGTAAAATGCAGTAATATTAGATGTCAATCTACACTTAACATTTACAAATGCTTATGTATTTTGCATTCACAATACTAAACGTATTATTATTCGCAACATGCACAATGACAGTTGTAGCTAACCTTTGGCACGCGTGTCAGATCAAGCAGCTTCAGTTGATATCATCAATCTTGTATAAATAAAGAGTAATTTAAATGGAGATTATCAACGCAAACCAGGTTGTTTTCTCTTTTAATATTAAAACATATTTTTTAGTACTATGTTGATGTTGACTACTGCACTAAATAGTTTTTAAAAAATAGCCCTTGCATTTGTTAGGACTGTATAAAAAACACGTGTTACAATTAGAAAAAAATGCGTGGAGTAATCAAAGTTATTTAAATTTTTTAAATTAAAGCATATTTATCAGAATTTTTACACGACAGCTAAAAACAGTTTAACATCATTGCAATATAGGATAAGTTAAGCGATGAGCACATAAATTACATAGAGTCCTTCACCTTCAAATAATATAACCGAAAGTAGCCGATACAGAAGTAACAGGATGAGAATATATTATATGCATGTATATGTTATTTAATAAGCCGTTATTATTTATTAACACGTCGAATTCCGGAACCGTGTTTTAACGTGATACAAGATCCAACGTTTGAGTCCCGGAAATGTGTTTTGACGTGATAGACCAGCACTTCGAAAAAAGAACAAATTATAGTGAAAACAAAGCATATCATAACAGTCATCCGATTAGTGTTATCGTCTATGAAAGTATTAATTTATACGATCTAAAACTCAATCGCTTCACGATACCAACATTTTTCCAACTGGAGACGATATAAAAGTGGCACGGAGTCCACTCCGAGCAAGATTTTTGCAAGATTCATACAACATGAGATTAATTTATGATATCGACTTGATGGAATTTCAATATCAAATTTGAAATGTTACAACTCTGTACGATTCCACATGTTTTTTTCGCTAACGACCCGGGTTTCGCCTTTCGGCATCTTCAGGCACTCTATCACACGGATGCCACAGAACTGACGTAAAATAAACAGTCAGCATCTACAAAATTATAACAATTCAAATTTATATTGAATTCCATCAAGCAGCTTTAGTCGATACCATAAATTATAATTACATATTAATTGTTACGTTTGATAGAATGCCTAAAGATGACGAAAGCCGAGACCATCCGGGTCGTGAGTAAAAAAAAAAAACACGTGGAATTTTACAAAGTTAATTATGCGAACACTCCAAAAATTCATTTTCTACTATCGTCCCTAGTGAAACTACTGAACTAAATTGTTTGTTGCGAGATGAGGTTATGTGTTCTTAATTTGAAAGCATTGGAAAGGTACAGAGAATTTTGAATAAATGCCGCTCTTATAATTTTCTATTTTTAAACATCATTTAATTGCGTCTTCCGCCATAGACAATAATATGAATTTTCATAAAGAATCTGAATCTTTTCATCCAAGACGTGCGCACAGAGGCGGCGAGTAGCGGTGGGAGGATATTAACAATATTTTTTATTCAACTTGGTATTAAATTTAATTCGAAAGCATTGTATAACTCCACATGTTTTGTCAATAACGACATGGGTTTCGCCTTTCGGCATCTTCAGGTATTTAATCACACGGATACAACGGAACTGCCGTCAGTAATTGTGATCATGATAACCGGGTTGTTAGTGACAAAACATGTGGAAACGTACAATGATTCAACAATTTAAATTTGTCATTGAAATTCAATCATAAATGATATTGATTTGTTGGGTTTGTAATATGGTAGTGATTAAATTGGCATTTACTTGGTAGAACGCTATTATAACACGGTGAAAAAATTGCAATCTTTTTTTGTTTTGTAAAAATTATAGGTTACAGGTATACGGTTGATAATTAGAGAACTATAGTTCTGACGAGGACGTAAGCCGGAACGGCTGTCGAATAATTTTGTAATACTAAAATATATAAAATTTGAATCGTTGCAACTGTGTACGATTCCACATGTTTTGTCACTAACGACCCGGGTTTCGCCTTTTGGCATCTTCAGGCATTCTATCACACGGATGAAACAGAACTGATAATAAATATTGTTATTTTTTCACCGTGTTATAATGGAATTCTACCAAGTAAATGCCAAATAAATGAATAATTTTTTTCATATGCATTTTGTTAGAGAAATCAAAGCAAAGAAATGCAGATAACGCTGCAGTGATATTTACAGTAATATAAACAATGCATGCAATTTCATAAGTAGTATTAGTAAAAGTCGAAACAAAATATTATATTAATTTGCTTTAAGCTTAGCTTAAATAGCGCCGCCACTGGATAAATAGCTTATCATAATAATTAAACAGTCTGGGTGTGCATGAAAAATTAAAACGAAGAAAATGGCGTTACGCACTTCTCCATTTCCCACGCTTTGCTCGATTTTTTGACTTAATATTCCCGAGACAGATGCTCTTAAAGAGATATTATATATTCATTTTTTTCTTTCAATAATGAAACACAATGCTTATTACAATTTTCAAAATTTTATAAAACGCAGATCAGGACCGGTTTCGCCTAACGTGAACTTTATCAACTGATAATGATGAATACTCAATTTATAATGCTTGCGATGACCGAGACCGATCAGAGATAGGTTAACGAATGGTTCGGACTGCGAATAAATCGGACAAAGAACACTAGCACGAAATATTTTTGTTTTCGGACAACGTACACATATTCGAATAACGAGCTAAATCGAACGCAATTATCCACTTATTCTGTAAATCTCGGTTGATCGTATAACGATGGAGTCGGTTAGCAAATAACATCTTGGAATACATTTAGTTCGTTAAGCAAATGCGATTTACAAATTAAAACAAATTCTTTTGCATGCGTGTGATACAATGCCTGAAGATGCCGAAAAGCGAAACCAGGCTCGTGAGTGACAAAACTTGTGAAAATTTGCAATGTTTCAATAATTCATTTGTTAATTTATGATATCGATTTAAGGTGCCTGATGAAATTCCAATATCAAATTTAAATTGTAGAAATGCACGATTCCATAAGTTTTGTCACTAACGCCCGGGTTTCACCTTTCAGCGTCTTCTGGTATTCTATCAGTTATGTTCCATTGTTGTATACATAAAGATTTATAATTTATGATATTGATTGAAAATGATGAAATTTTAATATCAAAAAATGAATTTTTTGAGACATTGCACATTTCTACGTGTTTTGTGACTAATTCCCGGATTTTGCCTTTCAGCATCTTCTAGCATTTTGATGATGAAACATAACAACGGTAGGTTCTGTTGCGTCCGAGTGATAGCATGCCTGCAGATTCCGAAATGCGAAACCCAGGTTATTAGTGACAAAACATGTGCAGTAGTAAAGATTTTCAACAATTTCACTTTTTAAAATTGAAACTTCATCATTATCAATCGGTATCATAAATTATAAATCGTTTATGTATAAATACAACAGAACTGGTAGAATTTCTGAAGATACCGATAGGTGGAATTGGACAAAATTTCTACGATTATAATTCATTTTTTTTGTCTTTTATATGTCGTTTCTATCTGAACTTATCTTTGAAAGCAATTGGCGCGTGTTTTTCAAAAGGTTTGCCATCTCAGCACTAGAGGAAGAGAAAGACGCGTTGTGAAAAAAAACAATGGTTTTATATGGCGGCAAAATTCCCAAACTCGGTTTCGCCTTTCTATGGAACATTTCACCATAATATATGATTGTGGGTGCCGGTCGTAATTCGTACACCAGTAGGCTGGGAACGCATTCAGCTTTAATTATAAGTTATTTCGTATTTAAAATTAATGTGGATTGTTCTATGACTGAAGCAATATCGCGTTGCTAATTGAGTAATAATCAAGCATTAATTTTGGGGTCGCTGTTACCCTGGATAAATAATTAAATTGTGGGTTCAATTGTGTATTTTCTTTTAAACAATAAAAACAAAATTTAAATACCATATTATTTCCACAATATATTGTATTTTAGATCAGAACCGGTTCTACTTATCGCAAATTACAAGCAAGTCTATTTAAACACAATTTTGAATTAAAAGCGGAGTCATTGAGTCGCGGTGTAGCAGTTTAATTTGTCACATTTTAGAATTTATTGTTACAATATGAAACTAGTGTGTTAAAACAGATGAGAAGATGTTATGTTTACCATTTTTAATTTGTCACGTTTAAATATGATTCTGATGAGGACATAAGCCGAAATAGCTATCAACTATATAATATTTCAGAATTTATTAGCACAATATGAAACTAGGGTGTTAAAGCAGAAGGAAAAATGTATTGTGTACCTTTTTACACAGCTATATATTGATAGCTGAATGTAAGTTTAAGCATAGTTCTGATGAGGAAGTAAGCCGAAATAGCTATCAACTATATACCTTATAAATTTTATAGAACTTAAATACATCGTAATTTTTTTCACTGTGTAATAATAGAGTTCTGCTAAGTAAATGCTAATTCAATTAATAATTATTCATTGTTGTTTTTATAATCCGTGTAGAACGGTTGTTGAAAATATTGGGCAATAAATTCTAGGCCAATTATTTATCCAAAAAAGATCAGATAATTTCCAACATAAAACATTTTGTACAATTTCCAGAACACATTTTTTTCCAAATGAGAATACATTCGCACCTGTCCACTTGAAAGAACAATGGAGTTTGAATCGTTTGTACAAACAGAACGCTCCTTTGGTAGAGTATTATTCATTTCTCATACAATACGTCGCTCGAGACATGAGATTAACCTCATTGATAAGTTCATAGAGTCCGTTTGCTTTACTTTTTGACGATTTTCAAATATCTTTGACCGTGTTAACCCATTCTCTGCCGGACTACATAAAAGATATTCCAACGCGGGATATTTCAATAATCAATTCAGAAGAATTCAAATTTGAATGTTACTTTTTGTTAACTGATGTTAGCTGTCACTTCTTGATGGAACGGTAAAGTAATTATAATGATAATAATGCATTTTTAGTACTCTTTCCAACAGGGCTGTGAAGTTGTTAAAAAAACATGACTCTGAATAAAAAGTGTTCAAATTTTGTAAATTTTTTTCCTACCTTTCCAATTACTTTCCAACGTTGAAGTCGCTTGTTTTTACAATTCATTTCATGATCATAGACGGTTTCGCTTATCGTGAACATTATCAACTGATAATGATGAGTACTCAGTTGATAATGCTCGCGATGAGAGAGACCGGTCGCGATCATAAAATATATTGCTGAAAAACGGTGGGTCATCGGTTAAAGAACACTTCAGGCTACGAACAAATCGGACATTTGTGTTCAGACAACGAACATCATTTCATCAATTTGCCACGCTCAAGAATTTATTATCACCCTATCAAAATAGGATGTTAGAACAAAATAGAAGATGTATTGTGTACCTTTTCAGCACCGCTGTATATAAATAAGTAAATGAACGTTTAAACATAGTTCTGATGAGAGCGTAAGCCGAAATAGCAATCAAATGCATACCTTAAAAATTTTGTAGAACTAAAATACAACGCTATTTTTCCACCGTGTTATAATGGAGTTCTACCAAGTAAATGCCAAATTATTATTTTCTTATTTAATGCAAAAACACTAAACCTAACTTAAGTGTATATAACCAAGGCCAACTTTCCCTATTATACTCGCCTTATATAATTCTTCTTTACTATATTACAATTTTCCAATGATCATGGTCATAGCCACTGAAAAAAAAGATAATTTACTTGTCTATGAAAGTTTCGTTACACTGGAGGCATTCATTATGGGCTGCGCAACCTTCGTGGGCGGTAGTGGGTGAGAATTGTAATAGCCAAATATTAATCACTTTATGACTTCCTAGTGAATTTGATCGAGTCCTTTTATAGTTTTATTTTATATTATTCATTGTCAATTTTAACACTCGGAGATATGTTATAGCACAAAAAAGGTTTGTTACACATACTATGATTGATTAGTTTCCGCGTATACCTCCCAATAATATAATCAACTATAGCGGAAACACAGTCTATCATTTTTACCACGTAAATCGTTTATTTTAATATCGCCCAGCCAACTGTTTGGGTTTCATTGGTGTAAAGGCATGACAATTAAAATTATTAAAACATTCTTTAAATATTCTATAAACAATATGTTTTATAATTTGTACGGGTTTCGCTCATCGCGAGCATTGTCAACTGATCAGAAATCGTTCCTGATCGTAAAATATATTATGGAAGAAGTACTAAAATGTGTTTTTATTATTTAAAATTATTATCTTTCCACCAATAAGTGACAGCTAAGATATTAAAAAGAATTAATTTTATTTAAGGTAATTTTATTTGGACCACAGATAGGATCCCGTATTGGTCCCGCGCAGGACTCTATTATACACGCTACACTCTTATGACATCAGTAGATCGAATACAAATATACATTGATGATTCCTCATTGAAAATATTCCTATATGATTGATGGATTCATTTTAAATAAAAAAAATGACATCACTATATTGACGGTAAAACGATATCAAGCTAAACATAATAACCCAACATTATAAACTTGTTGTTGACTGTATAAACAACTCAAAATAATTGCCATAACAACGATCCAATGACGTAGATGAATGTATTATATATAATTGTATTGTTTACGAAATGTTTGCCATGGTTTTTAAAAATGATGACAATAAGGTAAAATGTTGACGTACTGCAAGTATCAATTATTTCTATAACCGGTATATGAAACGACGGCGATTTAATAGTGTATAGGGTTTCGATGCCGAACTTTACTCGGGATTGAAAGTGTAAAATCCCGATGAAAAATATATTACTTAACTATAATTATTATCAAGTTTTAACTGTTACTTTTCGGGTTGAAATAAATTATATTGGAATAATTAACTCGGTTTTTTTCATCTCATAGTTTTAAAGATCTTAAATGACAATTGAAAGATTATTTTAAATTATTGATTGTTCATTTACGGAATTTTACTTACCAACGAAAATATGTATGCTGAAATTATGTGTAATGTTTTATATATAATTATCGATTGGGAAAACGATAATAGGCAAATTTTATATAACTTATGTTTATAATATAAATATTTTCTTTATTATATTGATTGAATCTACGTCTAGTTAGTAGAACTCCATTATAATGCGCCCTCATTAGTACTGTTCTCATCAGGATGTTAGAACAGAAGAGAAAATGTAATGTGTACTTTTTCTTCTTTTTTAAATAAATTTCTTTTTTGTACACTTTTTCTATACTTGGATAAGTAAATGTACGTTTAAACATAGATCTGATGAGGATATAAGCTGAAATAGCTATCAAGTATAAATCTTATAAATTTTGTAGAGCTAAAATACATTGCTATTTTTTCACCGTGTGATTTTTTTTATTATTAAGTGCATAAATTATTGGGTATTGAGGGTTGACATCGGTCGAAATTGTGAGTCCATTTGCGTTTTGGGCATATATGCATTTTCAGTGACTTACTTTGGTACATATAGATAAAACGATTTACTTTAACCTGATGGTTGCGACAGACGAGATATCACGTCAAATAGCGCAGTGTCCCTATTGCAAGAGACGAGATATCTCAGAAGTACTTTTTGTATCTTTTTACTTTCTTAAAAACCAAGTACCTTAAATTTCTTTAGAAAATGAATGTTTAAAACTGATTAACTTCAGAAATAAACTCTAAAAATTAATGCGGGATATAAAATCTGGTAGGTAACACAACACAGCAAACAATAAGTTCTATATTGACCAAAAATATTCGGCTTGTTAAGCAATACGGTGTAATTTATTTGCGTCTACGAAAAGGTTAAATATAAAAAAAAATAGTACCGGTATTTTTATGCTCGGTTTTATGTGTGTGTAATTCGACCAAATTTCGGCCCGCGCAGAGCTCTAATGTTTACCGACGTTTTGTTGCTACGGGCCTCAAATATAATCACTTTACAAAGCTCATCCTGTTAGCCTAACCATTCTCAATGTTTTTAGCGTCTGATTTGATGTTTAATGATTCTAAACATTAAGTCGATTCGAACTAATGACAGTCGCGTCAGCTGATTCAAGGGCAACTATTTTTCTTTTTCCGGCGGGTAATATATGATTGTTTTTGCAGGGGACTTCCCATGACAGTGAATAAACAAATATTACCTATTGAGGAAAGTGTATTGATCCTTTGAATTATCAGAATCTTCAAGGAAAATACATTCGTAATAGCTGAGAAGAAAACCTTAAATAATTCTTAAAAAATATTATTTCACACTGCCATCTAGTAACCGTACAGATATACCGATAAATACATTTTATTGGTGAATCCGTATATCATAAATGTGTTTTTCTTTTATAAAGTATATTCAAACAATTATGGCTAAAAAATAGCTTGTGAGACGATAGGGGTATTTGTCAAGCCCCAAGAAGATATTATTTATTCTTTTATATTGTATAACTATAAAATATTATTTATTTATATTTATGCATCTGTCTGCAAATATGTATAGTTAATTAAATCTTTGTATATTTCAAAAAACAATAATATTTTTAATCGTATTTAAAAAAAGGACTACATCTCAGTTTAAATATCGTTTCGCAGCTTTAAAGATCCAACATATTTTAGCTTCCTAATTTTCATTTCGATCATTTTTAATGGTCGTGCATTTAATCAAACATGATTTGAATTGAGATATTTCAAACGTAAATTGTAGAAAGTACAAACTTAAAATCGAAAACCAAATGTAGTCAAATAAAACTGATTAAAAAAAAAAACGCAAATAGCGGGAAAACGTGAATTGAGGGAATGTAAAAATGGACTTTCAATGTGTTTCGCATTTCGGCATTTTATGACATATGTTGTACACAAACACACTGAAAGTGACAGTTTAAGACAAGTTGCGAAGAAATCAGCAAGCCAATAGTTTTATCAAATCTGAATTGTTATAACTTTGTACAATTCCACATGTTTTGTCATTAACGACTCGGGTTTTGCCTTTCGGCATCTTCAGGCAATCTATCACACGCATGCAACAGAACTGACAGTTTGTCAATAGTGATAAAACATGTGGAATCGTATTCAGATTTGATATTGAAATTCCAACATGCGCCTTCAGTCAATATCATGAATTATATAATAGCTTTGTAATTGATACCAACTGAGTTTGCTAAAGACATGTAATGTTTTGTCACTCACATCCCAGGTCTCGCCTTATTACAAAGTTTCAACGGTTAAAATGCGGTTTTTTTAAATAAAGATATTTAAGATAAACTGACAGTTGGGGGACGGTGTCTGTATACTTCGTCACGAGAAAGTTATCTGTCCGCTCACTGTGTCTGTTAACTAACGCTTGCAAAATTAGCGCTACGCACTAAAATTTATATCTTTATGGGGCCTCCTGTATTGTTCTTCCAATCTTGTCTATCGATATTGTTATTTCGAGACTGTTTACCGAACAATTTATAATGGCTCTGGAGGTCTGTCATTGAACGTGTTTTTGTGCAAGTTTTTTATTATTATTATTGATGAGCACCGTTTACAACAATAGATTCAGCGTGCCTTCATTATTGGATTTCATGTCAAGGCATGTTCGACCCGATTGAATAGTGTTTTTACGGATAGTTAATTTTTGCTAGGCACAGACGTAATCGATATTTTTTACAGGTCCTAGATAAAAAACGTAATAAGTGCCGGTAAAAAGTATTCATTAATATTTGTATATATGTATATACCAGGAGTGGAGAACTGGCGGTCGTTTGACTACTCATTAAAAACTTGATCTCCAGACAGTAGACAAAGTAAAACATATTTTAAAGCAATAATATTTTTTTTTACTATATGGCTTCATTTATATAAATAAATTATATTAATCATTAGTTTGCTTACAAATTAGGTCATTAGGAACGTGATATATTTTAAAATATTGTATATAATGACATAAAAATGAAATGATTTTATCGATATGTTTATTCCTTCGACATTTAAACATCATTTTAATACTTCAGAATCGATCGAGAAACGTTTCTTCAGTAAAGGCAAACAAAAACTTTAAGTATTGTCAGAGGTTTTTTCTGTAAAATTGTGTATTAATTTTTTTCAAAAAAAGGAATAGAGGAGACTGTCAACGTTTCCTCGATTGCCGCCTTTTTGTTGATAAATTAATGAGGCATCCACAAATAAAAAAGTTCACTTTTAATGTGTCACTATTGTATGGAAAGACATTATATTTTAAATAATAAAAACACATTTTTAGTACCTATTTCCACAATATACTTTATGGACAAGACATATTTCACTCATCGCAAGTATTATCAGATAAATTAATTCACATTTGCATAATTCATGCAATATGATTATTATTTCCTGTAAATATTTTCTTAGTTTCCATGGTTTTGTATACCTGTTACCTTAAACTCAAATATTTTGTATAAATAGACTTGCTTGTATTCATAGCGTTCTATCAGTTAATAATGCTCGCAATGAGCGACACCGGTCCTAATTATAAAATATATCGTGAAAATAAGTACTGAAAAATATGTTTTTATTATTTAAAATAAAAATGTTATTTGCCCCTGCTTTGGATACACAGTCAAAAACGGTTAGAGCAAAATCAGGACCGGTTTTACTCATTCGCAAGCATTATCAGCAAGAGTATTCTCATGACCGGTTTCGTGTTATAAATTTGTGGAAATAATAGTAGATATATATATTCTATTACTTAGATTAATTTTTATTTGATTTTACAAAGTTTTCCAGTTTGCTATTTTTGTGACTTGTTTTTGAATTATTCATCTGACATACTATTAATAAAAAATTAAAAAGTAATGATTTATTTTGATGACTTTGTGGCGCAATTGCATTTACTAAATGTTAAATTGAAGGTTGGTATTTCGTAAATTTCGTAGAAACACGAAGGCGTTGCTAGCTTCATAAGTCAATTGGTTGTTTTTTCGTAAATTTAAATATAATTGAACGCCGATAATAATGTTGTCGATGGAAATATTGCAATTTAAGTTATCGCTAAAGTGCCAATTTTTGTCACCCTCTCTAAATTCCACCGCCTCGTGAAAGTGCCATTTTTACCCTCTAAATACATCTGCACCTGTTGGCAATGAACAAGTGGAACGTGAGCGATTAAATGAGGTCACAGAATCAGCGAAGCACCTTACAATTGAACGATAACTGACCTTATTGTACTATGGACGATGCATTTCAAATGCCGTCGTGGAAATGGTAGATTGGCGGCTATTTCTCAATCTCAAATGCCTGGATATTATCACATATTTGAAATCTTAAAAGCAAACACCAAACGTATTTGTTCATTGAAAGTGCGTTTTATCTCTACTTGGGGAATTGATAAGATTGTCTACGGTTGTTTGTACATTTTACGAAATATGTACATATTAACCGCTTTTGTTTGTGAAATTATCAGAGATTTAGAACGCGCAGTATTGTGTAATAAAAAAACTATACTTTCAATGATGGGTTTTAGTTTTTTAATTGAACTTAATTCTTATCGAAGATTATCGGTATTTAGACAACATAATTCAATGATTAGTGCTATTTCACAATTATATATTATTAACTCATTTGCCATACCCATATTTGTTGTTTTATTATTACATATTTAAGTCGACCCCTATAATGCGAAGAGATTGGAATACACTATAGAGCGGCGGTTGGGGAACTTCTTTAACCATTAACCAACATATTTTTTTCGTAAGTCAATATAACTCCTTCATTAAGAGTCTCTCTAGCGCGCTTATAAAATAGCAAATTATAAAAAAATTCTTATTACCCATAAATAATAATTTTTACCTCATTTCGGGTAATTTATCCCGGTATAGAGATACTAAGTTATAGAGGAGTAAGCACACTCGACGAATGCACACACAGAATGAATTTGAGGTTGGGTTATATCAATTGTATTTTGTAAATGGCGCAATAACAGCTGCTTACAAGTGTTTTTTTTAGTGCGCATATATAAAATATATATTCTAATTCTTGAAATTTTATACGAGTACACATATTTGTATTATCAATGACCCAGGTTTCGCCTGTCGACATATTCATATATATGTATGTAATATATGTATTTTATATATATATCTGTAAATTTTTTCATTGTTGTGAACCTTTGATTTAAGTATTGTTGATTTTAGATATCAGTTGAAAATGCTCGCGATGAGTAAAACCGGTCCTGACCTGATAAAATTTAATACTTTTCCATCAAGAAGTGATAGACAACACCCTAAAAGTGTTTAAAAATGAGGTCATTGCTATACAGCTATATATATATATATTCTGAATAAAAAACCTTTTTTAAATTGTTTTGAAAGATTGTACGATTCTTCATGTTTTGTCACTAATGATCCGGGTTTCTTCTTTCGCCAGTCCTATTATTCCGTGTGATGGAATGCCTGAAGATGCCGAAAGGTAAAACCTGGTTCGTGTGTGATAAAACACATGGAAACACTCATAATAAAATACGTTTTATTTCGAATTGTTACAACTTTGTACGATTCAAAATGTTTTTCATTAACAACCCGTGTTTCACCTTTCGGCATCTTCATGCATTCTATCACACGGAAGCAAAATAACTGTCAGTTCTGTTGCATCCGTCGTACAAAGTTGTAACAATTCAAATTTGATTTTGAAATTCCATCTAGCATCTTCAGTCGCAAATAATTTAAGTCCAACGAAAACAGTAATTTAATTATGATAAATATATTAATCTAAATTTAAATTCATATAAGGAATAAATGCAGTTCGTCGAAAAGAGTAAAATGCATGTTGTTAAAAAATTGATTGCTTTTTCGATCATTTTCAAGACTTACAGAGAAGAAGTATTTTATTATAGTGAATAATCAATAGTGAAGCGAATAAATGCAAATTGAAATTGCATTTACATCATGCCATTGATCGAAGCATTGCCACAAAACAATGAAACTCGTCAAAATTGACGTTTGATTGACAAGATGGCGTCTTTTGGTCTGACAGTTCGCGTTCGTTTTGACTGAGCGCGCGTGATTGGTCGTCACTTTATTTCCGGTCTGTGGTCGCATTCAATTATTATTATTGTATTACTCAATTCGTAGCGGAACTCGTCAAATACAATTTATTTGATATTATTGTTTGTAGTCGGATATAAATGCTCTATAGATCACGGATTAGATTATTTTGTTGTATTTGAAAAAGGAAGATTCCGTTTTTGAATATTTTCACGGACAAATTTAACAGTCATGTAAATTCATGCCTGACTTATTAATTAGGAGATCATATTTTTAAGTAGGTATTGGAGCGATCAAATTAAAATCCCATGTTCTTAATTTAAAATTTTATTGTTTTTCTCCTCGACCAAACATATATATGATGAACAAAATTCACTAAATGCTACACAATTTTCAAAAAGTCCTTGCCAACTATTTTATCCTAATAACGATGTGTTGTGATTGCAATTAACACATTCCTGACCAGAATTCTAATCCTAGCATTCAGCAATTCATTCACGACCATTTAATTAAATCTCTTTTGATGTGTCACTATCATTTCTTGGTGGTCAGGCACTATAGTAATTGATTGAATTGGCAGAAATCCATTATAAAATGATGCAAAATATTGTAAAATATTATAAAACCGGAATCGAATAGAAGAGAAAATATATTGTGTATCTTTTTTACACAGCTATATATGGAAATAACTATCAACTATATATCTTATAAATTTTGTAGAACTAAAATATATTGCTATTTCTTCACCATGTCATAATGGAGTTCTACCAAATAAATAGCAATAAAATCAGTCGATCAGTAAAACCGGTCCCAATGTTGATATTATACATTGTACGAATAGCAAATTTGAATTGTTACAACTTTGTACGATTCCACATGTTTTGTCACCAACGACCTGGGTTTCGCCTTTCGGCATTTTATCACACGGATGCAACAAAACTGACGCACAGTAACTATCGTTTATATACCAAAGGTATTAATTACAGGAAAACATGGATACCAAGGCAAGGAGTAAATGGCAACAAAAACAATACAATTCAAATTTAATATTGAAATTCCATCAAGCACCTTCAGTCGATATCATAAATTATATCAACTAAAACAAATTTAAAAATATAGATCTAATAATAATTAACAAAATTGCCTGTGATAATTTTCTTAAACTTGTTAATGAGTCATTCTTGAAAGGGTTTTACGACTATCATTAAATTATAATTGGTTTTTTTTAAGAAATACGTATTATACTTTCAATATGGTAAGTAACAATTAGATATCTAGTAATGCTATATAAGAATTTACTTCACTCATGAACACAATCTCAATTGTCGATTCATTGAACCGATCTCACGTAAAGGATACAAGAAAGAGGAGTTAGGAAGATTGAGTTAAACATTGAGTATCAATTTAATAACCGGCCTCTATTAATTTCTAGAATCTCCTGACAAAATAATTTATGATCCTCCGTTTAATGTTGTCAGTGACAAAACATGTGGAATGATACAAAGTTGTAATAATTCAAATTTGATTTTTAAATTCCATCAAGCATCTTCAGTAGATATCATAAATTGAATAAATAGTGTTATGCAGTATGTTTTGCTATTTTAAATAATTTAACAATACATTCAAGCGAATTGATTGATTATATATTTCTTCCAGTAATCAATGATGTCGATATTGCGTAAAATGTATTAGGTACCGCACTAGTTACTCTCTGCTACCGATATAGGTACTTGGCACATTCGGATGAAATATTGCGGTAAAAATAAAGTTATGAAACATTGAGACACAAAAAGGCACCGCAAGTTTGAGAAATAGCCTTATTGCTGACACTTGAATATTGACAACAACTCATGTATAAAACGTTATCACGTAATATTGTGGTTGTATATTTTTTATGCATATTCAAAGCAAAGCTGTCGGAATGTAGAACGATTTAAAGATTGTTGAGAAATTGTTTTTTATTTATTGGCAGCGTATTACTGTATACGAATTAATCAATGTTGTTATATCGAGCTTTGAGACGATGATCGTTTATATTCACGGCGATGTGTGAAAGTAATAAATCGATTAACCTAGTGACTGCTAACGTATCAATTTTTGTGACGATTGATTCAGTGTGTTAATAACTGACATTTAATTATTAATTAAAGAAAAAATCAGGACTGCGGAGTCATTGATAAAAAAACGACTTCGACTAAAAAAGTTTATGATATCGACTGAAGGTGCTTGATGGAATTTGAATCGTTACAACTTTGTACGATTACATATGTTTTGTCACGTGTGATAGAATGCGTGAAGATGCCGAAAGGCGAAAACCGGATCGTTAGTGACAAAACATTTGCAATCGTACAAAGTTGTAACAATTCAAATTTAAAAAAAGTTTATTATTGTCAGTTGATTTCCCTACCTTTCCTATTTACGTGCTACATTTAGTAACACACCAATTGCAACAAAAAAGCCATCAATTTTTATTTTATATCGTGAATGAACTTTCCCAAATATATCACTAAATCAACATAAAAAATGTGGTCAGTGTTTTATGTAATAAACGAATAAAATGTAAATTATACCATTACGTTGCAGTCACACATATTTATAAAAATCAATTTGATTGTTAATAGCATTATAAAATTTATTTGAAACGTTTACCTAATTGAGTACATAGATCAACTATTATAAGGTGTCCGTTTTCAGAGAGCGCTAGTGTCACGTGCGTAATGTTGTCATACTACATTACTTCTATGGTTTCGAATTTTGCCGCCGGGAAAGATATAATGGTTGATCAAAATCTGAATTAAATGAATAATTTAAATAAAGAATGATTTCTTAACAGCTGTATTTTTTATTGTCAATAATAAATTTTTGAAATATTAAGATTTAAATTTCGAACTGTTTTAATCGAACGTTTTTTCTTTGGTATTATTTGAATTCAAAATATGAATATTTAAAAAAAAGGACAAATAATATATATTCGATCTTTCCTTAATGTAAGTAATAAATTTTTAAAATTTACAGCCATATTCACTAAAAATTCGATAAAACATTTCTTTTATAATATACACTATGTCAAATAGAGGTTAAAGGAGGATAGTACTCAAACTTTTATTGTTCGATAAGTTGGCAAAACTGTTACGTATACCGCTTCTCATTTGAGATGAGTGATGTCACTTATTATGACAGAAAGCTTGTTCTTAAAATTAAAGTCGTTAAACACAATAACTAGTTTCTAACGATCAAACTTTTATGAACAATGGAATTGATTTTAAGAAGTTGTTAACATTTTATATGTGATTTTTTTACTCAATCTAAATAATAAATATGCTTTGTATAATAGACGATAAATTGTCATATTATTTTCTGAACGTTTAGTTTTGTATACCTGATAATTGTCAACAAAAAATGTTGTACAATTAATTAATCTTGTGTGACTTTGACTTGTATCGATTGAAAATGTTCGCGATTAGCGAAACCGGTCCAAATCTTATTGTAATAAAAATGTGGAATTAGTATTCCAAACAATTGTGCTTTAACACGGCGAAAAAATTACATATTTTGCTTATAAATTCTATAATAATATGAAACTAAGATGGTAAAACAGAAGAGTAGATTTATTGTGTACATTTTGAACAAAACTCAAGCAGACGTCAATCCTTACGGATGAACTTTTATTATTATTTTATCGGATAGTGTTGCCATCACATTTATCTTTGGACTCCTCGTTGACTCACGATCTTAACTGGCAACATTGCGAGTCGCTTTACAAACAGTGTGTTCTTATATCCACATAAAAAAATTAACTTTAAATACCAAAGTATTTTCCTTTATCAATAAAACATTTATACTTACCTTTTAATAGTAATCTCGGATTTTGATAGTATTAACAGTTGATCAAAAACATATGTAATACTAAAATTATACAAAAAAGTAATTATGATAGAAAAAGTATGATTATAAATTGTCTGTTTTGTTTGAGTAATAAAAAAGTACTTTAAAAGTAAAACAAACACCATACTATTGTTTACAAAGATTTGTTACTATAAGAAAGCCATAAGCTCCACATTGAGAGCGAACATAGTTAAAAAAATCGTGTGATGCCTCACAAAACTTAGTCACATTTTTTATCACTATATCCTCAATTTCATTTAATCAGGACCGGTTGCTGATGATGATGATAATGCTTTTTTATGAACGAAACAGGTCGCGATCATAATAATATAAAATTGTCGAAAGAGTACTAAACACTGTGTTTTATTATTTAAATGTAATAGTTTTCCACCAATAAGTGATAGTTAACAGCTTTAAAGTCTATAACACAGAACTAAGCCGGATGAGGGCGTCACCATAAATAGCTATCAATTACATACTTTATAATTTTTGTTGAACTAAAAATGTTGTTTTTTTACTGTGTTATACTGGAGTTCTACCAAGTAAATGCCAATTCAATCAAATCCAGCAGTATATAAAACAAATCACTCATAATGAACAAAACCGGTCCTGATCCGAAAAAAATTAAATTGTGGAAGGATTACTTAAAATTGTGTTTTTATTATACAAATATGAAGCGAAGTTTGATTGGCGCTTAACCACAGTGCTGACGATGGTGGAAGCCGAAATAGCTATCAAAAACCATGTCTAAAAAAAGTGTAATTTTATCTACTTGTAATGAGTTTATTGTAGTAAATGTTATTAAAAATAAAGATGGCGTTATTAGACTAAATTTATTAACAAAGTGTGATATATGTTGGTGTGTAGCATTTTATAACTGTTTTTGTAACATTTATTTCCTTGATGAGAAGATGTTAAAAAGCTGCAAAAAACACAATAGTAAACAACAATAAAGTGTAGAAGGAACTCAAGATTTTCATTCAGTTTTGACTTAAATAGCTCTTAATTTCAATCTGTTTCCAACAGTTGCATATGAAAATGATGGAATTCAATACTGTTTACAATTTAAAAAAAAACTTTTTCTTAATCCATCAAAAGACTAAATTTATGATTTCAAAGTGTGATATATGTAACTTGGTGTATATCATTTTATAACTGTTATTGTAAGTTTTATTTCCTTGTCTATGATGCCAAGATGTTAGTTGCAAAAAGCGCCTGCTCATATTATGCGGAGAGACATAACATAAGTATGTTATATTTCAGAAAAAAGAAAAATACATTTTGTGTAGAATATTTGATTAAAACCACTTTTGTTAATTTGATAACATCTGATGAAAATTAAAAATAAATTATGACTGTTTAAAATTTTATATATATAGCAATTCATACGAACGACGTATAGATAATGTTAAAATAATTCATTTTTTTATCGAGGTTGTAATAAAATAACATCATATTTAAAGTTAAAGGCTGTTTACATTTTCCTAAGAATGAATATAATTAAAACTCATACAGCTGATACAACACGTCATTTTTAATGTCACTTCTATCTAATTTTATTAATATGTTTTTATAATATATCAAATAAAACTAATTCAACAAAACTGTATAGATGGGGCTTTTATAAGTTTTTTTTATTAATGTTTTCTATGTAAAATAAAAGAAGCGACGCAATTTTGTTGGATCATTATCCACATGCTAAAACAGTTAGTGACAACATGATATCGTTCTTTAATATACAATACTATTAAAATAATTAGACACAATGTTAAATATTCGATTATTTTCGTTTATTCAAGTTAGTTAGTAGTTACCTTAGTGATCGTTTCGACGTGAATGAGCAAAAAAAATGTTACTTTTAAAGTCACCCTTATCACATTCGAATACATAATTTTTGGTCTAGTGTCGACAAATGATGTGCGATCGTCAAGTGATAACTTGATGTGTAAAGCGCGTATTTTTATATGTGTCTCGAGATAATGGGACATAATAAAAAATGCGAGTTCAAAATTCATCGAAATATAAAATTCTCCCTTTTGCAGCAAAATTTGTCTGCATTTATAATTTTGTGAAGTAACATATTTTGTAAAAACAGTTTATAACAAAAAAAGCGAATTGAAAGGTGATATACAATATATCCAGGGTTTCGCAACCTTTTTACCGCACTAATACTCAAAATAGAAATGACTTTTTATGATTTTTTTCATCTTTAAAGAAAGTTTGAGTGTATCACTGTCAATCGATGTAGTTTTTGCAATATGTATGACAATGAATAAGTGAAACCCAGAATGATTTGTGCAATGTCACTCTATTTCTGTTCAATGTCTGGGAAGAGTTCTAGTGACATACTAGCAGAAATACAAACTATTATTTGTTATATGTAATTGATTATTATAATTCATGGTGGATAAATCATTTTAAGCAAATATGTATGTAGCACGCGTTGAATGATTTTAAAATCTATAATAGTACAAATTGCCTTTTGTTATTTAATTATTAAAAAATGTAGATGGGACATTGATAGACGATAAGATTTACCTTTGTCCTTTGATGATAGCTAACCTGCAAATGTTCTCACGAATGGCATTTTTGCATCTCACGATATTGCCTTTACGTCATTACAATCCTCAACACATACTTCATCTTCGCTTTTGTCAGAAACATTCGTTTGTGAACTTCATTTGTTTTGTTTAACCCTCTAACGGCTAACGTCTTTACTTTTTAAATATCTAATTAAAAGGAAGGGTCGATGTTTGATCATGTAACACAGTGGTTCATAAAGTTTTTCGTCAAATAGACAACATTGATATAAAAAATAATTGGCGGGTAACCCTGTCTTTTGTCTATACACATAATTAATGATATCGACTGAAGGTGCTTGATGGAATTTCAATATCACATTTGAATTGTTACAACTTTGTACGATTACTGTTCGATAAATTTGTCACTTACGTTAACAAATTTTCTATACACATATGTTATATATATAAAAAACACTTTTTATTGTGTTCTGTCATTTCTTGATGGAAAAGCATGTTATTTTAAATAATAAAAACACATTTTTTAGTTCGTATTTCTACAATATATTTTACGATCATGACTGGTTTCGCTGATCGCATGAATTATATTGTAGAAACAGCTAATAAAAATTGTGTTTTAATATTATGAAAAAAAAAATTATTTAAGCCATTAATATTTTTATGAAACCAACAAATTTTTGTGTAGGAATTATAATTTGATCGATTGTGTCTTCAGGTAAAGGATACGCCATAAAATTACACATTACTTATATGGCTTTGTTTCATAATCGTCGTTATTGCCAACCATAAATAAATGAGTATTCCATCAAAGCACAACTTGACAAAAATAAGTGTTTTAAAATATTTTTTTTAAATTAATATTCATGTAGTTATGAGCGAATTATGTCAACTAAATCGAATGTTCCCCGCAGCTACACAAATCGACCGACCACGTGAGTTTCATGTCCTTTGGTGTTGACATGTTAAGTGTGGTGACTTTACTTTGGTTCGTCAATGTCACGTTTCATGGATATACATAAAAACATTCAGTTTTCGAAGACACGTATTAAAGTAATCTACCGGCTACCGTCTGTTATCTTTATCGCTATAATTAATGTTAAGTTAGCGACACTGAAGTGTATGCATGCACTTTAGAGTTATTGTTGTGACTAAGTTGGAATTCTACATTAAATAAAAATATATTCAACTGTCTAACAGTGTCTCAACTGAGTGATGATTAACGTAAGAAAGTACGAGCTATTTTTTACATTGAAATATAATCTTATTTGTCTAACCATGTTGTTTAAGTGACATCTGTCAATTGTTTGGTATAGTAAAGCAAATTGAACTAAGTATGCAAATTATCAAATTTAGATGAACATTCTGCACAAACGAGAACTGCCCACCGATACGTGCGATTTAACGCATTTAGACTTCTTTCTTTGAGGCTATCTTAAGTCGTTAGTATTGGAAAATATACCGCAAATAATTGGCGCCGTTAAAGTCAGCATAACAAACGACATCCAAAATTTCAGCCAGATTAATGCAACAAAGTCATTTAAAATTGAAGAACCTCCCAAATACGTGCCACCAAGAAAAGCCGTAGTGAACATTTGAACGAAAATATATTCCACACTTAATGCCATAAAATATACTTTAAAATGAAAAAGAAATGAGTAAATGTCTTTAACAAAACTTGTTTTATTTATATTTAAATAAACTTCGAGTGTTTCTATTGAAAGACTCTTCACGTATATAACCAAAAATTAACATTTACACGGTATATTAAATTGTATGAAAAAAAACGCAGTGCTTGTCGTCCGCTACAGGCAATCGTTAATTAATCGCTTTGTATATTAATTGACATGGAAAGAAATAGTTAAAAATCGTCGATGCTTTAGCTTACTGAAGGTCTTCCGAATACTCAATCAATGATAATTATACAAATGTAAAGAATAAAGTCGCCAAGGTGAAGGGATTTAGCGGTTGGTCTGTTTTTGCTGATTGACAGGTAAAATTAAATTTAAAATCATCCAAATGAACAACTCGTTAAATGAAATATACGATTTTATTTTAATTATTAATATTTATTGAATGAACTGTACGTTTTTTTTTTGATCCGTATAATTTTCTAATGTGAAATAAATGATCTCGACATGTAGGTATGTTATGGATTACATTCTTTTTTTCTAATTAAGTTAATATCTCTGGATAATGCTTGCGGTGAGCGAAATCAGTTCTAATTTTGATTTTATAATATTGTGTTTTATGAATGAAATAAAATGCAACGGTGAAAAAATGGCAGATTATTTTAGTTCTTCGAAATTTGTAAAGTATGTAGTTGATAGCTATTTCGGCTTACGCCCTCACCAGAATGCTTCAACGTACATTTACATATCTATACATAACGGTGTAGAAAAGGTACACAAAACATTTTCTCTAATATTTTACAACAATTTTCATCGATATTTTTATATCGACTGAAGGTGCTTGTTGCATTTTCAATATCAAAATTTGAATTGTGACAACTTTGTACAAAGTCAGTTGTGTTGCATCCGTATGATAGAATGTTTGAAGATGCCGAAAGGCAAAACCCGGGTCGTAACATGCGGAATCGTACAAAGTTGTAATATTTCAAATTTCATTTTCATCGATATGTAATGGAGTTCTACCAAGTAAATGACAATTTAATCAATTACTTTAATGCCCTTCCACCAATAAGTAATAGGTAACACTTCAAAATGAAAATGGTAGTGAATGACGTGCTAAATGCTAGGATTAGAATTGTGGTCACCAATGTGTTAATTGCGATCGTAAAACATCGTTTTTAGGACAAAATAGTTGAGAATATTTTTTCGATATCACAAACGAAAGAAAAAAAACAATCGTTTGAATGACGACATTAAAGGAACTAAAAACATATTTATTCACGCTGAAACTATTTGGTCAGTATTTTTGGTTGTGTATTCAAATATACTGACCAAATAATTTGTTACGATAATGTCAGATGACATTGTTGACATATCTTAGAAATATACATAACGACCGGAAGGAAGAATTTCAGTCAAGGCTAAACCAGGTTTTGAATGCAAATTTACTCGACCTATTAAGAGATGATAAGACTGGTTGACATTGGAATACCTTGTAATGTATTTATTTAGCGTGGTTTGCACTGAATTACATAACAAATGATAAATCTTGAGCGCTGACTTTAAATCGCATAATTTCGATTCTTACATGTATCTTGGCGGCACCAGTACCAAGATAATTACTATAAGGTAAAGAAAGGTAAGGTATTTAGTTCTACAAAATTTTAAGATATTCGTGTATGTATATAATATATATTTTTTTGATTCCAAATAAAAGGAGCATTAAAATCTACAACGATTTAACATAAGAGCTTTTCAAGTCTCCTTCATCGTTATGAATTTATTTTGAGTCGCTGCAGAGCTGAGTAATTCACAGTAAATCCGGTCAACGTGGACTTTATATGTAATATACATCTTCACAAGCTTTACTCAATTACACACACACACACACACATATATATATATGCTTAGAAATGAACACACAAATATGCGTATTTACGTTACAGAAAGACATTATATTTACAGAAATACAACAGCGCTTAGTACAATTACCATAATTTTTATTTATCTGCAATTATATAATATTATTATTAAAACTAAAGATTGGGAAATCCATTTTTCTTTTTTGAAAAATCTATATTGTATTTTTTGCTAAAACTTAACTAAAACTCGTGTCTACTGTGATTTCATCGTTTTCATTCGGTATAAAGTGATAAAAAATAAGTCGTTTTAAACTTTTTCAAATCTTTTGAAAAATCGTTCAATGTTCGGGAGGTGAGCTACCCTAGATAAATACTTCTAGCAAATTAATTTTAATTACACAAACGTCATGAGGCTAATTGATTTTTAATTGCATTTCTATATCTAGTAATATAATCTCGAAGTGTTTTGATAAGCGAGAATAATCTCAGTAAGTCACTTATAATAAGCAAATATTGTTTGTGAAATAGTTTTACTTGTTGTTGATGTGCAATTTGTTAAATATAAAAGATTCAAGAAGTTATCTCATTGATTAATGTCATAATTAAAAAATGCATTAACCTTCCGTAATAGTTTGAGAAGCTGTGATGAGTTTATTTTAGCTTCAACGTCTTTTGATTGCTTATATCTATTAATTTCTAACTGTTCCAATGTAAATATTTAGCTTAAGGCCTATACCACAGAAAGCTTTGAGAAACACATAAAATAAATTAGCCACATTTTATACTTTATTATCACAGCATAAAACAAGAATGTTCAAGATATACGGCGTACCTTTTCTGCACTACTATATAGAGATAAGTAAATGTACGTTTAAAAAATGTTGTGATGATGGTGTAAGCCGAAATAAGTATCAACTATATACTTTATAATTTTTGTAGAACTAAAATACATTGCTATTTTTTCATCGTGATAAAATGGAGTTCTTTCAACTAAATGCCAATTCAATCAATCACTAAAATAAATTAAAGTGATTTTGAAGCCTATCTTTCCATTAAATTATATTTATTTGTTATAAATCATACTTCCTCAACCTTTTTACATCCGCGGACAACCAAAAAAATCCAAAAACATTTTGCGGACCAACAACATTGGAATAAAATTATTAAAATTGGAATAATTGATTTTTCATTCAAAACAACTGATTTTGCAAAAAGATTCAAAAACTACAATATTAAATTCGATTGTTTATCAAAATAATATCACATCGAGGACCACTCAAAAATTTCCGCAGACCACCGGTTGAGAAACTAGGATCTAAATCACTCATGTTTGTATGCTGTATAATATATCAAATACACAGCAACGGGGAGGTTATTTTTTGCACAGTAAAGGAAAGGTTAATTCTGCAAAGGTCGTTAGAAGTAATGAATATTTTTTTATATCTGTGTTCGAATAATTGTTATGATTAATTTGTGTTCCCAGACATTGCGTTCAATTCCCATGCAAAAATAATTAATACGTATGCAATTAATTTATTTTGAGGGTCAATTAAACATTTCTAACTACCTATTGATATAGATTTAACGACGTTATTTTAATTGTGTTGTGTTATAAAGGCCAAATAATAAAATTAATTATCGAGATTTAAGTTCCATGTAATATTTTTACTAACCCGTTCCTGCTTGGGCACATAAATTATATTTGTACAACATTTAAAATTTCAAAAAAATATTCAGCAGAGTGTGATTTAGCAGGAAAAACATGATTACACTAAAAAAGTGTTTTTATTATTTAATATATAATATCTTTCCACCAAGAAATGACAGTAATGACATTAAAAGTGACTAAAATGTTGAATGTTTTAATTTCAGGCATAAAACTTAATAATTTATGATATCGACTGAAGGTGCTTGATGGAATTGCAATGTCAAATTTAAATTGTTAAAATTTTGTACGATTTCACATGCTTTATGACAAACGACTCGGGTTTCGTCTTTGGACACCTATAGGCATTCTATCACACGGATGCAACAGTACATTACAACCGACACACATTCGTTGTAAATAATTCTTCTTGTATATAACCGATGCCAACTGTTTATTGTGTGTTAGTTCTGTTGCATCCGTGTGATAGAATGCCTTAAGATGCCGAAAGGAGAATCCCAAGTCGTTACTGACAAAACATGTAGAGTCGTATAAAGTCTTAACAATTTAAATTTTATAAAAAGTTATTTCAAAAAAATCATTTCACACCAAGTGTACAACCGGCAACCCTACGCGTTTTTTTTCCGTGTACGGCTTTTTCTTGTCCGATTTTATCTGTGCGATATAATCCTGTCCGGTTTTCTCTTAGAGCTGAAAAAGTTGCAAGGCGAAATAAGAAAATATGTGAAATCATAACGTTCGGAATATGTTCGCTTTACGAGAGCCGGCCGGCTACCTTGAACAGATACAACATGGGTGTTCGTACGGCATTGCGCATTGTTACTGGCATGTCATGTGGAACCGAGCGAATAATTCTTTTTACTATTTCTATGTGAGAAATGGGTCGCTGGTAATTTAATTAACGCACGGTCAGATTCGAATCAATATTATTTATTAAACTGCACTTAACAGCTAACGAGAAGCGTTTTCAACGAATCGGTCAACTTTGGTTAAGTGTCGTAGACTTTCACGAACGAACGCACCGCAAAACGGCCTTGTAGTTCTTCACCTATTGAGTGATTAAGGATTCGAATCGAATTTTCGAACACTTTTGGGTGTTCTTTTATATTCGAATAACTGATAAACTGTTCGAATATCTAAATTATATTGCTATTTTTTTAAATAATAACAACACATATTTAGTGCTGTTTTAATAATATATTTATAATTAAGACCGGTTTCGCTCATTGCATGCATTAAAATAAAACAATGCCTTTCCAATTACCAAGAAGTGTCAGTTAACACTTTAAATGTGATTATTGGTAATGTTTTTCTATTTTCAGCATTGCATCTTTATATCTTAGAATTTATTTATCTTATATAATTAACGGTATCCACTGAGGGTTCCTGATGGAATTTCAATTAATCTCAGGTGTATATTTAAATTCTAGCTATAGATATAGTATAGCATATTAGAGTGTAATCCGAATACTGTCTGTTCGATCGCATTCATCTGGTAGAATGCCTGAAGATTCTGAAAGGCGAAACCCGGGTCGCAAGTGACAAAACATATGAATTCGTACAACGTTTCAGTAATTGCAATTTAAGTTAGATATGTTGATACAAATTGTGAAAATTACTTTTTTTAGTTGAATTCTGTATGTATTGTATGTGCTTTTGTATGCATATGTGAGTGTATTTATAAATATGTGGCATTAACTCAAATTTGAATTGTAGAAACTTTATACGATTCCAAATGTTTTGTCACTGATGACCCGGGATACGCCCTTCGTCATCTTCAGGGATTCTATTACACACCTGAAAATACCGAGAGGCGAAACCTAGATCTTTAGTGACAAAACAAGTGAAATTGTAAAAATTTTCAACAAAATTTAATTTGATATTTAATTTCCACCAAGTACCTTCATTCGATATTATAAATTATTGCATAAAGTATTCATGTGAACCGTATTCAATTTTGACTACTCAGCTCTGTAGCGAGTAACGTCTATCACAAAAATAATGGAACAAATGAATCAGTGCATTACATATGAATGATACTTCAAGAACTTTATTGATCTTAACACTGTTCATTTTAAATGTATTTTCTATTGTACGGCAAAGATATAATTATTCTCTAGCAAACAGTTTGCATCAATGATTATTCAAGTATTTCATTCACCCACGTTATTTTAGACTTAGGTATGTATAATATTATTTTGATTTCAAAATATAATATTGTCGTTGGTTAGATCTTTAATGATAATTTATTCCGGGCAAACGTTCAGTGTATGAGAATACGTAGGTTTTTGTTCACAATGCAAAATAGACCCGACGAAGGCTGTCTTGCGGAATATTCCTTTGTTTTAATTTCTTCAATAGACCACGATAATTTCGGATGTCGTATTTTTATACTGCGGCTAAGTGGGAAGAGTGTCCGCCTTTGACGCGAAAGATTCCCGAAACGAAGGCACTCGTGCGTAAATTATTGTTAGATAAAAAAATCGCATAATATATATTCAACAATAAATGACCGTCGATTAAAAATGACTTTAACATATTGTTTTTAATCACGGTGGTAAAATATAGTTTTAAATGATAATCACCTGTTCCATTGCCGAGTAGTCAACGTCACTGCTTTCATCGGTATCGAATATCTGAACATTCAGTTGCTTTTAGATAAAGTAAAAAAAACAAACATTTTCAATTTTAAATATATTTTATGATTAGGTCCGGTTTCGCTCATCATCAGTTGATAATACTCGCGATGCACGAAACCGGTGCTGATCATTAAATATATTGTGAAAATATTACTGAATATTGTTTTTTATTTAAAAAAAAAATCAATTACTATCGGAGAGCAAATCGTTCAACGTAGATGTTGATTTAATTGAAACATAAGTAATTATAAAATATTTTATCTGTAAATGTTATATACACATAAAAAGGGCACAATTAAGCTCTCAGCTGATTTTTAATGAACAATTAAACCTGCTTGATTATCCATTGTTCCTAGTTTTCGTTTTACTATTAAAAAATTGTATTGTATAATTCCATTCTTGTTCTTGCTAATTAATTATCTGATCATATCCCACCAAAACCTACCAATTTGAAATCACTATGTATCTCTAACTCATTCATTTACAATTAAATTTGAGTGATAGTTGATTTCTGTTGACAGCTCTTATAACAAATTATTTTTGCTGTATCGGTTATAGATCTATTCTTTCGGATTTTATTTTCAATATAATCAAATTAGAATTTGTTAATATTGATTCAAATATGCATTCAGATCCAAAACTATTTAATACGATTAAGTTTATTGACAGTCAGTAATGTGTTTAATGATTGTAAATTCGAGTAAATTCTAACATTATGGTGCCTGAAGATGTCGAAAGTTTAAACACGTGCTGCAATTGATAAAAAATTTAGAAGATTACAGAGTTCGTAGTATTAAAATAAGATTTTTTTCTATACATTAACTGTTTTTTTATCTCAGGAGTTCAGCGTTTTTCTTTACAAAGATTATTGGGAAAGAAAATATCGGATAAGTACTGGATTAATATAAGCTAATCGCTATCTCTGCATTGTACATTTTTAAGGATCAGATGGGAGGGAGAAGGTGGAATTCGAAGATTACACGCACTAATCCAATGCCTTCGAAAAGAATCGATAAGTCAATTAAATAAAGCTATTTTTCCGGGATTTGATTCCGCGAAATTTACCACGGAAGCCAACAAAGTAAACCACTGCACTACGGACGCGATATATATGTTCTAATGAAATTATAAAACTTTAATAAAAACATTATATTTACATAGCTGACAGATGTTTTATAAATAATTGAATATCCCTCACATAATGAATAACGTCGAGCTACTGTTTACAAAAAAAAAAAGAATTATTTATTCAATTTTACGATTCCCAGCTGCTTAATTATTTTATCATTTTATTCATTAGTTAATCAATAAAAATATATATGCGTGACTCAACCTGATTGGCAGATAGTATTCCGTGTTATATAATCCGGATTTCGAAGAAACAAAAATGTCACCGGTTTTTTTTGCAACCGCGTTTTCGTGACTTGACCGTGTGTGTTCTAAAAATGGTACGGACCTTCTCAAAATGTACACTAAAATCTGTTATAATTTATGATATCGACTGAATATACTTGACGGAATTTCAATATCAAATTTGAATCGTTACAACTTTATACGATCCCATATTTTTCGTCACCAACGACCCGGGTTTCGCCTTTCGGTATCTTCAGGCACGCGTCACACATCACGAGGACGCGACAGAACTGACAGTCAGTTATCGGATATAGATTTACATCCGTGTGAAAGATATTTCCACATTTTTTATAGCAATATAAGGACCGGTTTCGCTCATCGCCAGTATTATGAATTTTAAAAAATGTCCTTAAGATTTAAATTTGACTTGTAGGAACATTGTCCGATTTCACACGCTTTGTCACGAACGGCGGTCCGTTCTGTTGCATCCGTGTGATAGAATGCCTGAAAATGCCGAAAGACGAAACCCGGGTCGTTAGGACAAAACATGTGTAATCGTACAAAGTTGGAAAAATTCAAAATAAAATCTTCTAAATGATATAAAACAAATCATTTTTAAAAGGAGTTAATTCGAACTGAATTGAAACAAAGATAATATGACCCGAATTTATTTACGTAAAGTTTTTTTACAGTATAATTAAAATATTATAGTTGGGTGGTAAACAAATTATGAACTATCATTGTCTATGGTCATGTAATTATAATATTTTGAAATTATAATGGTGAATCTATGATATATACAAAATTAGATTTGCCATTATAATTTATTCCTTTATAGAGGGCGTTAGTGTCAACTGATTAACATCGTCGTACATCTTTAGCTGTCATGAATTGCAATTAACTATTTTTTATTTTGAAATTTAACACAACATTTTTAATTCACAATTTCGCGCAAGTTTTTACAAATTCTCACTATTTATTTTCACAATATTAAAAACAACCAACTTTTAAGACGTTTATAAACCTTCTTACGATAGTTCAAGAAATTGGTTATTTTAATTACAATTTTCAACAGTGGCGAAGTTATAATGTGCGTTATTAATAAGTGAATTGTGAATTAAGGGCACCGTACAATTAAACGTATTTTTAACCTTCATTTATCATTTACTTGCTTGCTTTTTTCTATCAAATTAAAACCGCATTATTGTTATATCATTCAAGTTTTAAATATATAAATAAGCAACAATATTTATTGAATAGCAAAATTCATTAAATAATTCATACAACGTATACAAAATCTTTTATTTGTTATCGCTTTTAATAAAAAATCTCGTATAACAAATTTTCACACCCATCATTTATGGCCCGTGTTTCACCTTTCGACATCTTCAGTTATTTTAGTATATGCACTCAAAATGACCAATATCCTATTATCAATCTTAAAGTCGTTCCAATGAAATCATACACTGCATTAATCATTAAATCTATAAAATAATTGTTGTGACATGACAAAAATTTCACGTAAAATAAAAATAAAAATAATCCATTTATGAGGGCCTAAGCATACGCCCCTTAAGTATTCCTTCACTGCTCTACGTTTGGATTTCATTACATTTTTTAGTACTTATTTCTACAATATATTTAATGAACAGTTCTGATTTCGCTTATTAGTTGATAATTCTCGCAATGAGCGAAACCGGCCCTGGTCATAAATATATTGAGGAAATAAGTATTAAGAAATGTGTTTGTATTATTTTAAATATCATGCTTTTCGATTTAGAAGTGACAGTTACAACATAAAAGACATTTTTTAAGTACTAAGCTTTATCAAATATCATTTTTTTTCTTTATACCCACTCGTAGCTATTTACATTTCACGAGCCACACTTTGACGGTATTTTTCTTTGAGATAGTAATAACAAAAAAATATTTCCTAAACATGTGCCTCCCACGTGAGGCAAAACAAAATCGAAATGACTGCTTGGCCTTGAAGTGGGAGTCAATGGTTTCGTAATTAAATCACAAACCGATCTTACCATAATATTCATGTTTTTTTTGTTATTATACACCGCGAAAATTATGAATTATGGTCACGGTTGAACATCTATTAAGGTTACAACACATCCTCCATTGCGAAATGTGAATACTTAATGAGTGCAGTAATGTGATATTGAATTTATACTCTCGATAGTGGGAGCAATGATCGATTATCTAATCGCAGCGATGTGATAAGAGCGCTGTTAATTTTATTCGTGTCATTTGAATTTGGAACGTTTATTTGTTGTGATTCCATTTTTAATTTTCCGCATCTGTTGAATTTGAATAACATAGCAATAGACAATTTTAAGGTGTATACCAGGGGTGGGGAACCTTTTCATTTCAAAAAGCCACATTTACTTATCTGATTCAACATAAGGCAGCAATAAAGAAAATGTTGTCACTCCCCCCACCTGTGAACTAAATATTTCAATGAACGATATAAATTAATCAAAACGCAATTTAAAGAAATCTTTAAGAAAAAATACACATTTACAAATGTTATTTATTATATTATATATTGTTAAAAAAAATGTCGTATATATATGTTTGTATTTAAAAGAATAATATTTCATTACATAATATTTTTTTTTTAGATCTATTACTAGGTATTGCTGTCTCTATTTTTTTACTAATTAACAATCATCCAGCTGTGTATCTGTACAAGAAACATAATATTGATTGAATTGGCATTCACTTGGTAGAACTCCATTATAACACGGTGAAAAAATAGCAATGTATTTTAGTTCTACAAAATTATTTTTAACAAATATAGTTGATAGCTATTTCGGCTCACGCCATCGTCAGAACTATGCTTAAACTAACATTCGCTTATTTATATATAGCTGTGCAGAAAAGGCACACAACACATCCTCTCTCCTGTTCCAACGGCCTAGCTTGTTACTTTAACACAATGACACTAAATTTTCAAAATTCTAAATGAAACAATAGGTGTCTATGACAATAAGATTATATGTGGGACGGAAGTGGTCCTTCTGGAAGCAAATCAGACCACCCCTTTGTACAACGGCTGGACAAGTGGCGATACTATTATTATCGCTATGTTAATGAATCACATAATATAAATTCAAACTCAGCCCCTAAATGTTTGCATCTTTGTAGTAAGGGTCGGAGAATGAAGGCTTTGGAACAGCTGGAAATCAATAGACACCAATTATCACAAAGGATTCTTAACAAACAAACTAATATAATAGTATCGTCAGAAAGATGGCGTGATCCGAAATAGCTATCAACTATATTTGTTAAAAATAATTTTGTAGAACTAAGAAACATAATACATAATAAAGTACGTAAATCATTAAAAATATTTGTTAATGTTACAGCTTAACAACCTTTAATGGCTAATTTGCTTCTGCTGTTTGTTAGAAAGCATTTGAATATTTGGTTCAAGTATAGACATTCGCATTATCAGTTGGTCTTCTAAATGTACACAGATTATTTTGACTTTATTAACGTTTTATCAGTGAACAGGCCGCACCAGAGTAACCAAAAGGCCGCAGGTTCCGCACGCCTGGTGTAGACTGTCAATTCTTGGAGGAAAGGCAATATATTTGAATAATAAAATATGTTATATATGAATAGTTCTATATTATAAAATAATTGAAAGTATTCATACAAAATATTATATATATTATCTGAATTTAGTAAAATTTTGTTTTTTTTTTATTAAAATCATTTTATAATTTTTTATAATGTTGAATCATTCTAATGTTGTTCACATTCGAGTTGAACAGTTGTTACAGGGCTGTGCCAATATATATATATATTTTGATAACCCTTGAAATTTTTGTAAGTTAAATCTATATATTGTACCGAATGAATGAATTATATTATTTGTTCAGTACCAAATTAATATATGTAATTATAATACGTGTGGTGTCTACGTGAACCGAATTTGATTTAGATTGCTCAGCTCTGAAGCGAATTACGTCTGTCAAAAGCGACAAAACATTATACAACTAATAATATTATACATAAGAGATGAAGGAAACATGAAAAGCACTGTAGCTAACGCGTTATAGATCTTATAGCTCAATAAATTTGATAGAAATAAATATATATATTGTTCTGCGCGGCATAGACCTTAAACAAACTTGAATCATATCTTGTTTTAAGCTTTTCAATAAAACCTAATAAATAACAATGTCAAAATTGAATTGTTAAAACTTTGTGTGAACAATGCCTGGAGATGCCGAAAGGCGAAACTCGGGTCGGCAGTGACGAAACATGTGGAATCGTACAAGTTGTAACAATTCAAATTTGATATTGAAATGCCATCAATCACCTTCAGTCGATATCATAAGTAATAAAAAGTAATGTATTAAATGATTTTCTGTGTATGTGTCCGCGCAATTTTATAAAAAAAAATAGTGGAAAGTGGCGGTGTACAAAGGGTTAACAAACTATCATTTTCCTAACGCATGTGCTTGTACCGATTATACCGAGTTGCAGCATGTCTTCATTATTGTTCAGAATATTCAGACGTTAGTCATAGATCGCGTTAATGCAGGCGTGCTTAGTGTATTTAGTCATCGTGAGGCGCAGTGGCGTGCCTGACGAAGATCCAACAAAAGAGGGTTACATATTTTAAATGTGTTAAAATATATCAAACATTTTCAAATAGTTAAATATGTGTGGAAATTCACTGAAAATTAACCTATTCCCTGCAAATCTGTATAAAAGATATTCTCATTTTGAATAATTCAAAGTTTAATTTCGTGGCTATTTTTTGACTTTATTTTAACACAACGGTTCGCACATTTTCGCTAAATAACTACACCGAAATAGTTTTTTCTTATTTTGATTTTAGACCTCGTGTATATTCTTCATCCATCTATCGACAAATTTTGAAAGTAAGATAAAAAATTCATAATTATTTTTGGTAGTATAGCTGCGCGTATTCGAAGGCGCCACATTGTGTGTTCCAGGATCGTAACGTTTGTCGCAAAAATGATGTTAAGTGTTAATATGAAAATTAGTTCTTACACGAAAGTTTTGACAGTTTTAACTCTCTTATATTTTTATATATTATTAACCCACTGTAATCAGCCGTTTTAACAGTTGAAACGACAGAATTCGAAAGATTAAAGTCAAATGTTCTGAGAAGATGTAATATTTTCTAGCAGAGTGCGTTATATTATATATTGATGATGTTTAAAATAGTGCTGTGGAGTCAAAATCTTGGAATCGTGTTTTTTGGCTAGAGTCAGAGTTGTGAAAAACGAGCCACTCCGACTACTTCTTCAATAAGAAGGTTTTGAAAAATATCTTAATTAACAATTTTTGGAATTAGTTGGTTTATCTTTTGTTTAATACATATAAATATGAAATAGAGAGAACAATCTAACAAAATCCAACTTTTTAAATAAATAACAACATCGCAAAGAATAAATTGTATAGTTAAATTCACTCATATTTTAGCATATTGATAACGCAAGTCAAAAGTTAAAACTGATACTACGTCACTGCGTAGAACCCATATAAATAAGCTTCTGAACAGAGGGGTTCAAGGTTCGTGTCTGCCATGTCAACAATCGATTCGTAGACGGGGAAATAAATACGCACCTGCAAAACCACACAGCAAAGTAAATTATATTTAATACCATATTTGTCAAAACAGGTGGATTAAAAAAGATACTACCATATTCTTTAAGTCAATGATAAATTTGACTTGAGATTCAACGTTTAATTGCTTTCAAGGTGTTAAAGTTCACTTCTTGGTGGAATGTTTTTTTTATTTAAATAATAAAACACAATGCTGAATAATATGAAATATAAATTAAACAGAAAATATAAATCTTCACTCATAATTGAGTTGATAATCAGTTGATAATGCTCCCGATGAACGAAACCGGGTCTGGTCTTAATAATATAAAATTTTAGATTCATTAAAACCTTTATTTACACTAAATTCGGGACCATGTAATTTGGAATAGTGTAATTGGGGGAGCGAATCTTGTACAAAATTAGGTGATTTTGTTTTTTCCCGCGAAACATTCAAAACAAAGATTATTCTATATTCTCTTTTCAACTATAGTTTCTTCATCTGCTATATTGGGATTCAAAAGAGGACGATTTATTTCACCTTCTTCAATGAAATATTTTTTCATAACTCGTTTAATAGAAAAAATAAGTAGACAGAGTCGATCGTTTTTCACAACATCACGACTCCATTACACCGAATCCACAGAAAATTAAAACACTGAAAAACAGAAGTTATTATCGTTTGCAACCACAGTACGAATATATTATAATATTAAAAAATAGACAAAGAAACATTTGAATGAATTCAAAAGGAAAAAAACATAGTCGTTTGTTTTTTATGACTCCGATTCTGACTCCACAGTCCTGGTTTAAACCTTCAATAAGCACGATCGTTGACAATTAGAATTCCTGACTACCGAACTAATCCAAAATGGCGTCATAGTTATTTGTTGAATTTAAACATGTCGTCATAACAATTACATCTTCCCATAAGTCAACACGATGACGGATCGCGGCGAACAACCAGCATTATAATGACAATAAGGTTGTCATGTTTAATCAAAGACAATGGGCAGTTGGATTTTATTTTCCTTCACGTAATAGCGTTGATGGTAAACGGCTATTACGTGCATTTGCTCGATGCATCTTCAGTTAAATAACTTTCATGGATAAGTCAATATCAATTCATATAAACACTTTTGCGACGGAATGAATGTAACCAATGTAGTTATAAACTGTAAAATGATAAAATTGTAAGGAGTTAGACATAAATCGTCATAACCTTTTCTCTAATGGGAATATAAAATATTTGTTGAAAATTAGTAAAATTATTTATCAATCGTGATCAAAAAATGACAGAATATTTTTTTATCGCCATGTTTTTTACCGTTTTATAAGACCAAAGTATTTACGAATCGGCAGGCACTGCAACTTGAGTGATCGACTGGTTCCTTTTGTACACCTCTATATTTAGACAAGTAAATGTACGTTTAATACACAGATCTGATGAGGTTGCCGAAATAGTCATCAACTATGAACCTTAAAAATGTTGTATAACTAAAATACACCGCTATTTTATCACCGTGTCATAATACTCATAATGGAGTTCTACACAGTAAATGCCGATAAATTTTTTGAGCATTATTAATGTTCTTACTCACCTTTAAAGTACTGTCACTTCTTGATGGAAAAGCATGATATATTATATAGTAAGAACACATTTTTAGCATTGTTTCTACAATAAATTTTATCATCAGGACCGGTGTTGCTCAACGCAAGCACTATCAACTGATAGGGATAGTTTATGATATTGCCGAATTGAAATAAGTAGGTATTTCTTAACAACAACAAAAACCTAATTATATTTTAATGATAGCTGATTATTTTTTGTGGTAAAATCTTTCAAGTTCTTGCCTTGGGTTCTGTGTTTTCCTTCAACTAATACCTTTGGTATATAGACGATGTTAACTGTGTATTGTGTGTCAGTTCTGTTGCATCCGTGTGATAGAATGCCTGAAGATGCCGAAATACGAAACCCGGGTCGTAAAAGACATAAAAGTATGTATTTGTATAAACTAGAAATTAACGTTCGGATGAATATATAATATTTCTTTAGTTTGAAATTGTGAGTAAATGACTGGCATTGCATTTTTTCCGCGCTGAGCTAATAGTACAAGAATTTCACGCCCAGGCGTTGAACCTGGTGCCTTCATATTCGCAAATATGGCTCACCGGAAGAGTGTCCGGTCGGAGAATTTCAATTTCACAACATGCAACCGGCTTTAGATAACTTTCTTCGACCAGAGATCGATGAGCTCTGACAACTAGATTATCTGGATTTGTAAATGTCATCACCGGTCATTGGAGGGTTAATGCCTGACTTAATTTTTATATCAGCGTACCTCAAGAAGGGACCTAAATAAACTATTTATTTAATTTTGAATTGTTACAACTTTGTACGATTCCACATGTTTTCACACTAACGACCCGGGTTTCGCCTTTCGGCATCTTCAGGCATTCTATCACACGGATACAACAGTATCGGCAGAAATACCTGAAGATCGTACAAAGTTTTAACAAGAAATAAAATTGTCGAGTCAATCAAGCAAAATCTACTTTAATGTATTAATAAAATAGTATTCATCATACTCACTCTCGTCCACTAAAAATATGTCGACATGTAGCTGTTACTTAGTTCTTGCCTTGGGGTTTAACTTTTCCTGTAATTAATACCTTCGGTATATAGACGATGAGGGTATCTTATAATTGGTGGCGTCTTATATGACACTGAAACTTATACATATAATGAATAACAGAATTTATACAATTTTGTTGAAACATTCCACCCCTAATTTTAACTACAAGAAGCGTGTGAATTGTATTGCCTGCTCTTGTAAGTTTTGCTGCACTGTATTATATATATATATATAAATGATGCACTGTATTATATATATATAAAAAAATACAACTTTAATATATATTTTATTTTTTAATGTGTTATTGTCGTTTTTTGCAGGTAAGTCTCCAATCGGCCTATCAATCGTATGAATCACCTATCAAGAAGGTATTTTTTATTATTTTTGATTTACTTAAATTTTAGGAAAAAATATTATTGAAAAACAACCAGCTGATTTTGATTTGCAGACGGCACCTATGAATAACCTTCAGTACTAATACTATCGATAACGTACATTATTATTTTCTAATATAAAAATCATTATTTCATTATTGTAAATATTTTTTTATTCTAAATTTAAATACAAGTAAAAATTTGACTCCTTTTTAAATTTACATATTAGAAAAACCATACACAGTTTTAATTATTATTTCTTACAATATCTTTAAGGAATCAAAGAGACATCTAGTGGGGTGTGTGAGAATAACATGCGATCTTAGTTTATGATTTATTTCATAGATGGCATTAAAATGTACATTTTTAGCGGTTGTGAAATAAATTAACATATAGAATCTGTTTCCATATCAAGGTTCAGAAAAGCTCAGGTTATTAAACTTTTTTTAAACTGATAACGTAGTTTTAATGAGGTTTTAGCAAAACCAAAATAATTCAATACGCGAAACAAAACAAAAACAAGAAGTAAATATTGTATTATTGAAGATTATCCCAAAGATGTCTCTATATTGAATATTTCCAGCGTTTTTTTACTTTTTATTAAAATATATTAGTATTTGAAAAAAAAGCTCTTTTTTGATAATATCGGTTGATTTTTAACTTACCAGTTTTCGATTAATTTGTATGATACCCATGAATAATAATGACATGTATAAACAATATCCATCATAAATAAATTTTACAGGTAATTAATTCAGTTTTATAAAATGGCGGTAATTAATAATGACAGATTAAATTGCGGGTAAAGAAAATTAAATCTTTATGACCGTGGTAGACAAGCTTGAATAATTTTTGTGCAACAAAATTTATTTCGGGGCTGTGGAGTCGTGATGTTTTCTTTTTAGATTTTGAAAAATTTATTCATGATCAAGAAGAAATAAATTTTCCTCGTTTGAAAATTGCTTTATTTTCCGGATTAGACGATTATCTTTATTTTAATGTTCATTAATAGGAAAGGTACGAAAAATCTTCCGAACACAGTTTGAAGACCATTGGTTGAAAGGAAATTTATGAAGAATAATTCCGATATTCTCTAAACATGTACATGTCTTTTAAGAATATATGCGTTTACTTAATATTGCACAGATCGTATTGCGAATTGATTATTCTCATATATTATCGAGCAATTTTTATTCCGATGTAATTCCGACACACTGTTGACTCGTTAACCCCTGGAGACACGGAATCCACGTCGTTGGTGATTTCGTGTAGCGGCAGGGAACGTGATTTGACGCCATTTGAAGCACACTCATGTTATTGTTCTGCATGCTATACACTTATTGTTCATAAACCATCTAATAATGATATACAAAATTGCGATATCAAATAAAGTTTCTTGATTGAAGTTCAATAGAAAATATGAATTATTAAAACTGTGAACAATCCTACAATTTATGTCACTCACAATCGTTGCAAAATTGATTTTTCAAAATCAATTATGTGAATATTTAGATTTTATTCCAAAGTTGATGGTCTGCAAAACACTTTTGTGTTTTTGGTAGTCCGCAGATGTTAAAAGGTTGAGAAACTATGGTATAGAGCAGTTTCTCAACCAATGGTCCGCGAAGATTTTCATGTGAGCCGAAACAATCAAATTTCATGGATTTTTAAATTGTATTTTTTTGTGACTGTATATTTTAATAAACTTAATATTGTTATATCAGTATACGGTGTTGCAATATATTTTTTTTTGAATTAAACATCAATTATATGAATATTTATAATTTTATTCCAATGTCCTCGAATGATGTAAAAAGTTTGAGAAAATATGCTATAGAGTAGACGTTTTCACGTAATTTTTGACTGTATCCGCATTATAAACGTCAGCGGTCCTATGGAAATGTCTTGTGGCCGCACTGGTACAAATTAATTAGATACATTTTTAAAAAATATTATATCAATATATACTGTGAAAATAATAATCGCAGATGAAAAAAACTGCTATAGAGACTAGAGAGATCGGTTACGAATTTCTTGACATATTTTTGTATAGTGTAAAAGTTATAGTCTCTCATAAGACGTCGCAATTTCGTCAATTTCTCTCGAATCAGCCTCGTGTCTACGTTTACTCTAGGCATATTTATCCCGTCACGAATAGGTTTATAAAAAGTGACAATCAATGAATAATTCCTGCATCGTTTAGTATGCCATCAAACAAGTTGGTTTGGAATTCTAAATCCCCGCAGCGACTCGAAACGAAGTCTCGGTGAAAGTAAACTGCCGGCGACACACCCGAGCCAAGCCTTATTTTTACAAAAAAAATGGTTAATCTAGCACAAAGATGGACATTGTTTTTTTTTTAATTAACTAAACAACATGGAGGCAATGGGAGACAGTGTTGCACTTGGAAAAAGCGATTTATCTAGACCAAAGGTTCTCAACCTGGGGGTCGCGGAGGTTTTTTTGGGGGGTCACCAACTTATAATAAACATTAAAAATAAACATTTGTATGCTTTTGGATAGTGTGGGGGGTCGCCGATCACATTGATTTTATGAAAAGGGGTCACCACCTGAAAAGGTTGGGAGCCTATGATCTAGACCATAGTTTCCCATCCTGGGGGTCGCCGATCACATTGATTTTATGAAAAGGGGTCTCAACCTGCAAAAGCTGGGAACCTATGATCTAGAATTTACTTCTAGATGTGCATTATAATCACGATAGTATATCACTTTTAAGGTGTTAACTGTCACTTATTGATGGAAAAAGCATGATATTTCAAAAAAAAAAAATTGTAATTTATGATATCGACCGAAGGTGCTTGATGGAGTTTCAATATCAAATTTAAATTGTTACAGCTTTGAACGATTCCATAAGTTTAGTCACTAACGACCCGGGAAAAAACCCATTTATATTTTAATGTTAGTTGATTACTATTTGTTTGAAAACCCTTTCAAGAATGACTAATTAACAAGTCCGATAAAAAAAATGTGAAGGCGTACAAAGTTGTAACAATTCAAATATAACATTTTTTAGTACTTATTTCCACAATATACTACTTGATCAGGACCGGTTTCGCTCATCGCGAGCATTGTCAACTGATAGAATACAATTTACAAACAGGCCCATTTTTACAAAATATTAGTTGAGTTAAATGTAGCAGATGTACAAAACCATGGGTTCAAGAACTAAAGTTACTAAAAGAACAGTGATAGTGTTACAACAGAAGAGAAGATGTATTTTGTATCTTTTCTACACAGCTTTATATAGATAAGTAAATGTATATTTATATAACATAATTCTGATGAGGGCGTAAGCCGAAATTGTTAGCAACTATATGTATATATATATATTACAATTATAAATCAATCTGTGTGTGTGTGTTTGTCTTTTATGCATTACTAGACCGTTTATCCGATCGATATAAAACCTAAAAAAAATTCGAGTACACTCTCGCAAATGTTTCCAGCATACCACTTCCTCCCCAATTCTACCCCCAAATATAGAATAAATAGAATTAAAATGACAATATTAACAATTAAATTGTTTGTAATATAAACAGGAGTCCTAGAATTTCTTTATTCTAAGATCGCAGTAACGCGCGATGGGTCAGCTAGTATTTTATGAATTTTGTTGAACTAAAATATAATTCTATTTTTCACCGTGTTTAAATGGAGTTCTATTAGGTAAGTAAATGCCAATTCAATCGATTAAATAGCTTGAATTTTGTATATTGTATAATACGTCGGTTGTTATATTCTCACACTATATCGCCATTCTGATTTCGAGTTTTACTGAATAAATATGATTGACGTATGAAACGTTCATTCAATTAACAGTTATGTTCCTTAGAAGTCTTTTGAAGAATGAACTTTTTTGATACTGTGACCTACTGACGAAAAAATAACGTTTTGTCGAATAACATTTGTATGTATAACGTTTCTTTGGATGCAATATTTAAATCTCGTGAATGTTTCGCCATTTTTTATTCGTAACTGTTGTAGATTGATGAGTTTTAATGCGCATGTGTTATTGCGTGATTTCTTGTATCGGGATTTCGAGACAATTCAATATAATTGTGTAATATCAAACGATATGTAGAACAAACAAGCCATGTGAAAGGAATATCGATTACTTTGAAGCAATTCTGTGATTTCAAACACTTTTTTGTGCGCAGAGAATTGAACATTTGGGAAACTTGCACTTTGAATGCTTGGCAAATATAAAATCAACTCAGTACAATACTAATTCACTATTAACTTTTTTTGCCATGTAGGACCGGTTTCGCTACGTCGATCACTATAGGACACAAATTTTAAAAACAGTTTATTTCTACGCAATAAAAAATAGGTTAACTCTGCTTTCGAGAAATACATAAAATCAATTGGCCATAGTTAAGAATTAACTGTGACAATATAAAACTAGGATGTGAGAACAGAACAGAAGACGACTTAGTTTCGCCTTTCGGCACCTTCGGGTATTTTTCAGTTGTGTTACATACATATTTTTTAGTTAGTTGTTAGTGATAAAGAATGTGGAATCGTTAAATTTTTCAACTAGGTATGCGGTGTCGTTAAAAAAACACGAATCCGACATTAAAAAGTTTATTTTTGTCGAATGAGATATTCTTCAAAATCGTTTATCAAAAAAGTAATTGGGGTGGCTCGTTTTTCACTACTCCAGTTCCGAATCTACAGTCCTGGGTTCACCAATTCAAATTTGATACATATGTGCATCAATTTTGAATTTTACCAAATTATTTTAAACGAGTGTAGTAAATAAATAATCGTAACTGGTATCTTCTATTTGAAAAGCATCTTCAAACATGTCAATTTTTTTTGTATGTTTTCTTTTACAAACGATTTACTTTCGGAACCTTTCGTTTTTAGAATTGTTTTATAAAACGTTGTATCAAAAAATATTGAAATATATGGCGACGAAATTGTAACACAAGCTTTTTACGTAAAATATGCTATTTTTTTTTCTTTATTCGATTTTTTCAATCACTTATTTTTATATTCTGATAGTATATATATTGATTACAAGATCTGCTTGAATGTATTATGATAGGTGATTTAAAAACGTGTTTTATGTATGTAATATTAAATATTTATTAACATCGATTTCTAATTCGTTACATGTCTAAACTCAATACAATATTATGATTTGTTTATTGTTTTTTAATGTACGTGTCTGACTTTGGTGTCACATTTCCTGATTTTACATAATGCAAAAAATATTTCGTGTTGGAACGAAATCTTGTAATATAGACCGACGGTGTCGAACCAAAGAAACAATGTGCTTGTTCATGATTGGATGCAACAGAACTGACAAACAATAAACAGTTTATATCGATTATATACAAGAGGAATTAATTGTAATTAAAAAAAATACATGCCCTAAGGTATTCACATTGAAATTCCATCAAACACTTTCAGTTAATATCATAAATTATTTAACGTAAGTATGAAAAGTGTTAATGTGTGAGAATAAAAAAAAATACTCTTAATGCATCCGTGTGACAGAATGCCTGATGATGCCGAAAGACGAAATGTGTGAAAATTTATAATGTTTCAATATAAACTATTTTTTAATTTACGATCGATATTAAAGGTGCTTGGTAGTGTTTTAACATGACATTTTAATTGAGAGTCATGTCCGATGAATTCATGCGATAGAATGCCCGAAGACGCCGAAATACCTGTGGAAATATTCAATGTTTAAAAAGTAATTATTTTTTAATTTGTGATATCGATTAAAGGTGCTTGATAGAATTTTAATATTAAATTTTTATTGTTAGTCAGATATGTTGCATCCGTGAGATTTCAACAGTTTTTTTTTTAATTTATGATATCGACTAAAGGACTAAAGGTATTAAAGGTGCTTGGTAAAATTTTAATATTAAAGCTTAATTGTGAGTTAGTTCTATTGAATACAAGTGAAAGAATGCTTTAAGATGCTGAAAGCCGAAACCTGTGGAAATATATAATGTTTCAAAAGTTTTTTTTTCAATTTATGATATCGACTGAAGGTGTTTGATACAATTTTAATATAAAATTTTAATCGTGAGTCACTTATGTTGAATATGTGTGATAAAATGCCTGAAGATGCCGAAAGACAAAACTTGTGAAAATGTACAAAGTTTCTTTAGCTATTTTTTTAATTTATAATATCGATCAACTAAAGGTGTTTGATAAATTTTTAATATCAAATTTAAATTTTTTGTCACAAGTTATGTTGCATCAGTATGATAGAATACCAAAAGTTAGTGACAACTTGTAGAAATTTACGAATTTTTTGTATCGAAGTCCCGTCAATCACCTTCAGTTGACATAGTAAATCAATTCATTTTTGGTTATGATTGTTAAAAAAAAACTTTAGATTTGAATGGAAACATTTCAGAAGTAAACTGTTACGTGTTAAGTTTCAACAATACATATTATACATAGATTTTTTCGGGATCGCAGTATTATTTTGTACTAGTCGTTTTACCCCGTTAACCTTTTTCATACCTGAGTTATCTAACATAAAAAATTATCTCTATAAATATTATTTTTTACATATTAATAAGCATTTTTGTGTAGATAACTATGTTAAGGCTTGCATGATCAATCAAGAACAATCATGTATGCGTCCCGAGTACGGGAAAATCTATGGCTGCCACACGGTAAGGTTTTACAGTGTTCAAAGAAAAATTGCTTGCCCAGAAGGTAAATAAAATATGCGTCCATAAACATCTTTGAATCATGGGATAAATAATTCTTACCTAAACCAGCTTTCTCCAACTGTTATGTAACGAATTGTGCCCGCGCTGGAATACCCGATTTTTACCGGTGTCAGATCGATTACTCTATAATCGCCCATGTCCAATGGTTCTGAAAATGCTCTGAAATGAACTATCGAAATAAATTTAGAAATATTTTAACATCGAATTTGAAAAACACGTTTGAACACAGCGGTTTGTCAATGACTGTCTAATCACAGAATGAGTCAATTGATCAATCAATATTATTGATTGAATTGGAATCTTTGTAGAACTCCATTATAACGCGATGAAAAAATAACAATGTGTTTAAGTTCTATAAAAAATTATTAGATATACATAGTGAGGTTTTTTCCTAGCTTCCTTATTTATCTGCATTAAATTAAAAATCAACCAACCGATTTGGCAAATTATTCATTGAGATATTCTTCAAAATCGTCTAATCGAAAAATTAGCTAGAGTACCTCATTTTTCACGATTCCACAGCCCCGTATATAACCTATGTTCTCGACTGTTATTTCGGCTTACGCCATTATCATAACTATCTATAATTCAACGTTCATTAAAGTAAGGATAGTCGTTATATAAGGCGTTATCTTATAAATTTAAATTTATGATATCGACCGTAGGTGCTTGATGGAATTTCAATATCAAATGTGAATTGTTAAAACCTAACTAAAAAACTGTCAGTTCTGTTGCATTCGTGTGATAGAATGCCTGAAGATAACGAAATGCGAAATCCGGGTCGTTAGTGACAAAATATGTGGAAATGTACAAAGTTTTAACAATTCAAATTTTATAAATTTTGCATTGCTATTTTCTCACCGTGTGGTTTACGCCCTCATCAGAACTACATAAAGCTAAAATATAATACATCGCGATTTCACTGTGTTATAAAGGAGTTCTACCAATCAAAAATCTACATTTTTTTTTTATTAATTGTTTCATCATAAATGAGTCGTTTTATATTAATTACAGACGGAAACACAATAATATCTTCAAAAACCGTACACAATATTTTCCTTCGTCAGCACAATTTATAAAATCGTCTCAGTCAAGAAAGTTTTGTGACAGTTTGAGAAGTATTGTGATCTCAATAAATTGATCGTGTTTTTCGAACATTATGCGACCGATCTCATGTATTTAAACAGTCGGCAAGAAAATTATGTTATATCATAATATTTTGAGTGCCGTTATAGACTCCGTCAGTTGTTATTAGAAAATTTTGACTTCCTATTTTTATTGAATCAATAAATTATCGGACACGTTACGATCGCTGAATCGATATTTGCGGTTTTGGAATAGAATTCGGATTGTTTTAAATTCAAATTTGGAACTATTAAGTTGTTCGATTTATCTCTCACCTCGGTCATGTTCACTAAAGTAACGTTTACGTGTTTAATGCAAGTTTTAAGACTTCACACTTTCAGCAACTTGATACGCGTTATGTTTAACCTGTTATCTGCCGTTATATCTATTGTGTTATCAACAATTATTTTTTAACGCGATACATTGCTTCGAGAATCCAATTATCGCGTAAAAACGTATCAAAAATACACGAAAAATATTCTTTTTTCTATAAAATTCGCGCCAAACTTTTTGAGAGAAACGAGAAACAAGAATATACCTACATATATGTATCGCTTTTAAGGTTGCTAACTACCACTTTTTGATGGAAAAGCATGATATTTTAAATAATAAAAACACATTTTTTCGTAATTATTTCCCCAAGAACTAAGAAACAATCATGAACCAATGGTTTTGTATATCTGCTATAATAACAGAAACAAGTCTATTTATACAAATATTTGGTATTAATAGACTTGTTTCTGTTAGTTGATAATGCTCGCGATGAGCGAAACCAGCCCTGATCAAAAAATATATTGTGGAAATAAGTTCTAAAAATGTGTTTTTATTATTTAAAAAAACATATATGTATATTTTAAATAATAAAAACACATTTTTTTAGTACTTATTTCCACAATATACTTTTTGATCAGGACCGGTTTCGCTCATCGCGAGCATTATCAACTGATCGCGCAATCAATGATGCTCGCGATGAGCGAAACCGGTCCTGATCACAAAATATATTGTAGAAATAAGTACTAAAAAAATGTGTTTTTATTATTTAAAATATCATGCCTTTCCATCAAGAAGTGACAGTTAACACCTTAAAAGTGATATATGTATATAATACATACGAAAATGTATTCACTTATAAGAGTTATTCGATACTGATACTGTCGATTTACAAATATATTGCTTTTGCGATTTTCTAAAAATAATAATTCCATCTTCGCAATGAGCGAAACCGGTCCTGAACATAAAATATATTGTGGAAGTAAGTACTAAAAAATGTTTTTTTTTATTATTCAAAATAGCATGCCTTTCAATTAAGAAGTGACAGTTAACCGGATCTTTGCCAGAGACGTGTAAATGCGGCCTATAATTCCGTGAGCGCAGTGCCGGCCATGCAAAATCCGCCTATACATACGGTCCACATACTAAAACTCAACAAGGTCGACAATTTTAATAATTTGAATATTGATACAAGGCTGCACAAATGACATTTTATGACAAATAAATATAATTATTTGGTAAGTTTATGCGATATATTAGTAATATATTGCCAATAAAATATATTTATTGGTTTTTATTATTTCAAATAAAATCGCGACCCTCCGTATCTGGCCATACTAGAACTTCTGGCATAGAAACGGTTAACACATTAAAAGTGAGTTCCATGCTAAATTAGATGACATAGACTAACTATTCACTATTAACTTGTATTTTTTTTGAATGAAAATGTAATGAAAGTGTAAGTGAAAAACGAGCTTTTTCGATCATGAGTGTCAAGTAAAATCGTATGAAGATTAATAAAATAGGTTATAAATGAAAACGTTTAACCTAAAAACGCGTACCGATAACTAACGGTTAATATCAGGGCTGTGAAGTCGGGGTCTGGTTTTTGGTTAATGTCGATCAAATGAAAGTTTAATCAGTTGAAAACGAGTGACTCGGAGGACTTTTTCGATTAGACGATTTTGAAGAATATCTCAATGAACAATTTGACAGGTTGATATTTAATTCAATACAAATAAATAGGAAAGGCAGGAAAAAACGTGACAAAAATAAACTATTTTTAGTCGGTGTCGTATTGTTGGTCAATATCGGATTCGAAGCCGAGTTATTGTTAACAACTCTAGAGAAGTGTTCTCTCTTAATTAATAGAAGGCTGTGTGCGCAAAAAATATTAACTATGCAACTTTGAAAGGAAATTAAAATATTTGTGCATCTCACAACGGTATATAGACCTACTAAACGAAACGGTTAATTTTTAATAACATCAATAAGTAACAACACTTTATAATGTAAATTAATAAGTATAAAGTTTGTGCGCATTGTTGTAATATACGCGTGTGCGCGTACGCGCACATTTTAGATCAGCGGTTTCTAAGCTGGGGGGTGCGCCAAATCTTTATATGAAAAAAAATCATAACATAAAATTTTAAAAACTTTGTGTCAAAAAACAACAACATCCTTCGCATTATATATGCCAGAATGTTTAACAAGTCAATATAAAATTAAATGTTCATAACATATACATGTTCGTATTGTACAGGTTATCCTCGACTTACGACCGAGATACGTTCGTGGACTTTAGTCGTAAGCCGAATTGGTTGTAAGTCGAATTTCATACAAAATATGTATGTATTGTAATTACATATTAAAATAAATCATGTGTATTTTTTATTGTTAATTTATACTTATTTATTAATACAAAATAAAATATTTACTTCGTGTTATTTAAAATCTTTCGTCTTCTGTACTTATATAAGTACAATGCATTGGCTCATCATCAGTAGTGGAAGAAGAAGCTGTAGCAGTCTTTTAAAAAAACATATCCAATTTTAATTGAGTTGTTTGTTGTTTATTTCCCTGTATATTGCAGCGTAATGCATTTTAAAAAAAATACTATTTTATATTTATATTAAATAATAATTTTTTGTCGTAAGTGCGAATGGTTGTAAGTCAAACCGTCGTAAGTCGAGGACTACTTGTATTTAGTTCGATTTTGCTAAAACACCAAAAACATTGTAATTGATTATAGTTACAGCAATTTTGTTTTTGGAAATAAAGTTATTGTTGTTCAAAACGTTTCTATTTATATAAAAATATCTATTAAAAATAAAAAGTTGCGAGGGTTACGGAATTTTTTTTTTTTAGGGAGGCATGCTAGCATTATGTTTGAAATCCGCTGGCTTAGAGCGAACACTGCTCTAGAGCCCTGCAACGAAGTTTCAAAAATTCAAATTTGATATTGAAATTCCGTTATAACCACCTTCAGTCGATATTGCAAATTGTATTAGCTTTGAGTGTTATTTACCAAGTCGCCATTAATTTACGCATGATCTATCTTCTGTCTAATAAATGTTTTATTTATAAAATAGCTATGGGCAATATTGCCAAGCGAAAAAAATATGCGGGTGCATGGTTACGTTATGATATACGTGAAGTATGTATTTATCGCTTCGCTAATATGATTATAATGGCGAATTGATTTATGTGATGCTTAGCAAACGATTCAAACTCCATATTGTTCGTTATAACATAAGATTTATGTCTAAGAATATTTTTTTATTGATAGATAGCTTAGAGATTAAAATTTAAATTAACAATCTTGTATTTTCTAATTTATTTTAACCGTTTGGATGCCATATTTAACATAAAATCACATATTTAATTAGCATTTTTTTTTTTTTATAAGTCTGCAATAACAAATTAATTTAAACATTTTTTTTCATTAGCTTTTATCGAAATGATAGGACTGCCAAACAAAAATAAAAGCTATTTTTAGTTTGTAACTGAAAAAAATATTTATTTCAAGGAATTTTGTCTCCTTTATGAAGGTGTTACGCAATATTGCGGTTGTTTTTTAGGGCTGTTACTATAAAATAATTAAAAAAAATATTTAATTCACGAATTTTGTCTCTTTTATGAAGGTATAGCACAAATTTCCATTATTATTTAGGACTGCCACTCAACAAAAAAAATTATACGTGAAGCTTATCTATTTACTTATGTTATTTTGCAGCATTATCGATAGCTATAACAAAAAAAAAATGTTGGCACAGCCCTGTGACAGCTGTTCCACTAGAATTTTAATCACATGAGAATGTTTCAATATTTAAAAAAGCTGAAAATCAAAAGGCATTCAATAGATGTGTCTGTTTTAAATTTATTTTAAAACAATCATATATATTTATAGATGTTCCCATTGTGGAGTTCGCGTCCCTACACGCTATTGGCGCCTAAGTGGTTAACTATAATTAACGATATCGAATGACGGTTCTTGATATAATTCAATATCAAACTTGAATTATCGGAATTGTAAACACTTTCACACGGCCTCTTTATTGTACAAAAAATGAAGTGTTATCAATTTCACCAATTTAAATTTAATATTGAACTATTTTTTAAAATATACAATGTCTAAATATCCTCGCGTCTCAGCAGAGAAAGGATTGATTTTATATTGTATAAATTTTCAATTTGAATTGAAACTTTGTACGGTTTCACGTGTTTCTTCTCTTACAACCCCGGTTGTAAGAGAAGTTTAACTTTCAGCGTCTTCGAATATCCTATCGCACGAATGCAATAGAACTGACAAACATTTTATTTTATATTATCTTGATTTCGATTATCGCGAAAATTATTTTAAAATTATGGAAAAATAATAATGTAATCCAGATAAACGAACAAATATTGTACCTTTTTTTTAATTACATGATCTTCGTGTAAAAAAGTCATCAATCGTGCTGTTAAGAAGCGTGTTGTAAAATACCTGAATGTGTGTGACTTGTTTTTGAACTAACATATATTAATTTCGTATCTAATGTTTGATTTTATACTATTTAAGTGATATAACAAAATTATTTAGTGTGCAATGTGTTTATGTAACAACATCATATTCATTCATTATGCAATATGATTAATAAATATGTAGTATTCAAAAATATACCTACTTACGTCGTATTATCCAATAGAGTATTATCTAATTATACATTAAGAATGTTATTTGATTGGTTTTACTTAAATAACTCGTCTGATTGGCCTAGTTTGTTAAGTCTATGGTAAATGAATAAGTTGTGATGTATTTTATGTTTGATAACCAAATACGCCATCACATTTTCTCATACAAAAGTAATTAATACTAACTTATACCTGCTGAGCATTTTAAAGGATATTCCAACACCTAGACTTCAAAAATTTGTTGAATAATATTGGTTTGAAACATCTTATTGAGTTTGTCAAGAGAGATCAACCAATGCCTTAACTCAAAAATTAGCGAGTACAAGAAGGTTTTAACCACTGTTAATTCATATATTTTTGGGTATCAACTATCAACATCTTATAACTAATCACCACTCCAAATACGGCAGTTTTGTTTATTGACGTACCCATTCAATTAACTTCTACTTGTATGTCCGATACAAACGGATAAACACGAGCCACAGAACATTTCATAAATACCGCTTATGTCAAGTTTGTTAATTTTATCTTTACTATTTTTTAAGATGTTAAAGTTAATGCCAAGTCAATCAATACATTGCAATTTTTTCACCAAGTTAAAATAAATATGTGCTATTTTTTATTGAAATGAAGTATTAATGCTTGTTATCCAGCCGGATATCTTAATAGCTTCATCCGCTAGTTAAGGTCCTCCCATCTTTGATAATATTACATAGTATTATATATTTTATATGTTGGTTAAAGGCACTACGCAACGGGAAACGAATTATGCAAAATAAAATGGCGATGGAACTAGTGGCCATTATCTGTCATTATGCCGAGTAAGGGCATTCAGTTATACGGCGTGTAATAATGTAATTTATACTTTGTCATTTTGTTATATTACTTCATAGCAGGGCCTAACCGTTTACGCAAGATTGACCAATCTTTTGCATACCATGGACCAATTTTTTCGTAGACCAGTTCATATGTATAACTATTATTCCTTCTTAGCTTCACGATTATTGTTGGAAAATTTCGAGAAAGATAAAAACTTACTTCGTTCAGGAGAGAAAAAAATAACTTAACCAATTAATTAATTTTTTTAAAAAATCTTGTGTTTTAAACAAACGTCCAACGAGGCTATATTCTTCTCAATGTGGAAAGATTAATGTAATTATAATTCGTGTGGTGTCCACGTAAACCGGATTAACTGTAGATTGCTCAGCTCTGCTGCGAATTACGTTTGTCAACAACGACACAAAAAAAAAGCTTATACATAAGATGAGAAGGAGACGAATTCTGATGCTGAGGATGTATGACCATAAATTTCTTTCGACTATAAAGAGTTCAAAATGAGAATATTGGCATTTATTATTATATAAAAATAATAAAACACATTACTTAGTCACATTTTTGACGAAACCAGTCAGGCTCTAAATTATAACTCTAAAAATCAATTTCTGTGAAAAAAGTATTGTATTTTAAAATCAATAAACCTTAAATTTAATTGTTGAAACGATGTACGATTCCACATGTTCCGTCACTAATGGCTCGGGTTTTTCCTTTGTAATATACGATGTTGTAACAATTTAAAAAAAAACTAAGAATAATTCTAGCTTTGGATTTTTCATGAAAAAAAAACAAAATCCTTATTTTTTATGAAATTCACTCTCAATTACACGACACCAAACTAAACGGTCTCGACTTTAACGTGTAAATGGGGATTTTAGTGTACATGTCAAATAAATAAAAGGTTCCCAACCCCTGCTCTTTCCAATTATGGCAGAGGTAGTTGTCATTATTTATTTTTATTACAAAATATTCACGGCAGTCACTATTTCGGATCGATTATTTATTATTATTAAGCATTGATGAAACAATTCTTACCAAAAATGATTAATTTAATATCAGAATCAGACGCGGCGAGATTTGCATAACCAAATTGGACTGGCCCCGTATATTGTTTGTTTATATTTAATTGAGCAAGAAAGATTGTTCGCGGTTCGGATGGGAAGCATCCGTAATTATGCATTTTGCTGCTTTGTGTTAACTGGTTAACCGATGATACACCATGTAACAAATTAGAACTGGCCGATAATTGGTTACTCAAAATAATATCCGGAAATTAAACATAAAATCGATTAAAAAATAAGTGTCGCTTATTGTTAATTTATATTATTATTACGTAATTGTTAAGTCAAACGTATTTCAAAGACCGCTTGTATTTGAATGTATTTTTAAAGTAAAAGGTGGAAATATCTTTTTTTAGACCTGTGGAGTCGGGGTGTGTGTAGTGGAAAATGAGCGGCTTCAATTAAACTGTTTTTTTCTATTAGATAATTTAAAAAAAAAACATCTCAATGAACAAGAAGAAATAAATCGTCCTTGTTCGAGTCACAATATAGCAAATTTTGGCCCGGTGAAAAAATAGCAATGTATTTTAGTTTTACGAAATTTATAAGTTGTATAGTTGATAGCTATTTTAGCTCACCCATCGTCAGATAGTTCTAACTAAGTCAGATAGTCTAAGTTCATTCAGAACTATCTGACGATGGCGTGAGCCAAAATAGCTATCAACTATATTAAAGAAAAGAAAAAAATTGTAGAACTAAAATACATTGCTATTTTTTTTCAACGTGTTATAGTGGAATTTTACCAAGTGAATGCCAATTCAATTAATGATAAAATACAATTTAAAAACAAGTCTATTTATACAAAAAAATTGAGTTAAGGGTTGCAGGTATACAAAACCATGGGTTCAAGAACTAAGAAACAATTAACAGGAAATCATACAGTATTAATACAAAAAATGTATATTAATATAGCAATGAAATGTTTACAATCACTTATTAACAATTATTACTTAATTTGATTGAAAATTGTAATTGAAAAGTAATTTTGACTAATTTAGATTATATTATAGCTGTGAATAGATGTCAATTATCACAATAAATTCTTAACGAACAAACTAATATATGTCTTTCGCCGCTCCTCAGACCATTACTAAAGGCTGAGTCGTTTCCGTGGTAAAACATTCCCATCCAATAAACCATTTCAGTGCAATATGTAAGTTTATTGATATAGCCGCCTTTTTAGTTTCATATACAATTAATAATATAAGATAAGTAAATGTTCGTTTCAGCATAGTTCTGACGATGAGTGAGCCGAAATAGCTATCAACTATATCTTATAAAAAACTTGTAAAACTAAAATACATTGCTATTTTTTCAACGTGTTACATTTTCGTGTTTTAATGATAAGTGACCGATCATCGAAGAGAGGCCGACGACTGTATCTGTTACTCTCTGCGAAATATTAGTTAACATATACAGCTGTATTATTATTGCATGGAGAATAGCATCCAGGAGTTCTTTTTTCCATCAGACGGTATGTTTGTCTTGCTGCATGACCACGAGGTATAATAAGTGTGCGAGGCCAAAGAGGGTCCGGACCAGCAAGGTCCAGCGGTTTTCGAATCAACCGAGACTCTTGCTCCGGTTCCAAGGGCAAGGAGTTCTGTGGTGCGCAACCTTCCGGAACAGCTCGGCGTCTGACGCAGGGGTCGAGAATTATTGGTGTCGGCGAAATCTGCGGCGAAACTTTGCGTTTAACTCACAATTGAGGCATTGGAGAATTGAGACATTGTGGTGTTTTGGCCGACGTCGGAATCATGTTTTTGGTCAGTATCGAAGTACGAGTCGTTAAAAACGAGCGACTTCGACTAATTTTTCGATTCGACGATTTTGAAGAATATCTCAATGAACAATTTGACTGAACGGTTAGTTAATATTTATCGATTGAATTGGCATTTACTTGGTAGAACTCCATCATAACCCGATGAAAAAATAGCATTGTATTTTAGTTTTACAATATTTTATAAGATATAGTTGATAGCTATTTCGGCTCACATAGTTCTGTGTTCTGATGAAGGCGTGAGCCGAAATCTATATCTTATAATTTTTTTAGAACTATACAAATTGCTATTTTTTCACCGTGGTTAATATTTAATTTAATGCACATATTTAGGAAAGGTAAAAAAAACATGACAAAATTAAACTTTTTTGAGTCGTGTAGTTGGTTAATGTCGAAACGATATAAAACGATGAATGCGACAGTGTAAGATCGGAGTTCCACTGTGCTTGTCGTAAAGTAAAGATTCCTTTCAATCATATTGTATATGTTATGTAAAAAGTTAAGTGGGTCCAAAAACGGTTCGGTATTATCACGTATGGTTTCCGATCAATGCTCAAATCGCGATACATGTAAACATTGTCCATTATTTGCGCAACATGTGATGCTACGTTGCCATTGTTCCTAAGTTGTTTACGGGGAAAAAATATCCATTATAATGTTCAGAAATGCTTATTAATAAGTAAAATGACAGGTGTGACGCATGGGGCACTCGGCCATTTAAAAAATACAAAATATTTTGCCGGATCTTGGAAATATTACACAGCAAAAAGCCATTGTTAAGAATTCAGATGGTTTCCACAGTACGTCACTGGGAAAAATCGGAATGAGTTTTTATTTACAGATAAACAAGCGATTTTTAACTGCTATAATGTAACAATTATATATTATTTGATATCGACTGAAGGCGCTTGATGAAATTTCAATATCAAATTTGAATTTTTGAAACTTTGTGATCGTACCTAAGTCAGTTCTGTTGCATCTGTGTGAATGCGTAACGATACCGAAAGACAAAACCGGGGTCGTTAGTGACAAAACATTTGGAATCGTACAAAGTCCCCACAATTCAAATTTGTAACGGTATTTTTTTGGTCGATTAATCGGCGACTTTTATATATTCATTCCGAAAGATTCTTTTTCAAAAATAACACTTTTTGGAGGGAAGAAATTTTATTCAACTTAAATATAGTTTGCGCTGTTTACACAATTGTTCAGGAAAGCGAGAACAAAGTTTCGAAATCAGGCTGACAAATGAAATGGCAACAGGTGATATCTTTAATTCAACTTTTCGATAAACAAACTTGCGGCTCCAATAATTTGAAACATACTACGAAAGAAAACTAAAAAATATTTAATAAAAAATACAGTAGTAACGGTCGATCATTTTAATACAAACGAACGAAGTTTAACGAACATAATCTGTTCCATGATTATGTTCCATATCCGATTTGTTCGTTAACCGATCATCGATCACGTCGATTAGTTTTTTAGATGGAATATGCGTATTAGAAAGGTCGTTTTAGTTCGTTATGCGAATAAATGCTCTATGTCCGAATACATAAATATTTCGTGATAATGTTCGTAATCCAAGCTGTTCGTTAATCGATCGCCCATTGTACTGGTAGATTTTATTATTCAAACAAAATGAATCTGTTTCATTCATTGCGAGTATTATCAACGCATCAATCGATATTGCTCGCGTTGAGCGAAACCGGTTATGATTTTAATAAAACAAAATTGTGCGAATAATTTAACACATTTTTTATTGGTTTAACATATATTCGTGGATATATATAAATATTTACCACTTTTAAGGTGTTAACTGTCACTTCTTGATGGAAAGGCATTATATTTTAAATAATAAAAACACATTTTTTTAGTACTTATTTCCACAATATATTTTTTGATCAGGACCGGTTATCATCAGTTGATAATGCTCGCGATGAGCGAAACCGGTCTGATCAAAAAATATATTGTGGAAATAAGTACTAAAAAAATGTGTTTTTATTATTTAAAATAAATATTTACCGGTTTTTTTTTAATTGAGTCACGTCTCGGGTGAGCAATTTCAAGTTGACTGATTTCAATGCTATTTATAAATAAGACAAAAGATAATTCTAATTTATTCATCGAATTATAATTTACTCGGTAGAACTCAATTTTAATAAAGTATAAAAATCAGGAAATTTTAAACGAACAGACAGATAAAGTTTCTCGCCGTTTCTCAGACCATTGCGAAAGGCTAATGCATTTTTACTCCCCGCGTCCAGGAATTCAAAAATCAAAATACCACTTTTTATTTAACACAATATGAAGCTATGGTGTTAAAACAGAAGATAAGATGTATTGTGATAAGTAAATATACGTTTAAACATAGTTCTGACGAAAGCGTGAGCCGAAATAGATATCTTATAAATGTTTTTAGAACTAAAATAAATTGCTAATTTTTCACCATGTAACATATATCAATAATTTATGACATGAACGACAAAATGAACTGCAAACAGAACTGAATATACTGGAAAGCAAATTCCGAGTCGTTAGTGACATAACAAAGTTTAATACTTTTTACGTAACACGTTTAACAGTTTTAGAGTAACATCTATCAACATACTGAAACCTATTGTTTTAATATTTAATACGTAAGCAGGCAGTGGGTTAATTAAGCAAATATAATTTTATTACGTGTTAATAATATTTTTGTTAATTATTACGAGACACCCGGAAAGTGTTTCGTAATGAATCTTCTGATCTCATTAGTTATCTCGACGATTTCAAGCCCGCAATTAATCGAAAAAGCAATTAACTATTAACATCTTTGGAACCGTCTTGAATTATAATTCACCCATATATTGTAAAAATGAAATTCCTTTGTTATTTATTATTGCAATTTTATTTTAATTTGATTCAATATTTTCATCAGTTTCATGATGTGCACTGTACCGTTGCATTCATTGCGTTCACAAAAACTACACTCAATATGGACTAGTTTATCGGGTTATTTTGTGGTGAGGTTAAAACTCTGTTATAAAACATCGTGAATGAGTTTATTATTCGTAAAATAAACGATTTTGTTGTTGCCAAGATACGCTGGTATGTTTTTGTGATCATACTGTAGAAAAAATTGAGGTTACCATCATTTAAATGACTTAATAAATATTTCAGTAATAGAACAGAGCGCTCAATACTATTTCCAATTTTTTTCATTATCATCATTATTATTATCAAGACATTATCAAATAATATAGGTCAACTTTAAGTAAGGTTATTTGAACAAAATCTTTGAATTATTGTTCAAATAAGACAAGTTGGTTTTTGATGCTAAGTATTTGATCTTAGAAAAGAAGAGAAGATGTATTATGTACTTTTTCTACACCGCTCTATATAGAAACGTAAATGTACGTTCAAACATAGTTCTGATGAAGACGAAAGCCGGAATAGCTATCAACTATATACATTATAAATTTTGTAGAACTAAAAAACATGGCAATTTTCACCACCATATTATAATGAAGTTCTACCAGGTAAATGCCAATTCAATCAACAAACAATTCACGTTAACGATTTGACGTTATCAAGGATAGTAGAGTTCTCACTTTGGCCGTGTATACGTCGAAAGAAATATGTTTTAAGGTCAACTTCTTTTTAATTTTTAAACCATTATAATTTATCTTGCATAATAAAAATACAGTTGGATAAAGCCATGGATAATATCATTACGTGTTTGAGTAAAAAAGTGTCAAAATTTGTTTTAACTGCTATGTAGTTCTTGCCTTGGGGTCTGTGTTTTTCTTGATTTGATACCTTTGGTATATAGACGATGCTAACTGTTTATTGTGCGTCAGTTCTGTTGCATCCGTGTGATAGAATGCCTGAAGATGCCGAAAGGCGAAACCGGGGTCGTTAGTCGAAACGAATTTTTATTAACGGATAAACAAGCGATTTTTTTCAACTGGTATAATGTATCAATTATATATTGATTGAAGGTACTTGATGGAATTTCAATATCAAATTTGAATGTTTGAAATTTTATGATCTCATCTAGGTCAGTTTTGTTGCATCCGTATGATAGAGTGCCTGACGATCCCGAAAGGCAAAACCGGTGTCGTTAGTGACAAAACATGTGGAATCGTACAAAGTCGTACAAAATACCTTCAGCCGATATCATAAATTATAATATATAAAGGCAATTAATTTTCAATCAATCAAAATTTGACAATATTTCACAGTACCATGCTGAGTGTATTTTACGAATGTATTGTTTATATTTTGTATAGTCATTAATGCAATGAAAACCAGCCAAGCAGAACTCCCTCCTTCGTCTAGAGCTACTTCCTCGATTTTGCTGCGCAGCAGACCTAACTTTTTGCAGCATTAAAGATACAAATATTACTAAGCCATTGAACGCTAACTCCTTCGCTGCTGATGGAAGTGAAATGGTTAATAAATATTATTGTATACATTCAAATGTATTATTGTTTTGACAACGGCTGTGTAGCCGTTAAAAAAACACGTCTCCAACCGTTGACCTACAACACGGCAAAAAAATTTTTTTTTTAGGTTTTAACCTACCTATACTAATTACGTGCATTAAATTAAGGATCAACCAACCAATCCGGCAAATCGTTCGTTGAGATATTCTTCAGAATCGTCTAATCGAAAAAGTAATCAGAGTCGCTCGTTTTTCACGACTCTGTCTCCGACTCCAAAACCCTGGTTTTGACAGTGTCATAATTTTGTTGTATAAGATTTTTTTTGCGGTGAAATAAAAACAACAAAAAAATATTTTGATTAAAACATCCAATTTTAAAAATACACCAATTTGGTCATCATTCTTATAGCATCAAAGGTGGACAAACTTTTTATTTTGATAGATGCATCCGACTATAAAATATGTAATGTAATAAAATCATGTTTAAAAAACTTCAAATAAATTATTTATAATTTTGATTCTTGACACTCTGTACATGTTTTGTCACTGACGATCCGAGTTTCGTCTTCCGGCATCGTCAGGTGTTTCGTCACACGGAAGCAACAGAACCGAAGAAGCATTGAATTTTAAAAATAAAACAGAACAATTAGCTTAATTTAGTTATGGCTTATAATATCGACTGAGGGTGCTTGATGGAGTTTGAGTTTTTTTTTTAATTCCGCGATTTTGTCGCAGCTGACGGTCAGTCCTGTTGCATTTTTGTGATGAAATGCTGGAAGATGTTAAAAGGTGAAACCAGTAACGTTATTGAATCGTAAAAGATTCATCAATTAAAATTTTGATATTGATATTCCATCGAGCACCTTTATTGGTCGATATAATAAATTGAATATATTTATTGATTGAATTGGCATTCACTTGGTAGAACTCCATTATAACACGGTGAAAAATAGCAATGTATTTTAGTTCTACAAAATTATTTTTAACAAATATGGTTCTGACGATGGCGTGAGCCGAAATAGCTATCAACTATGTTTGTTAAAAATAATTTTGTAGATCTAAAATACATTGCTATTCTTCACTGTGGAATATATTTATGTTTTAAAATTTATATATAATATAATAGAAAAGACACGTGTCTGACCACTGTCTATCACTGTATTTTTTTCTAATTGATTCGATTTTTTTTTATTGTTTTGGTATTATAACAATTTACATGCTCCCCAATAACCTTACTAATAAACTTGTGCTAGCCTATCAAAGTGACCAATACTCCACCCAACTGGCCGATCACTTTATCTGTTACCCGACGAGCCACAATATAATCAATCAACAGTTTGATTATCGTTTTACGATTCGAGTTGCTGACAGCTTGACCACTTTGTGTTTCGATGAACCGTTCGGTTCGTTCGGTCCATAATAAACCATGTCATGTTAAAATCACCGAAGTGCATCTTCCAAAAACGGCTTCTCTTCGCCATTGATATACAACGACCGAATCGATCGCAATGTTTATTATTTATGGCGAGTGATTCGTTACAAATTTTCATTATTGACCATTTCTTTCACTCAATAAACCTGCAGTGATCACTGGATCTGGTCAGTGGGAGTCAGTGTGGTGCGAAATATTTATTCACTGGTCAGTGAATTGGTACTTTTATATCACTTTTAAGGTGCCAACTGTCACTGTTGGTCGAAAGTTGTGATATTTTAAGTAATAAAAACACGTCAGTTCTGTTGCATCCGTCTGATGAAATGCCTGAAGATGCCGAAATGGATGATTTCAAAGATCAAAAGATTATTATTTACAAACGATATTTACTTGGTAGAATCCAGTTTTAACGCCATGAAAAAACAGCAATGTATTTAAGTCGTACAAAATTGATAAAGTATTTAGTTGATAATTATTTCAGCTAACGCCCTCATCAGAACTATGCTCAAACGTACATTTATTTATATATTATATATATAGCTGTGTCGAAAAAGTACACACATCTTCTCTTCTGTTCTAACATCCTATTTTTATATTGTGATATTGAATAAACTAAGAATTTATTATCACAATTTAAAACTAGGATGTTAGAAGAGAAGATAATATGTATTGTAAACCTTTTCTACACCGCTATAAATAGACAAGTAAATGTACGTAAAAACAACAAATAAAATACATAATTCCGATTAGGGTGTAAGCCAAAATAGCTATCAAATATATATCACACAAATTTTGTAGACGTAAAATACAATGCTATTTTTTCACCGTGCTATAATGGAGTTTTTTTCAAGTAAATGCCAATTCAATCAATATGATGATGAAATATTGAATTTGACATGTGTGAAGAATGATCGATAAATCGGTATTATTTAAAAATTTTATCGGGTGTATGGCAGGCGCTTTATACAATGGACATTATAATTATATTACGTGTAGGGTTCTACTGTTCTTGATTGTTTTTACCTGTCTGTTCGTACGCCACTGTCCAACAGTTAGCAAATAAACCTCATTCTTTCTCCTCGTTCACATTATATGTCCGACCGTCGCTAACTGCAGTCGCTTCGCAGTGGGTATCATCTGGTTTAACACAAAACAGTCGCGTTGACTTTCTCCGGGCAATATAAACGTTCATAATCTCCCGAAAAATTGAACAATTTTAACTGTGGATCGCGATGAAATCGTAAAGAAATACACTTAGTGAGTGATTTATAGAAAAAAAACATAAGAAATCTGTTTGCTAATTAAAAGTAAACTAAATTTTAAAAAAAACTGTGGTTAACATAGTGAGTTTATTTTATAAGTAATTCGAATATGTATTTACAGTGAAATATTGAAAGAAAGATTGCTATAATAGAGTGAGATTTCGTCTTAACTTGTTGTGTGTCGATGGGTTTTAACCCGTTGCCTGCTGCTGTTTTTTTATTAATATATTGACCGCCAATCACTGCTACTTTAAGCGACATTTACTCTACGAATTTAAATATATTTTAACAAAAAATAACGGTTTTTAACACATTTTTTCTTAACACTAAATATTTATAAAATGAATTTAATTTTGTTGGAACTAAGATAAATTTATTGAGATTGTTAAGTTAAATCAGGTTATATTTAAATAAAAAAATGTTGCCCATACACGAACGGTTAAACAATTTTATATGTTTAATTGTTAACTATCAACACACTGCAATTTTCCGTCTCAACAGTTAATACATTAGAATTCTCAAGGTTGATATTAAAAAAATACTTTTAAAATAATCAGCAACGGTTTCGCTTACCGCGATAAAAAATTCCGATCGTTATAAAAATGTAAAACATCATTATTATAATATCGACTGAAAGTTCTTGATGGAATGTCAATATCAAATTTGTACTTTTGAAACGTTTTAAGGGTGCAACAGAACTGATAGTCCGTTCTGAGGCGTCCGTGTGAATGTCTGAAGATGCCAAAAGCCAAAACCCAGTGACAAAAAATTTGAAATCTTACAAAATATCAATAATTATAATTCGTTTGTATTTTTTTCTTAGCTTACTGACTGCCGATTCCTCGACTATTCAGACGGACAATTTGCAAATTTTTGAGCTTATTGTTATTGTTTATAAATAGACCTGTTATAAAACGAATTGTATACATTGTTAATCCTCACGATGAGCAAAACCGGTATTAATTTAAATAATTTAAATTTGTAAAAAACAATTTTTTCATATTATTATTTTCATATTATGCCTCATTTTACTAAAATTACATAATCCACTGACTGCTGATCTCTCAACTGTTGAGATGTTGAGTTGTTGAGAAGAATTGAGAACTGCTGAGAATAAAATACATTGCTGTTTTTCCACCGTGTTATAAATGAGAGGAGGGTTTGACTAGTTCAACCGTCAAATGAGGTTTTGTTGTAGTTTTTCATTCATATTTCATGGCATAATTGAAGGAAGAAAGTAACGATAAATGTATTTTCTAATGATAGAAAGCAAGGATGAGGAAGCAAATTTGTTTACTGCAAGCATAATTAACACGAGTTTACACTATCTATAAACTTATTTAAAACTAACTGCGAGCTTTTATTGTTTAAATTGAAAAATCTCGCGATGAGTGAAAGAGGTCCTGATTAAATCATAGAAATATTATAGTAGTATAAATTGTGTTTCATTATTTAAATTTAATACATAGTCTTTTCACCACGAAGTGATATTTATATCAAAAAAGGTTATTAATAATGAATTTTTCAGTCACTGAAAATATCAATGGAGTAGAAGAAACGAGCTTTTTTTGTTTGAGTTGAACATGCTCACGATGAGCGATAACGGCCCTAGCATTTTAAATACGAAATTGCAAAAATAGTACAATATATATATATATATTTGTTATTTAAATGTAATGCCCTTCCACATAGCAGTGATATTTACACCAAAAAAAGTGATTAAAACGAGTTTTTATTGTCACTTAAAAAATGTCAATTGATAAAAAAACGAGCTTTTCTTTTGTTTGAGTTGATCATGCTAGCGATGAGCGAAACCGGTCGTGGTATTATAAATACAAAATTGTGAAAAAATTAAAAGAAAAATGTTTTTCTATTTCCACCGAGAAGTTATGTTAACACATCAAAAGTAATTAATTACGAGTTTCTATATAAAAACGTCAATAGAACTAAAAACAATCTTTTTTGTTTGAGTTGATAATTATAGCGATCAGTGAAACCGGTCCTGATATTCAAAATATAAAATTGTGAAAACAGTATTAAAAATTGTCTTTTTTAATGTTAAAATATAATACATTTCCACGAAGACTTGACAGTCAACAGAGACAACACATTAAAAATGATTAATAATGAGTTTTTACTGTCACATAAAAATGTCAATACAGTAAAAGCAAACGTTTATCTTTAATGCAATTATAGTATTGTATAGTTAAGTAATAATTTTATTAACTGCAATAAAAAACCCATATATATTTCATAAATAAGCTATTCATCTAGAAACGTATCATTATTTACGCGTTAAACTGATTTCCAATTATTTGTTACAAGTACTAAATAATTTTCAAATGGTTCCGTTAATAGCAACTCGTGTCGAAGATAGACAAATTTATGTATCGATTAATGGTCGAACAATTTTACGATTAATGCAATATTAATGAGTGCTATTAACAGTTGAGAGCTGACAACGCGTTGACAGGGGGTTCCTTTCATCTCAAACCTACTCACAACGTGTCAACGAAAAAGGGAATATTTGAGTGACCATTATATAATATTATATGATTCAGTGGTAAACACAGCGGCATAAAATAATAATATGTGAACAAATTTTGTAGTACCAAATAATATATTTTAAATCGGTTTCGCTCATCGCAAATGTGTTATCAACAGCTACGATAAATATTAAAACAAAGCAATTTGTGTACATTTTTGAGTTGATAATTACCAGATATATAAAACAAATGGTTCAAGAATTAAAAAATACATGAAAAGCTTTTTTTATTTTTCTCAATCGTTATTCTGCTGAATTAGTATTTAAATTGCTTTTATTTCGGCTTTTTTTTAATCAAATGATATATATTATACCTAATATTTCAAATATATTTTGCATAAATTTTGTAGAACTAAAATACATTGGTATTTTTTCACCGTGTAAAATTATATAATACAAACCGTATTATTTTGTATAAAATTTGAACAAAATACGTGTAGCATTTTTTTTTAACACCGATAAGAAAATAAACTTGAATCGTTGGAACTTTGTACGGTTTCATAGCATTTATCACTAACGACCTGGGTTTCGGCGTTCGGCACCTTCCGACATTCTATCACAATAAACTTGTTAACTAAACGTCAGTTCTTTTACGTCTGTAAAATATATTGTGGAAATAAGTACTAAAAATGTGTTTAGTATTATTTAAAATATCATATAATCATCATATTTATAGAACTAAAATACATTGCGATTTTTTTACCGTGTTACAAAAATTGATATAATATTTGATGTTTCTCCGTCATGAGGATACATTTCGAATTCATCCAGTGGCAGCCCACAGTCCGTTTGCTGGGGTATCGAAATTCCACGAAATAAATGCCAAATCAATTAATAAATAACTGGTCGTCGATTCGATGGCGATTTTTGCTTCCGCAGTCGCCGGTCGCCGGTTAACGGATCTTATGGTCTACATTTTTTTGCCTTCGCAGCTCTCGTGTCTCGAGATTCTGTAGCGAATCGTCGACCGGTTATTTTGTTTCGAACATGCTTTATAATACCATATCACCTTGCGGTACATTAAAAGTAAATTGTCTTTAACCGGGCACAAGTGCCGTGGAATGGCGACGATCACGATACGAGGCAAGCAATTAAAACGCAGCTTGCTTGGTCGAGCGAACGATCGTAATATTTTTTAACATTTTTTCCTGCCACGCCCTACGTTAAATAAACAAATCTGTATATTAAATTTGAAATTGCGAATTATTTCATAATATATTTCAAAATGAGAATTCCGCCATTCATTATAACATCGATTTTTGTAACAAAAAATAACAATGTACATCATTTCTAAAAAATATATAAGGTAAATAGTTAAGAGCTATTTCAGCTAACGCCCACATCAGAACTTTGTTTAGCCGCGTAGAAATGGTACACAATAAATCTCCTCTTCTATTTTTTACATATATATCAAAATATTGATTGAATTCTACCAAGGAAATCCTTGGTAGAACTCCATTATAACACGGTGAAAAAATAGCAATGTATTTAAGTACTACAATTTTTTTATAAGATATAGCTGATAGCTATTTCGGCTCACATATAGTTCCGACGATGGCGTGAACCGAATTAGCTATCAACTATATCTTATAAAAAATTTGTAGAACTAAAATACATTGCTAATTTTTCACCGTGTAATAAATCAAAATGTTCAGTTTTTCTTATTGAAAATTTGTTATATTCTAATAATAAAACATAAGACCTGTGACTATTTTCACAATTTTATATGATTAACATCAGGACAAGTTTCACTCTCTACGAAAGCATTATCAACTGAAACAAAACAATTTAACATTGAAATTTCATCAAGCACCTTCAGTCGATATCATAAATATGATTTTTTAATTTTTGGAACGTGTTTGTACAAAATTAAATAATCAATGAAATAATTAAAGACAATATTAAGTACTATTTTCAAAAAAAAAAAAAATTAAAAACAGAACCGGTTTTGTATACCTGGTTATTTTTGACTGAAAATTTTACGCAAATAGTCTTGTTTTAATTTTTATAGTTTCACTTAATAATGCTCGCGATGAGACAAACCGGTTCTGGTCATAAATATATCGTAGAAAATATATCTGATACTTTTTGTTTTTTCGTGAAATGGTACATATGTTATATAGTAAGTTTGTGTACTCGGGTTCTGAAGAGTTTAAGATAATTTCGATATAAATCTGCTGCAATAAGAAACGACGAATAATAACATCTTGCGACAAGTTGAAAATGCCGTTCACGGTCGATCGGGCACGAACCGGTTAAAATTTAACAAGTTAACGATAGAAAAGAGTTTAAAGTATTTTTTCTCGTACAAACTACAGACAAGAGCTAAGCCTTGTCATTAAAAATGAGTTTAACAAATTGACCAATTGCAATTTGGATAACCGTTGAATAAATTGCTAACCATAAATTCTAGCTGCGTCGGTTTGAGAGGCGTTTTAATTTTATGAAGAAGTCTTCAAAACAGTTAATGTCATTTTAACCTGTTCACTGCTGAGCCCCTAAAAGAAATTCGAACACCGATATTCCAAAAAAAATATTAAAAAGCAAAGGTGATTAACAAACTAATAGACAATATCAAGATATATTTCAAAACAAAAATCAACTTTTAGACGAGAGTCGTTAAATGGAAGTTGTAAAAAACGACCGACTTGATTTTGAAAAATATCTCACTAAACAATTTTCTGGACTGATTTTTTGATCTGATATGAAAAAATCCAACAAAATTCAACCTTTTTTACTAAACAATAATCTCTTTCCCTTTGACAACATTATTAAACACGGTGAAAAAAAGAAATGTATTTTAGTTCTGCAAAATTTATAAGATATACAGTTGATAGCTATTTCGACTTACGTCGTTTAATGCATTTTTTGAATAAATCAAATTAATGCAATATTAATTTATGTTTAGTTCTATTTAATAAAAAAAAAACCATTAACTCTAACTTCGAGGAATACAATCAATTTCCCACATTTAATATTTTATTATCGCAATATAAAAATAGGATGTTAGAACAGAAGAGAACTGACGACGGCGTAAGCCGAAATAGCCATCAACTATGTACTTTATAAATTTTGTAGAACTAAAATACAATTTCTTTTTTATGCTCCATGTTAAATAGCCACTAAATACTTTTGTGTTTTAATGATCAGCGGTCTAATAAACATTTGAGTAAATTTCAATGACCAAACAAACGTTTACTGGCCACATCTTAGCGCGTTGAAAAAATTGCAATATATTTTAGTTTTACAGAATTTATACTATACATGATAGCTATTACGGTCTACGCCTTCATCAGAACTATACAATAAATATAAGCATAATACTGATAACTGTATTCTACCAAGTAAATGCTAATTTATCAATTATTTAATTAAATTTAGAAGTTTAACCCATTCTGTGCTGAGTAAAATAAATAAATGTATATCGCTGATTACTTAAAAATTAATTCAACTGTGATGTAATAGACAAATCTTATGAAAATTTTCAGCTCTTACAATAACGTTTTGTCATTGTTAACTCTTTTATATTTTTAAGTGCCAACTTTCAAAATTCTGTAAGCGACCGTCTCAACAGTTGAAACGTTCACAACGATAGTGATTTCTTTGGTTTACTTCCTGTTGAATAATTCTTCCGACCGCACGTTATATAATTGATGTATTTAACTTGACACCAAGATCGGAAAATGAATTGTGTTTTGCGGTGAAGGGATTAATTTCATTGATTATTGTTATTTTGAGATTATCTGAAATTGAATTTACACAAACACCGACTGATCGAGCCACTTGCGACTCGCCGGGCAACTTTCACTCAGCAAAATTCGTTAATGTCGAACATACTTTCTTATTCGATAAGAGTTTTGATAAATATCATAATACTAAATGGAAATTTTTTCGTGAGGAAAATCGTGCGTTTTAGATTACATGATAAAAAATAAACAGCTTTGAATGAGGCAACACATTTATTTTTGACCAATGATCTACGATGAAGTTAAAAATTCAGTAAACGTTACGTTTAAAATCAATAACAATATAGACACCTGCTAAAAATGGTCAACAAAATTAATCAACTTAAAGTTGCATTTACAAGATTTCCATGCGACTCTTGCAAATCGATATACATAGGACAAACAGGCAGGAGTATATCGACTCGAACTGGGCATATAAAATCATTTAATTATAAAAAAGAATCATTCAAAATTTGCAAATAATATCATAAATGAATCGTATAACATACATTCAAACTCAATACCTACATGTTTACATCTGTGAGTAAGTACCCTAAGCTAAATGCATTGGAACAATTATATATTAATTGATATCAGTAATCCAATGACATTTTAAATGAAAAAACAAATATAAATCTATTATCGCTTCTCAAACGATTACGGTAGCTTAATGCATTTTTCTTCAAGTCATCTTAGTAAGACATTAAGTCTGAAGATGCATCTAAAACAGGCGATACACGTGTCATAATTGGTAACACAATACGTGGAATAATCAATGTTATTTTAAGTTTTATATTTAAATGAACTTCCACAAGTTGCCACCGAATCTGTTAAAAGTGTGTGCTGTTATCATTTAAAATAAAGTGCCTTTCACTTTTAGTGTGATAATTAAGTCAAAATTCTCATTTTGTATCGTAGATCGAAAGAAATATTCGTCCAGGAGGAGCTTTTAATCTGTCAACTGTTAACTCAAATATTTTGTATAGATAGACTTGTTTATAAGTTGTATTCTATCAGTTGATAATGCTTGCTATGAGCGAAACCGGTCCTAATCAAAAAATATATTGTGAAAATCACTACTTAAAAAATGTGTTTTTATCATTTGAAATGTCATGTCTTTCCATCATGAAATGACAGCTTAAAAGCAATTGGCAGTCATTGAAATAAAACAAAAGATTTTTTTTATATCATTATTTTTTAAATTCATATTCAGTAAAAATAAAATTTTTGCCAACCCTTGATTCATAGAATGTAAATTAAATTTATTAAGAACGAGAGTTTGTATTGAAATGTTATAGAACTCGAGTTGACTTGACTCATATAATATGTGTGTTTAAGCAGGTCGTTGAGCTTCTCTCTTTCATCTTTTTAATTTAATAAAAAGTTGCGCGCTTTTTTAAGTGCTTTTTTTCAAAGTCAAGATTAGTATTATAATATTAACCGATTAACCGGTTTAATTAAAGTACACTGCGGATAAAAAATCTCGCTTTGAGAATCAATTAAAATAACAATGAACGATTTTTGTTTGATCATCTATAATTATTTAATTATTCAATCTTTGTTAATTTATGTTTTAAGCAACAATTTAATGAACTTTGAACTGATAAAAAACCAATTATTTAGTTCTGATTTCAGATACAAACTGATTCCTACATCACAAGCATTATCGATGCTGGTACTCTAATCTGCGCGCGTTTTCCTCTGTGAGGACAAGATGTGCTTTAGAACGAGAAAGGCTGTGCTTAACTTTCACGTTTTTAATCAAGTTGTCGTTTTGATGAATGCAAACAACTTAATACTGCGCGAAAGAGCCTGGGCGTAAAGCAGGCTAATTTTAAAAATCTCATGTTATGTATTAAAAATTATGCATGTATATTTTTTAACCTTTCCATGAGTAACTAATTAATTTTAACCGTGCTATGTGGAGTGAGTATTTTTACATATTTTTTTTTAATATAATCATTGTAAAAAAAAGCAATTGACGTTTTTAGGGTTTTATTGTAATAAAATCAGTTGCATAATCCAGATATCATAAACAATTGACACATTGCACTTGAATATAGTATCACAATAATTCTTGACATATACAAGTACGTCTATACTCCTTTACAAAAAATCGCGGACTGCATACTCCTGGAAGAAGTATATAAAAATTATAAAATTCATATAGTGAACATTTTTATATATACATATAATTTTACTTTTTAAAGCAATATAAAAAACTGACTGCTTTCAAAAAGTGTTCAAATATGACAAATATATTCAAAAATTAATCGTCAGTAGCGGTTTATGAGCTTGGTGCATTTTTTGTAATTCCTTATAAAAAATTGTCTATTCTCTGATCACAAATATTGAAAACATTTATATGAATGAATAAATAAAAAAAAAAATAAGATAAATTGTTCATGTATCAAATATTTTTTTTTATTTTAACAAAAATGTTTTTTAACATATGAGCAAATTTTGATGCCCATCGTTATTGTAACCCAACATTAAAAACGTTTAAAAATTATGCCGCACATTTATTTGTTTGGCCTACGCAATCTTTGAGTATTCTGTTTCACCACACAGAAAACTTTTAGTTTCTAAATTAACAATAATCAATTTATCGTATTACTAAATTAATTTTTGTTTGTGGGTCGCTCTGTACCCAAACCACCCGACTAATAAATAACGTCTCTCTAAGCCAAATATTTTGTCTGGGTCCGTGTTATTAATAAATGAAAAACTCGGAGCTAATCATCACGGATTACCTGCTATCGATGTTTTTTATCTGGTAGACAAAATTTATGACAGTTTTCATTATCGAAACATGACAGGACGGCATTTCTCGACCACCATGTCGCCTGCGTAATTAGCGCATACTTCTTAACACATTCACGGCGGAATGATTACGCCCAAATTACGCATATACTCGGGACTAAATTTATAAAATTGGGGGGTATTATTAAAACCATCATAATTTTTACTTTATCGAAAAATATTCGTGGAAAATTTTAAAAAATATTGAAAAAATAAATAAAAGCATTGAATAAATTCGGTTTTTTGTAAAATAAATCATTATTATTATAAAACCAATATATCTAGTGTTGGAATCGATTGTTTTCCATACATTATTTGTTTTTTTTTTTTTGTAATATTGTTAATTGAGGATGCTTGATGGAATTTCAATATTAAATTATAATTTTCGAACACACGTTTTGTCACTAACGATCCGGTTTTCACCTTTCAGCATCTTCAAGCATTCTGTCACATGGCTGCAATATAACTAATCGATAATAATCACTTTGCATCATTTATACACATGACGAATTAATTAAAAAATTTAAAAAAACAGAACCTAATGGTAAAGTTCAAAATATAATTTCTGAATGCCTGAAGATGCCAAAAGGCGAAACTCAGACACTAGTGACAAAGTCGTTTGAAATTAGCCATAAAATGTAACATTAACTTTATTGAATATCGTCGGTATTGTAAATAAGTACATCTTTGTTGCATGGCTTGTAAACAACAACTAATATTCATATAGTTATGAACGATTAATTTTGACTGTAATGAATGTCCCCCGCCACCACACAAAATTATCGACGACGTCGATTCCACGTCCCTCGGTGCTAAAATGTTAATAGCGGGTTTATTCTGTTTGCACATAGATTTATTTCATTACTCGTAATAGCTGTTATAAACTATCACTCAACTAGCCTGGATATAATTAATTCAATAAAAAATTTATCGTCGATACTTTAAACTCTGGATCTATTTTAATAACCAGTTCCCGCTGGGGTATACAGATGAAATTTCAACATTACATATCTCAAAAAAACTCAGTATAAAACTTAACCCTTTTTATTCGAATAACTCTATGGAGGGTTTATTGATGTTTATCTTGAAACTCAAATGTCACTATATATCACTCAAAATCAGTATCATTGCGCTTTTAACCTAATAACTACCAACGTCTTTAAACTCAAACGAGGTTAAAGCTCGGTGAAAAAATAGCAAAGTATTTTTTTTTCAAAATTTAAACAGTTTTTTTTGTAGAAACAATATAATGTTATTTTTCTAACGCGTCAAAATCGATTTCTACAAAGTAAATGCTGATTCAATCAATGAGGTGAAAACTTTTTTTATGACATCGACTGAAGGTGCTTGAGGGAATTTTAATATCAAATTTGAATTGTTAAAACTTTGTACGATTATTTTACGTCAGTTCTGTTGCATCCATGTGATAGAATGCTTGAAGATGCCGAAAGGCGATACCCGGGTCGTAAGTGACAAAACATGTGGAATCGTACAAAGTTGTAACAATTCAAATTTGGTATTTTTTTTATTAAAGTATATTCCAATTTGGTCTGATAATTTTCATTAATGTTTAGGATAGTCCGTTATTAAATATTTTTTATGGATTAAAGTGTTAACTGTCACTTCTTAGTGGCAATATATTGTTTTTAAATGATAGTAAAAAATAATTACTACCATTTCGAAAAAAATATATTTTTAACACCAGGATCGGATTTACGTCCTTGGCTATCGCTTTTAAGGTAATAATTGCCACTTTAATGGAAAGGCATGATATTTTAAGCCAGTCCTGATCATAGAATGTATTGTGGAAATAATTACAGAAGATCCTCGATTATCCTGGAGACTAATTAGGGATGACGATAGTCCGATGTATGAATCATTTTTATTTCTTTAGATTAATAATTATAATTCTGCCAAATCACAAATACTTTTAAGACATATAAGTTGTCCTGAATTGCACATTTTTTGACTTTCAAACCACTTCATGGTGACATCAAACTCTGAAAGTCTTCAGAATGTGAATCCAATATCTTCTCCCGCAAAATTTTCTTTTACGTCTTCTTGGTCTTGTTCCTCTGTTGTAGATAGTAAAATATTTTTATTTCGCTACCACTGAGGAACTGTGGAAAATAATTCGTTAACGTATAAGTAACCACTAAGTTATGTCATTCGGTTATTTATTTCTGTAAAAATCAATTGGGCAATAAACGTAAATGTTTGGCATAAACAAGATAGATTGGTCGATGTTGATTAAAGAAGTTTTATTGATTTTATAAAAAAATGTGAAATTCTTTTTTTAATCGTCTAAAGAAATAATAAAAAAAAATGCCAGCCATTAAAACAAATCGTCGGTCGTATTGAAGGCGATAAAATCATCGCGAGCAAAAAAATAAAATAAAAATAATATGTTAATAAGAAGATGAAAAAATATCACATTTTTATTACTCACCCATCGTATTTCTTAACACAGCGCTTGTCAAACGTTTGCGAAAATATTATTAACTTTCCCTTGTCCAATGGTAGATGTCTCCCCCAGCTGTCATTTTACCCTGAATATAATTTTTAACCTTCAGACAGTTAACGTCTCAACTGTTAAGATAGTCAATCGAAGTGTGTTGACAGTTTCACAATTTTTTAAAACACATTTTTTATCAATTTATGATACTGACTGAAGGTTCTTGATGGAATTTCAATATCAAATTTGAATTGTTACAATTTTGTACGATTCCACATGTTTTGTCACTAACGACCCGGGTTTCGCCTTTTGACAACTTCAGGCATTCTATCGCACGGACACAACAGAACTGACCACAGCTCAGGTCAGTTTTTTGTCAGTCTTGCTCAGTTCTGTTGCATAGTTCTGTCGTACAAAGTTATAACAATTCAAATTTGTCATTTTTAGTATTATTTATAGATTTTGATCAGGAAAGGTTTAATTTATTAGATGAGCGAAACCGGTCCTAGTGAAACAATTGTGAAAATGTTTTTTTATTATTTAAAAATATCATGCCTTAAATGAGTTAACAATGTAAAATATAGCCTGTTTTTTTCCGATAGTTTTCAAAAGTTTGGTTAAATCCATCACATCTAACTTAATTATTTAAATATTCGGTGTTTGTTCAACGGACAATAATTTACCACCAAGAAAAAAGGGTTAACACCGTAAATGTAATGCAAAAGGATCAACTGCGGGTGCTTGACGGGATTTCGATATCAAATTTGTACTGTTAAAAGTTTTTACATTTCTTATTCCTTATAAGTAATAAAACATGTGGTAATGTAAAAAGTTTCAACAATTCAAATTTGATATCGAAATTCGCGTTATAACATGGGTTTCGTCTTTTAACATCTTCAGGCATTACATCACACGGATGCAAATATAAACGACGACTGACTAGACATTAAAAAACGGGTCGTGAATGACAAATCATCGGGAAACGTAAAACGTATTTCAGTGTTGGAATATTTTGTATTTGTCTCAGTAGGAGTCGAGTTAATCACAGAACTACATAGACGGGCTTAAATTTAAATACATTTTTGAATTGTTACAACTTTGTACGATTCCACATATTTTGCTACAAACGATTCAGGTTTCGCCTTTCGGCATCTATAGGCATTCTATCACGAAGATTTACTTGTTATTATTTGTAGTAAAACCCTTTTAATAATGCGTCATTAATAACATGAATCGTCAATAAAAATTATCACAGGCAATTGTGTTAATTATTATTAGATCAATATTATAAAATTTGTCCTAGCTGCCATTTAATTCTTGCTTTGGAGTCTGTGTTTTCCTGTAATTAATACCTTTGATATTTATATATACGAACAGTTTATTGTGCATCAGTTTTGTTGAATTTGTGTGATGAATTCATTAATCACACGGACATCTTCAGACATTCTATCAAAAAAAAAACAAAGATTATAGGTATTAAAAATTCCGTTCTATATTTATTGTTTTCCCAGTTACGCACGCCTCTGTCTTAATGTATGTCCGGAATACTTGCAATGATGAAATTTCCGCTGAGATGCGAGTCATACAACAGAGCGTCCAAGAGGAGATTAATCGAATTGAAATATATACAAAAAAAGGAGAAAAAAAAAACACCGGACGCAAAGTTGTACGAATGGTCCGTATGTGGGTCACAGCTAGGTGAATCGACTCTACCGAAGGCTAGATTTTACTGTTATGATATTGGGAAATCTTCAATGATAATTTAATACGTTTTGTTCAATTATTAATTTCGCTCGATTTGAACGGCCGAATCTATTGACCTATGTGAATAACTACGCAAGTCAAGAACTTTAGTTTAACACGGTGAAAAAATAGCAATGTATTTTAGTTCTACAAAATTATTTTTAATAAATATAGTTGATAGCTATTTCGGCTCACGCCATCGTCAGAAATAGTTCTGACGATGGCGTGAGCCGAAATAGCTATCAACTATATTTGTTGAAAATAATTTTGTAGAACTAAAATACATTGCTATTTTTTCACCGTGTTATAATGGAGTTCTACCAAGTGAATGCCAATTCAATCAATAACTTTAGTTTAACTGATTGAATTGACATTCACTTGGTAGAACTCCATTATAACACAGTGAGAAAAATAGCAATGTATTTAAGTTCTATAATAAATTTGAAATATATAGTCAGGTTTTTTCCTAGCTTTCCTATTTATGTGAATTAAATTAAAAATCCACATGAAAGTTATTTCGGCTTACGCCTTTATCAGATCTATCTATAGTTCAGCGTTTATTTTAGTTAGCGTACATCTGATGAGGGCGTTTTCTTTTTTTTGTATAATTAAATACATTATAGTCAGAACTGTGGTTCTGTTATGTTCTGGCGATGGCGTGAGCCGAAAAAGCTATCAACTATATCTTAAAAATAATAATTTTGTAGAACTAAAATACATTGCTATTTTTCTCAATGTGTTACTTTAGTTTTACTTCAGTATACATTAAGATATTAACAATAAAGTCAGTTCTTGGTGGAATTATGTTACATTCAAATAATGAAACACAATTTTTAGTACTATTTTCTCAATTTAACGTTATTTAGTTCAGAAAAGAGTTGGCTTATCGTGAGTATTATTAACTGACGCGATACAAATTCACGAGCTAATTGACGATAACTTTTTTAATTGAAATTAACGAAATACGTCTGAAAACTTTGTAGGCTGAAATTCTTTGCTTTTTTTCACCGTATTATAATAGAGTTCTACCAATTAAATGTCTATTCGATTAATATATCTAAAGGAAGTAAGAAGTAATAGTTCACAAACTGAATTAAGTATTTTTTTGAATTGTTATAGCTTTAAATGCATGAAGAATCCAAAAGGCGAAACTCGGGTCGTTAGTGATAAAATATGCGGAATCGTACAAATTTCTAACAATTCAAATTTGATGTTAAAATTCCATCAAGCACATTTAATCGATATCATAAATTGTTAAATTAAATGTATTTTCAAATTCAATACCTAATTTACCAATTATGAAGATTTTGCAAGACTTCTAAATCAAGCTCCCTGATTTTTTCCATTATGATTTAAATACAGTAAAACCCCGTGCTTACGTTTTTGAAGAGACCAATTTCCAAAAACGTAATTAGTGGGAAATCGTATATGCTTATACGTTAAAACGGTTACTATATTTACTAATTAAAGAAAACGACATCGCAAAAATAGATGTAAATGACGGGGAATGTGAATCGAAGGAACATAAAAACGGGGTTTCACAGTATGGACTATATTTGAACAGTAAACACAGCAAAAGGCGATGTTTAAAAAAACACCAAATAACTAATTATATACAATGTTGATTACAGAGAAAATTTTCCTGTGAGAATATTTCTGGTTGCCCATTTAATTGTCTCTGTGTATATATGTTTACGAAATTAAATCCGAACTTTTGGATACAGTTAAAAACACAAAAGACCTCATTCACAAGACGAGTTGATCGTCATCCATGTGAGGAAATTGGATGCAACGGAACCTCAAAATCTTCACAATGTTCTGAATAACATTTTATTTTTACTCATACCAGCTATTACTTCAAACAATACAAAATTAATTTTGTTGCTGTGTTCGAAAACAATGGAAATAAACCGTTTTCTTAATATCAATAATCATAACCAGGGCTGTATAATCGAAGTCGCGAAAAACGAGTGAAATCAAATCTCAATTTAAAATTTGTTAATAAATTCTGTTAAGTCCGTGCGATAGAATGCATGAAGACGTCAAACGACGAAACCCGGGTGACAAAACATCCAGAATTTTACACAATTTCAACAATTCAAATTGTTGTAACTTATGATATCGACTGAAAGTGCTTGATGAAATTTCAATATCAAATTTGAATATTTACAGCTTTGTACGATTTCACATGTTTTGTCACCAACGACCCGGGTTTCGCCTCTCGGCATCTTCAAAAAAAACCAATTTATATTTTAATGCTAGTTATATAGCATATCACTTTTGAGGTGTCAAGTGTCACTCCTCGATGGGAAGGCATGATATTTCTAATAATAAAAACACATTTTTTAGTAATTTATAATACAGACTGTAGGTGCTTGATGGAATTTCAATATCAAATTTGAATTGTTACAACCTTGTACGATTCAACATGCTTTGTCACTAACGACCCGGTAAAAAAACCCATTTATATTTTAATGTTTGCGGATTGATAATTGTTGAGAAACCCTTTTAAGAATGACTCATTAACAGTATCGTTAATGAAAATTATCCCAGTCAATTGTGTTAATTAATATTAGAATAATATTATTAAATTTGTTTTAGCTTTAATTTACTGCTTGCCTTAGGGTAAGTGTTTTCCTGTAATTAATAACTTTGGTTTATGTATAGACGATTCTAACTTATTTTACGTCAGTACCGTTGCATCTATTTGATAGAATGCCTGAAGATGCCGAAAGGCGAAACCAAGGTTGTTAGTGACAAAATATGTGGAATCGTACAAAGTTGTAACAGCTCAAATTCAAATTGTATAAAACAGTTGTTTAGTTTGTAAAAGTGCAATAATCTAACGAGGCACTTTAATATGCACTTAGTTGGAAAAACAAAGAAACCGATTTTATTTTATATTATAAAAAATAAATTTGGTTGAACGTTCGTTTTAGCATTGAATTCAATACAAGGGTTTTTTTTTATATTATTCTGAAGAATATCGCAATGAAAAATTTGCAGGATTGGTTGGTCGATCTTTAATATAATGCACATAAATGGGAAAGGTAGGAAAAAACCTGACATAAATAAACTTTTCTTTAGTCGTGGTTTTTTTAACGACTTCACAGCCCTGATCATAACTTTGTACCTATTATATAAGTACAGATCTTCAAATATAATCGGTCCGCTAATCGGTCAAAAGCGACAGCGTTAAGGAAAAAACATTTTTGAAACATGAATACATAGAACACGTGATTCTGATCATATCCTCTGAGTTTGTCCTGTCTTGTCTGAAGAGCTTGAAGAATTATTCAAGTCGGTTCGATCAAATATCAGACCCACGGGTCATCCGATTTGATGGCGACAAATGCGAAGCTTATTGTGTATTGTATACTTGCGGGTATCTTTCGGGTGGAACAAAACTGACAGCCTATCAAAAATGATTTTGAATAATTTCGAAGAGTTGTAAATTCTTATTAATTTAATTGACATTTACTTGGTAGAGCTCCATTATAACATATATATAATTTTGTATAACTAAAATACATTGCTATTTTTTCACCGTGTTGTCAAATCTGTTGCACAGAATGCCTGATGACGCCAAAAGAAGAATGCCGGAAAAATTATATTGAGATATGAATAAATAACTATTTCACAATATAATTCGTACGATTCGTCTTGTATAGTATCTGTTAATATTTTTCTTTCCTTTAAATTCGCGCAAATAATTTTTTATCTGACAAAACATGTGAAATCGTACAAAGTTTCAACTATTTAAATTTGATAGTGAAATCCAATCAAGCACTTTCAGTCGGTATCATAAATTATGAAATGAATAAGCTATTAAATACTAACATGTGTTTGAACTTTACTAGCGTTTATGTAAATTGTTACATTTATTGTTTTGATTTTTTTTTAAATTGAGTAGTGAAGAAACAAAATATTTTTTGAAGATTTTCTCCGCACACCACTGCAATCTGCCTAACTTTTGGTGTGTTGAGATGAAGAATCTTCACACAGATCCCCGTTATATTCTCGTACACTAACGCACTCAGTCGTTACTTACTGCAACGGTAATATTAATATACCCGAATACCTACTCGAGTATCACCATTATCCACCGCGCAACCATTGGTTCACGAACCGAATGTATAAAAATATTTTATTAGATCGTTACATTTAAATTCTTCAAAGTGGATATTTAGTTGGTATATGAAAAAAATTCGGATAATTATGCGTAATATAACGTATTGTTTATTAATAAGCGGTAGTGATAGGGTTAAAACAACAAAATGTTAAAATATTTTATTTAATTAATTATTGTGTTACTCATTGAGACACGTGTTTCGCCTCTTTCAGAGACATTTTCAGGCATTCAATTATTTTTCTTTTACAACTTTTAAGCAACCTTTGAAATAACAGGAGTTATAATATATATATTAATATGTTAAGACAAGTTTAATCATATAAAAAATTAATTGATTTCCAGCTGTTCCAAAGCCGTCCTATTGCGACTTTAACTTAACGGCTTTGGAACACGGCGACGAATGACGGCTTTGGAACAGTTGGAAATCAATAAATATTAATTTGTATTTAAATTTAGTTTTTTTTGCTCGACGATATAAGCTGGGTTGTTAACACAGAAGAGAAAATGCATTGTGTACCCTGTCTACATAGCTATATATAGATAAGGAAATGTAAGATTAAACATGATGACACGTTCTGACGATGGCGTGAGCCGAAATAGCTATCAACATTATCTTATAAAAAATGTATAATTAAAATACATTGCTATTTTTTCACCGTGTTATAATGGAGTTATACCAAGTAAATGCCAATTCAATCAATTAATAATTTTGTCAATTTCAAGTGTCTTTCATTGACATAGTATATTTAAAAAATATAAAATTATGTAACGAGGTACCCAAAAAAATGTTTAATATCCCTTCGTAAACCGTACAGGCGCCCGACTATAAAAAACCTGACATCGGCACATCCGTTTTAATTTGTAAAGATTTAATAATACCCGCTATCCTCTTCGATCAAATAATAATGTTGTTTTAATCAATGCACTGGGTGTTAATGGGTAAACGGGGCGGGATCGATTATCGGATTAAATAATACAACCGATAAAGACTTTGATTGGCAAGATGCTATACCCGTTCCGCGCCTGTATTATATTATTGTCCAATTGTGGCCTGACCTTTGATGTTTTTTTGTTCGAATTTTTTAATATGATGAGGCGTTTTTTTTAATATTAGCTGTTATGCGGTCGTTTTGATTATGTCTTTCGTCTGAAACTCAAATATACCGAAGACTTCTTTGGAAGTTCTTCCGGTTATCGGACGAAAAATTAAACATTTTAATTATAATATAATATTTATTAATATACAAGCGTCTTGATTTATCTGTACGTTTATTTTATAATTTTATTTGTTACAACTTTGTACGATTCCACATGTTTTGTGTTCGGGAGAGCGATCAAAGTTAAATATTTAAACTCCGATTTTTTTAAGAAAATTATTATTATATTCAAATAAAAAAAAGGGTATAGTTAAGTTCGCTACCTTTATTGAATGAACAGTTTAAACTTTCTAATACTTCCATTAAAAAATAGCAATGTATTTTAGTTCTACATAATTTATAAGATACATAGTTGATAGCTATTTCAGCTTATGCCTTCATCAGAACTATGTTTAAACGTATATGTTCTTATTTATTTATAGCGATGTAGAAAATGTACACAATACATCTTCTCTTCTGTTCTAACATCCTAGTTTTATATTGTGATAATCAGGAATTTAAGAGTTTGATATTACAATATAAAACTAGAATAGTAGAACAGAAGAGAATATGTATTGTATACCTTTTCTACGCCACTGTATATAATAATTAATATACAAGTTAATGTTTATTTGAACATTGTTCTGATGAGGCCGTAAGCCGAAATAACTATCATATATACAACTTTATAAAAAATGAGAACTTCAGTTAATGGCAATTGGCGAAAATATGAATAGAGTTAAATTCAGATTTGATCAGAAATGAACGATTCAATCTGTTTTAATAACGAACAAAAAAGCAACAGTAATATTGCGAAATATATTTTACCGTTTCCTAAAACGAGTATTAAGCAATATTGAAAAGACCTTCCTCACTGCAAAAATAATTTGTCGTTTCATCGAAAATTAATTGTATACTGTGCAAAATTTAATGTCGTTTTACGTCCTATATTCATTAATATTTAACAATAAAACAAAATAGAATGGTCCATGTCCGCTTTTAATTTGGAGCTTATTGTCTACTGACGTATCGTAATAGATTTTTTTACGATAAATGCTTGTTACTTAGTTTCTCACCCTGTTTTTATTCTACAGAGAGAAGGGTGAGGACAGTGGAGTTGTTAACTAACAACACTTTCTACGCCTCGTCTTTTAGTTAAATCTGTGAAAAGAAATTGAAGGTATTGCAAACATTAAAAAATCGCTACATTGATTACAAAAAAACTGTGTTTATCGAAACTCAAAATCATGAGACCTGTAATGAAAGATGACAACACTGACCACTACGCCATTGATTAAAGTAGTGTGGTTGAATGCTATTGGAGCACTTCTCAATCTACGAAAGTTTCAATTCCTTGATTTGTTTAATTCTAAGTTAATGACATAATTATGGACAATGTAATTGCTTATAGGAAACTAATACCTTAGAAAATTATAAATTAGAAACTTGAAACTAGAAATACTCTTTTAAAACTTTTAAAGTGTTAACAGTCACTTCTTGGTGGAAAGGCATAATATTTTAAATAATAAAAACCGGTTTCACTCATCTTAAAACTTGTCAACTGAACAAAAAACGGACAGAACATCTAAAAATAAAATTCGTTTCAGAATATATTTGATGTATGTTCGCTATTTATAAATATATATTTTTAATAATAATAAAAAAAAAACATTTTTATTGTACTTATTTCCACAATATATTTTATGATCAGAACCGGTTTTTCTCATCGCTATCATTGATCAGTTGTGAATGCATTAAATATATCGTGAAAATAAGTACTGAAAAAATGTTTTTGTTTTATATATTTATGTTATAAACAGCCGAACATAAATAAAATATATTCATAAACGAAATTTATTTTTAGATTCTCTGTTCGTTTTTTGTTCAGTTGACAAGTTTTGAGATGAACGAAACCGGTCCTGATCTCAATAATAATAACAGAAAATTGTGGAAATCGAATAAGAAATTCATAAATCAACGCATTGGCAATTTGCAGAGTAACATGAACATTTTGTAGGGAACATATTTAGTTTTACCGTATCGTTTTTTTCAAAAATAATATATATATATGTGTGAAACTTGCCAAATGGTTACAAACAATAGAAAAATGTAACAAAAATTTTGCATAATTACATGAGGTTAATGTGACAGATTTTTTTAGCTAATTAGGGTGGCTAATTTTATTTTTTGGGCATTATTGCAGTACTTTAACAAGATTCGTGTGAACGACCGAGAAATGTTGAAACATTTAATAATTAGCTTTTAGACTAATTGTGAATTTGTCTGACGGTTACGTAAATTATGATTAATGTGGAAACTCAACAGTTATTTTGAGAGAACGTTAATAATTTTTTAATCTGAGAAAATAATTTGCAAAAAAAAGCAACACGAAAATATAATAGAACGTTTCTTACAAACGTTTAAAAAATGTGATCAAACGCCAAAAATTTTGGACGATTCCTTTTTTGAAATTAGAATTTTAAATTGACAAATTTTTGATTCTAGACAAGTACTTCTCAACTATTTTACAGCTGCGCACCGATATAATAAATAAAACATCACGGGTCATCATATTGAAAGTTTGAAGATTCAAACTCCAAATTTCTTTCTCAATGATCAACTTAATCTTCCCAAATCGCCGAAAAAATGTTAATATTTAATAATTATTATAATTTGTACCCTTTACGTGAGATCGGTTCAATAAATCGACGATCTGATGACGTAAGTTCTTATATTTCATTACAAGATGTTTGATCGTTACTAGCCATATTGAAATAAGTAGGTATTTCTATAAAAAAAAATTTAAAACCCTTTCAAGAATAACTCATTAACAATATCGTTAATGAAATTTATCCCAGGCAATCGTGTTTATTATTATGAGATTAATGATTATTAAATTTGTTTTAACTGCCATTTACTGCTTGCCTTGGGGTGTGTGTTTTTCTGTAATTAATAACTTTGGTATATAGACGATGCTAATTGTTTATTGCACGTCAGTTCTGTTGCATCCGTGTGATAGAATGCCTGAAGATGACTAAATACGAAACTCATGTAGTTAGTGACAAAACATGTGGAATCGTACAAAGTTGTAATAATTAAAATTTGGTATTGAAATTCCATAAAGCACCTTCAGTCGATATTATAAATTATTAAAAAATGTGTGTTTATTATTTAAAATAGTATGTATATTGTTTTTGACATCATCATCAAATATCAAATCATCTAAAATAATTTTATTTTAAATATATTTCAAAATTATAAAATATTATACCTAGCATAAACTATATCGCATGTTTTTTTAAGTGAAATAAAAAAAAATAATTACATTATTAAAATGTTAAACTGAGGAAAAATAATGTAGCCATTTTTTGCTGATACACGATTATTATAAACTCAGTCATTAGAGGATTTTTTTTAAGTAAAACAAAAAAAAACTTAAAAGATAAATTTGATAATAAACACTAACGATTTATGTACTATGCGAAGGAACGAATCATATAAATTTTGGTCTGACGTGACTATAGCAGATAAACATCGTAAATCTCATTTTATTAAATGGTTCTTTGAAACGAATATATTTGAACTAAATATGTCTAAAATGATGTATAATTCGCAATAACCAGAACGCGACTTTGACATAACACAAAATTCTCGAGAAGTTGTCAACGTTTTAGTGGATCCCTAAAACGGAAGATGCTGGAAAATATTTTTTTTTTATTGTCACTTCGATTAGTCAAACCATAATAAACGAGCGACTCTGACAACTTTTTCGATCAGAGGATTTTGAAGAATATTTTATACATTGTAATATATGATATATTGTATATATATACAGTGGAACCCCGATCAACCATTCTCGCGTAATACGTTTTCCTAGACGGATCGTTATTGTTTTACAGTCCCGTCAAATAAATACCCATAAGAATAATATTCAATAATCCCACATTGACCGTTCCCAATTTATCGATTTCCTCGATCTATCGTCTAAATATAATGGTCCCGTCTCAAATATTATTCCGATTGATCGGTTTTGGTAGATAAATCTTTCTATTTGATACAATTCGCGAGTTTAAGCACATTAAATCGTATATATTAACCAAAGAAATTAATGTTCCCCCAAATGTCTTCAAGAAAAAAAAAATTCACAAGAAGAAGTTTAAAATACTATTCGATTATTTCAATAAATAAGATTTGATTATCATAATATAACTTTTACAAAACCCTCTTATATTTACCAATTTTTGTATAACCCATCTTTGAAAATTAAAGGAAGGCGGGACGTTTCTTAAATTTTCCTTTTTTCAATAAATATTTTAATCTTGCCTGCATTCCTCGTTTTCCTCATTTTTCGTATATTTTTTAGGGTCCCATGATCAAACGTAGAATCGAGGTTACACTGTATTTAATTTTACCAGCAAACGGAGATAGCCAAGACGCCCAAAAGCGTTGACCACTCGATTGCAGGGAAGAGTGATGAGAAAAGATTTACGATGTTTATTCGCGTGGTATAAATAATAATATTTCATAAATTTATTGTAGCCAGCCAGTTTCATGGTGATTAATTATTATTAAGCAAGCCAAAAACAATTTCCTTTTAAGATAATGTTGTTTTTTGTGCGTTGAAAATAACTCAATCGCTTGAACACAGGAGTGGATTAAGTGTGCTGTAATTGTTTATTGGTACAAATGTGTTAACTTGTGAAAATAAATTGTGAGATTTATCGTCAAGATGTTGCTGATTCCAGACATAACGTTACCTCAGGTGAGAATTTGTTCATTTTTTGTCAGGCACTAATTTCGTCACTCTCTGTCGTATTGCAGATAAATAGACCTCAATCTATCTTTTTCAAACAATACGTTCGTTTCATCTATGATTTTTTCTTGTATTAAAGACAAACAGGTCCCAGTATATATTTTTATCATATAATACTTTTGTTTCTTCTCTGTTGTTTTTTTGTATTGAATATAAACAGGTCCTGAACTATATTTTCACTTACTTAGTAAATATATTTTATCACGATTGATATTTAAATATTTTTATTGTATAATTCTTACAGAAAGTTTCAGACTTTGACATTTAATATAAAATTATATTTCTAATGACTTTAACTTTACCTCTGTACACTTTTTACAAAAAAATGTTTTAAACTATCAGCTACACTTAAACTATCGAAAAAGCTGTTTGTGATTGGACTATTGATATAGAGCAGAAGTTTCCAATCTTGGTAGCTTGACACCTCCACTACGTCACGAAGAAAAAGACTTAGGCTGTCATCACATAACTATATACTGTTGTTTTGAATTACGTGTAGTTTTTTAAATAATACATGCCGTTTTTGGGTTACTGGCTTTTGCACGAAGATGCCTGATATAAAGATTTGATATTGTATGTCAAATCATTTAACATTTGATAATGCACGCGATGAACGAAACCGGTCTTGATCATAAAATATATTGCGGAAAGTAAGTACGGAAAATTTGTTTTTTTTTTTTTTTTGAAAATATCACGCCTTTCCATCAAGAAGTGAGAGTTGACATCTTAAAAGTTGTTCATAAATGATTTGAAGCAACTTTTCAATCTCATTTTAAGTTCATCAAACTTTTTTAAGTGTGTGAAAAGCGATGAAAATATACACAGCCTTAATGCTAAATATTACAAAAAAAAAAAAATTTAAATGCCGCCCCCAAATCTGCCGCACCAGGCAAACTCCACGCTTACTACCTAAATCCGACCCTGAATATAAGCGACCAAATTACAGAACGACCCCTGTAATGATTTTAATAATTACCGGAAAAATATTTATTATAGAATCCGGTATGAGAATCTTATATTAATAAACTTCATTCCAAATTTTTGATTCAGCAAAAAATACGTTGTCAAAATTAATCTTCGAAATGAAGAAAATATTCAGAAAAAATATTGTAATAATATATTGAAAAATTTGCTGGGTCTGTATGTGTGATGTTTTTTTTACAATTTTATATAAAAGCTATAAAAAATCTAAAAATAACCATTTGTATGCTCAAAGAACCAGTCTGTTACTGTTAACGATTGCAAATTATAGTTTAAAACAAGTAACAGCTATTTTTATACGCAGTAATTTTTAACGTTAGTTAATTGCTTGTAAGCTAAAAAAATATATTCGTCGCGGATAAAGAACGAGGTCTGTAGAGTTGTTAAACAGATCATTTGAATAAACCATTTACAATTATTTCAATACTAGTTAAAAATTATATTATTATGATCTAAAATGATTTCGCTCATCGCAAGCATTATCAACAGTTAAACTACAAATAAAAACAAGGCTAGTTAATAGTTAACAGTTACTAAGTACTTTAATTAAGTAATTTATTTAGTAAATATGCGTTATAAAAAATACAAGCTATTGCAACGTCGAAAATATTCAAAAATCAAACATTCGAAAATAAAAAAAAATTATGATATCGACTGAAAGTGCTTGATGGAATTTCAATATCAAATTTGAATTGTTAAAACTTTGTACGATTCCACATGTTTTTTCACTAACGACCCGAGTTTCGACTTTCAGCATCTCCAGGCATTCTATCACACGGATACAACAGTATCGGCAGAAATACCTGAAGATAGAAGAAAGGTGAAATCCGGGTCGTTAGTGACAAAAATGTGGAATCGTATAAAGTTTTAACAAGAAATACAATTGTCGAGTCGATCAAGCAAAATCTACTTTAATGAATTAAAAAAATAGTTTTCATCATAACTCACTCTCGTTCACATAAAATATGTTGACATCCGAAACAAAACAAATGGTTCAATTGTATAAATGTAAGAAATCATACTGAGCACCGGGCTTTATTATTAAAACAAAATGTGAACACATAAAAAGTAAAAAAAAATTACGTTTTTTATCAATGCATCTTTGATCGAAAAAAAACACAACTCTAAACATTAAACATTTCTTAATAAGTCGTGTTTATCACAATCTCTTTAAAATTTCACTATTAATAACATGTTTAATGATGCATAATTGTTTACATAACCTAAAAGTTCAAAGAACCAAAAAGAAATTATCTAATATTGATTTTATATTACTTTATAATTAATCACGAGCGACTGCGTGATCTCTCCATTATGTACACGGTATGAGGTACTGTTTGACCCGAGACGTTGTAAGATGTACTCGGTAATTAAGGGGTTACGTACATTTTCATTTTTTTAAATGTTGTTTTATACTAAGATTTTAATCAACGTTGTTTTAATAAGGTTAAAATAATAAAGTACTATATACTAGTGCACACGATTTTCAATAGCTATTTCGACCATCTTCAGAACAATGATTAAACCCAAAATTTCCCTATCAAGTAAATTACAATTCAACCAATATAAACAACTTTAATATGGATTGGTGAGTGATATTAAAACGTTAAAAACACAAGACGTTTTAGAATTTTTAATTTTATTTTTTATAATTTATGATTTCGACTGAGTTTGATGGAATTTCAATAACAAATTTGAACTGTACGAAGATTGTACGATTCCACATATTTTGTCACTAACGGCCCGGGTTTCGCCTTTCGGCATCTTCATGCATTCTATCACACGGATGCAACAGAACTGACGCGCAATAAACAATTAGCATCGTCTATATACCAAAGGTATTAATTCCAGGAAACCACAAGGCAAGAACTAAATGCCTTAAATAATATTGATTTAATAATCATTAACACAATTGCATGTGATAATGTTCATCGACAATTAATCTTGTTTATGGATCATTCTTGAAAGGGTTTTACAACAAATAATAATCAACATCATTAATATATAACTGGGTTTTTTTTGTACGAAAATATATATAGCTTGCCAGATTGAAAAAAGTGAACACGGTGAAAAAATAGCAATGTGTTATAATGGAGTTCTACCAAGTAAATGCCAATTCATTCAATGAATTGAAATAAGTTTTTATTTTTTAGTTATTATGTTTATAAAAGCGGAAAAATGATTACGTCATAGTGTAACGAAACACGTGTCGCACGTAGTAACACGTTAGATGGAATGGCAGAGGTATCAAGTTTGTGTTATATTAAAAAAGAAGAAATTTGGTTCGTTTTAACATTAAATACATTTTTTATTTTTTTATTTTTTTTCAATTTGAATATAACAGTGAGATGCTGTTATCACATTATCGATGTTTTATATAAGCCTGTACTTTATTGCCGATCTCCATAATAGGCGAATAAATTCTCTTCTCTATTCAAAAGTTTATTCCATTTTCAAAATCCCATGTCTATTATCTATTTCTAACGGATTTCGCGTGATAACAATATCTCTGAACTGTGTTCGAATTTCGAAAAATATCTCACGCTGTTCAAAAGGAGCGTTTTTTTGGAATGGCAATAAACATAAAAATTTATTGCGTACGTGAATTAAAAGTTGAAAATCGATTTCAAGATTGTAAACGAATAAATTTGTCATCGCGCAAAAGATCCATAATAACTTCATTGGTTTTAAAAAACTAATGTTAATAAATTAATTCGTTAGACTTCTAATAATAAATATGAAATTAAGATAAATTGGTTGTAATGAATCTCGTTTGGCAAACAAAAAGCGGTTTTTTATCATGTTTAAAGTTGAACAAAAGAATACAATTATAGGCTTACATATGTATCAAGATGCCATCCACTCTTCAGTGATACAAAACACAATGAATTAGTAAAATTTGAATCAATTAAGTAATATGCAATTTTGCATGATTTGTTACTCACGGCTTGGGTTTCACCTTTCGTCATCTTCACGCATTCTACCATGGATACAATAGAACCAGGGCTATTGAGTCGTCAAAAAAATACGACTCCGATTAAAAAAAAAGTTTAATTTATTGGGTTTTTTTCATATCTTTGATGGCTTGGAATTGGCTAGTAAATAAATTTTTTTATTGATAATGATCCTATAATGGAGAGGTGATCAATATTCAAGAGGGAATTACAAAATATTTTGGAACCTTATAACGAAATACGTATAGATTTATACGCTAAAAGCGGATAATCGCTTATTAACGATTTTTTTAATGCTAAAATCACAAAAAATTCAGAGTGCTCCGATGAAAAAAACTCACAGCTAATCTCAAAAAAAAAAGGTAAAAATATTGAATTCTAAGTGATAGCGATAATAAATGAATGGTATAATATGTTATTAAAGTTTATTTCGATTAATATGTAAATGTATATTTGTTTATTTAAAAAAGTAAAATACATATTAATATAAACTATCTTCGATTTTTGTTTTTCTTTTTGGAACGCAAACCTTAATTTTGTATGAGCTTCAAATCTTCTCAAAACCTATAACACGGATTTGTACTACACGAGATTTTCGTGGAATCATAGAACCGTGTTATACGAGGCCCGGGTGTACAATCATTACGTGATTTCGGGGCAGTAGTTTGCCAACTGTTGGATATCTCGAAGAAAAAATAAATAATAAAATGCTCATCATTTCCCTATCACGATTTTTTTTACTTCAATGAATAATTTGCAGTTATTTTGTAATAGAATATAAGTATTTCGTCGTTAATTTTCGGTTGGATAAAATGGTGAATAGCAATGTTAGATAATAGTTGGTAAAAAGCAAAAACGACGAACAAAACTAATGGAGACGTAACAGTAAATCTAACCGATTATTTATGAATAGTTGAAGTCTTGTACAGTTGGTAAATAATGCTTACCTATTTACGTGTCGACGGCGCATTTTTCATAGCGATTATAACCTAGAGCCAGGGTTTGTAAACTTACCGTCTAATAAAGGGCAATCTTTTCTTTACACTTTTCAGCCCCGACCAAAATTTGGCAAATCAAACCCTATTCCCAGCTCACTTTTATCGAATGGCATATTAAATTTGAATTATTGAAATCTTGTACAATTTTAAAATTTGTCACTGTTGATCTGGGTTTCGTCTCTCGGGATTTTCAGGCATTCTATCATACGGACGCAATAATCCCCGTACAAACCTGTTTAATGGATCGTGCAAAACTGTTGCTTGGAATGAAGTTGAAGTCGAGTCGAGTCGATAAAGTCGTCTCCAAATGGGATAATGTTTGTATCATATTATATATTGCGCGCGAAACGATTTGAATGAACGTTTATAGATCATGTAAATCAATACCATCATAAGCGATAACACTTATTGGATGGCTGTTTTGAAATAGCTTGATTCTTGATTATATGGAAACACAGAATTCTTCTGTCCAACACATAGCTTGATGTTATTAATTGGTCTTTTCTAATTTTTTAAGGGCTGGAATAACACTTCAACACATGGTTCCAGCATTTGACGTGTTAACACGCTTTTAACCCCTTGTTACCTGTGTCATACAAACGTATTTCGTCTAATAATTTAATTTGCTCTATAATTACAATAAATAATTCTGCTTACGATCCATAACTTTAGTTCTGACGAAGGCGTAAGCCAAAATAACTATCAAGTACTTATAATATCTTACGAGTTTTGCACATTCAATTGGAATGTCTATTAAATCAATGAAATTTTTTTATAAATAGGCTTGATTGTAATTTGCATCAATTGATGATACGTGCAATGAGCGAAACCGTTACTGATTAAAAAATATTAAATGTAAATAGTACTTATTAAAAAAAACGCCGTTCTGGCAAAAAGTATCGAATGACAGTATTATTTAAAAACCTTATAATTGTCTTTTTTTGCAGTTTGCTTAGTGTTTCTTAATGAGAAAAAACTCGGTGGTCTTCGATCTAAATAGAGAAACGTGTCTCGGTTGAAAGCATCTGCCATAAACTAACAAATCAAGTCGTGATCCATACTTAAAATAATTCGATACTGTCGGCAGGTTGAAAACTTTCGACATTTTTAAACGCTTTCAATCTAAAAGATAAACATGCCCAAAAATCTTGTAAGGCCATTTCCCGCCAGTTACGGCACGAAAATAATTTCAAACTCTAATGTTCTATCAGGCCATAAAATCGCCTTATCTTATGATTAGTGTTTTGTAATGTTTGATTAGATGGACCACATGTGGAGAATGTTTGATTTACACGTTTTGTTATAACACGTATAATTTCAACCGACTTTATTTTCACAATCGTTGTTTATACGGTGAGTGGATTAATATATATATATATAATATATCCGAAAAGAGGATTGTTCAGAAAAGTAACAAAATATGCTTTGAGTTAACCTAAATTCCTTAATCTTTTTACATCCGCGGACCACCAAAAAATCCAAAATTGTTTTACGGACCATCAAGATTGGATTAAAATAATCAAAATATTTATATATTTGATTTTTTTATTCAAAACAATTAATTTTGTAACACAAAATAATATTTAAGAACATTAAAAGAAAAAGCATCTGTTGGTTCAAGACTACCCGCTCTCCATGTGACGTCGAAAAGTTTTGAAAAGTTTGGTAATTTGCTTTATTTGCCACCAAGTAAGCGAAGCCGATCGGTCCATCAGAAGGTTAGACATACATAATATGGATATCTCAACTATCAGATTTTGTTTCGAAGTCGTATGTTCCTCATTGAAATCGGTTTTTTATTTTGAAAAAATTACATCAATTCAGATCTGCTCGCTCTCCATATGACGTACAAAATTTTGAATGGCTGAGTAATTTGCTTTATTAACTACAAAATCAACGTAGTCGATCGGTCCATTATAAGGTTAGACATAAATTATACGGATATCATGGATATACTTTGTATGTTCTACATCAAAAGCTCAAATGAATTTTAAAAAAGGAACTTTATTCAAAATTTAATGTTGCCATGAGTTTGTAAAACAAATTATGACTTGAAAGTGGAAATATATATCGTTAAATTATATTGTTATCTCATCAATGTATAAAATTATATACAAGCACTTTATAGGTGCTTTTTGCAATTTATGTACTAGTGAAAAACAACAGCATCGATCTATCAGCAATAAAAAAGGACTATAAACATAATTTCGCAAATTCCATTTTGAATGACGCGAATTTAAAAAAAATATGCATATTTTTTAATTCAAGTAGGATTACCGTCAAAAAAATTTACATAAATATTTATATTGATTTTACAAGCGGCAACTTTGTTCGTTTAATCTATGACGCTCTATCTAATAAAATGTCTTGTTTATGGTTCATGTAAAAATATTAACATATAAGTTGACACGCAGTGTCAAAATATAAAAAAAAACCCGCGAATTATTAAGCGTTTAATGGCAACATTATATGCGTTACTGGAATGTGGTAGTTAATTTCTTTTTTTAAAAACAAATTTCGCAGTTGCGATATTTATTTATTTATTTGATAAGGTTACAAAAATTACACATATAAAGTTTATTGCTTTTGTAAAGTAGAAAATATTTTTAAATAATAATTAAAAAGAAAATCAAACAAGCAAGATCGAACAAAATCTACTTCACTCTCGTCCACATGGCATATGTCGACATCAGAAGCAATATCGTTAATGCTCTTACCATTGGCAGACTGGTTGGTACCTTTAGAAGAACAAATATGATAATTTAAGCTGACAACTTCTCAAAAAAAATACTATGATATTATCGAGGATGATAGACGATCTCATTTTGGCCTCGTTTGAGCCGAAAGAAATATGTGACGAGATACATTATGAAATTCTAACCCAATGACTACTAGTATCTTAACTCTTGAGAAGGCTGATTACATTAAATTGATATTAGAAAATATATAAAAGGTTGACAGAATTAATACTTTTGTATAGAAGCATATATTTTTCCTTAAAATCTTCGTTTGTTTACGTATATTAATTAAGTGTCAATCAACCCTCCTACAGCGCCGTGATAGTGACTGCGTTGTAGAATTTCACCTTATAGGAGACTAGGCACTCATACAATATATATGTATGTTTTGGAATCATTTTTGTGTTATTAAAAAAGGCAAACAGTTACTCACACATATTTTTAATCATATACAATGTTATATTATATAGCATAAAAAAGAAATATTTATTTTAACCTTGAAAATTTTGCGTGTTGTAGAAAACGACGCTTTAGCAGGGAGCGGTATAAGAGGTACATGCACTATATAATACCGTTTTATATCATTCTATAGGAGGGTTTATTGAAAAAATAAATCCGTTTTTTTTTTAATATTACTTCTGTTGATATATCAAATATTATTTTCTTATAACATATAGAAATGTATAATACAAAGTTTCAACAATTATAATTTTATATTGGAATTCCATCGAGAACCTTTAGTTGATATCATAAAGATTCAATAAAGAACCACTGTTATTGATTGAATTATCATTTACTCGGTAGAACTCCATTACAAAACGGTGAAAAAATAGCATTGTATTTTATTTCTACGAAATCTATAAGATATATAGCTGATAGCTATTTCGGCTTACGCATTCATCAGAACTATATGAATATTATATACATGAAAAATTCTTCGAAACTTATTTCACCTGTAAATACTGAAAGCATAATTGCCAGGGATGTCATTACGGCTTTTTTTAGATGGGGCTGGGGGTAAAATTTACCATTTTGACACCCCCTCATTTACCCTCAAATGATGTTTGTGGTTATTTTATAAGATAATATTATTGTATTGATTGAATTGGCATTCACTTGGTAGAACTCCATTATAACACGGTGAAAAATAGCAATGTATTTTAGTTCTACAAAATTATTTTTAACAAATATAGTTGATAGCTACTTCGGCTCACGCCATCGTCAGAACTATGCTTAAACTAACATTTGCTTATCTATATATAGCTGTGCAGAAAAGGTACATAACATCTCCTCTCTCCTTTTCCAAACCGCCTAGCTTGTTATTTAGAATTTTGAAAATATAGTGTCATTGTGTTTAAATAACAAGCTAGGCGGTTTGGAAAAGGAGAGAGGAGATGTTGTGTACCTTTTCTGCACAGCTATATATAGATAAGCAAATGTTAGTTTAAGCATAGTTCTGAGGATGGCGTGAGCCGAAATAGCTATCAACTATATTTGTTAAAAATAATTTTGTAGAACAAAATACATTGCTATTTTTTCACCGTGTTATAATATTATTGCTTCGCAATCAAAGTTAATCATCGATTTCCTCTGAAAATAAATCGCATTTGTTTCAGAATTAAAATACTTATATTGTATTAATTGTGCTTACATTATTATCAAACAAAAATCATTCGCTTAAAAATGACACAAATTCAGTAATCGATATTGTAGAATATAACGAGATTTCCCAATACGCTACCGCGTTTTTTTTAATAAATTTGTTGTAGAAACTAAATTAAACAACCAAAAAACATTCTAACAAATACCATAAACAATTAATTTGTTTCTTATCTATGGTATATTATAACAACACTAAATTATTGACGCTGGAATGTTAAAATATGTCGATAAAACACGAATTTTATTGGCGAATCGATTATCTTAACTTTGTAAAAATGTTGAAATTGCAAGCAATATTACTTATGTCGAATTGTTAAGATATTTTTAATTTTAAGATGTTGATTGAACATTCCTTTGATTAGGGCCGCAGTAACCAAACTTTGGCCCGCGAACCGGATTCAGATCTTGAAAGAATTTCAACCGGCCTCCGATTTCAATTTACAAAATTTTTTAAATACTTCTATTAGAAGTCCACATTCTCCACGTCGGAGTGAAAAAACAATGGATTTCAAGGAATAATTAAGTGTGGTGTATTTATGGATTATTTTATATAGATAACGTCAAAATAAATTATGTTGTCCGAAAGAAAAAAAGGTTGATTATACCTGTAATAAACTAAAGAATACGAACTCGCAACAGGTCTGCGCGAACAAAATTTAGTCGATCCTAAAAATGTCATATTGGATTTTTTATTATTTTCAAAAACAACTATGATAAAAAAATGTAAACATAACATTGAATTGTTAACACTATGTACGATTCCACATGGTTTTTTGTCACTAACGACCCTGGTTTCGCCTTTCGGCATCTTCAGGCATTCTATGGCAGCTAAAACAAATTTAATAAAATTAATCTAATAATAATGAACACAGTTGCCTGTGATTTTGTGACATTTGCTTTGGGGTTTGTCTCCTCCTGTAATTAAATCTTTTGGTATATAGACGATGCTAACTGTTTATTGTACGTCAGTCCTGTTGCATCCGTGTGATAGAATGCCTGAAGATGCCGATTGGTGAAACCCGGGTGGTTAATGACAAAGCATGCGGAATAGTAAAACAATTCAAATTTGATATTGAAATTCCATCAAGCACCTTCAGACGATATCATAAATTAAAATAAGCTCTTGACTTCAAAAAGGTTGAGCACCTTTTTGAAGTAAATTTATAATTAATTTAAATTAATTATAATAATAAAGCTAATTTTTTTTTTATCTAAAAAGCATAAATATATTAATATTTGTAATTTTGTTTTTCTAACGCATACTTAAAAATGTTAATAAAAAAATAAGAACATTATATTATCATTAAAAATTGTCTTTTGTTTCTTGCGGCATGTTTTACCATAAAGAAAAAAATGAACCATCGCCGTCTTACATCAATTTGCCTCCAATTATTTAAAATATGAACTACATTCGGCGCGATTTCGTTTTAATACATCCTTGAATTATAGTTTTAAAAAAATCCAACGGAATGCGCTACAAACCGTCAAATAATCACTACTGCCTTACTTACTGTTACAATGATTACCTGTATGAAACGGACATTGGTAAAATTGCCGTAAATTTGGGCAGGCATTGACCCAAAATTGCTTTCCGATTAATTAATTCGTTTTGTTCTTTGTTCATTTCTATATGTAAGCAATTTTTTACGTACAATTATGTTAGTTTTATATGATCGAAAATGCGACGTTGATATTTGTTGTGACGTCACAATGAAGCACCAAAAAACTGTATAACTTAACCGCTTCGGGTGTTTCCAGGTTTTTATAATTATCAAAATGTCATCCCCAAAATTCAGTAAAATAATATCTTACTATTTTCAGCATTTGAATTATTCAAAATATAGCAACACTTTCGGATGACTTACTATTTAAGTACACTTTTTTTTAATAATAAAAAATCAAATTTGAATTGTTACAACTTTGTGCAATTCACGGATGCAAAATAAGTGACATTTGATCCGTGTGATAGAATGCCTGAAGATGCCGAAAGGCGAAACCCGGTTCGTTAGTGACAAAACATATGGAATCGTACAATGTTGTAACAGTTCAAATTTAATATTGAAATTCCATCAAGTACCTTCAGTCGATATCATAAATTATAGTTATATATTTCTCATACAATATTAGAAAATGCTTTCCATCACCCAGATAAAAAACCGTTCTTTTTGGTTGAATTGGCATTTACTTCGTTTAACTCCATTATAACACGATGATAAAAAAGTATATTTTAACTCTACAAAATTGTTTGCATTTGCGTTTAGTTTTTAATTGTTAAGAAGGTTTATAGCCAAAAGCTATTTCGGCTTACCTTCATCAGAACATCAGATTACCATGTTTTTTTGTAAAAAAAAATATTATGTATGCTTATGTATGGTGCATTTTTTTAACGCGTCTGTGTTAAGAAAATAAACATGAATCGCTGAAACTTCGCACGTTTCCACATGTTTTGTGACCAACGACTCGGATTTCCACATTTGGCATCTTCAGGCAATCTATCACACTGAATTTCGTCAGTTCTATTGTATCCGTGTGATAGAATGCCTTACGATACCGAAAGATGAAACCCGAGACGTCAGTGACATAACACTTAGAATCGTACAAAGTTTCTGCAATTTAAAATTGACATTTTAATTCTATCAAGCACCTTCAGTCGATATCATAAATTACTACTGAGGTAACGATAATTAATCATAATATTGAAAAATGTTTTTTTTTTGTTGATACAATGTGTTTTTTAAAGCTTTCTAGAATTAATTTATGGCTTTGGAAACGGAATAGAAAATAATCAATTTAATTATCTAACAGATAATACGGCTTAATATAAAAAAAAACACTACATTGATTGTGGAGCGTATATCTGTATATATGAAGATGTAAGCTATCAATATTGGCTTGGTCATGCACGGTCAATTTTAAAAATCAACAGGTGCAATTTAATGTATTTATAATTTTTGAAGCAATCGCATCAATTGCTTATCATCACACTAAGTAGGTGAAACAACCATAAAATTAGGAAGGATGTAGCAGTCATGTTGTTTAATTGACATCTGACAAATTCGTTGTCAATTGTTTAACATTGAACAACGTGCGCATATTATTAAATTTAAATATATATTTTGCACGAACGATTTTAGGACATGGAAACAGTCGTAACATTTAACCCCTTTAAACCTCACAACTCTTCGTGGATAAACCGCAAACGATTAACGCCCTCAAATTCAACATAACAAACGCCATCCAACAAATTCAGCCAAATTTATGCGACAATGTAATTGAAAATTGGATATCCCGAATACGTGTAACCAAGCAAAGCGGCGACAAACATTTAAACGACAACACATTAACACACTTAATGCTATAAAATGTACTTTAAATTGAAAAAAAATAGTGGATACCTCACATACAATTTTTTTTATTTCCTTTTTCACAATTTTTCAGTGTATTGATTGAATTGGAATTTATTTGATAGAACATAGAGAAGTAGAGTATTTTAGTTCTACAAAATTTAATTTGAACTAAAATATAATATATTGCTATTTTTTCACCGTGTTAATTTTCAGTGTCCCTATTGAAACACATTTTATTTTAAAGTGCCAAATTTAAACGCGATACAATCAGCAATCTCAACAGTTGAGGCGGTATCAGTAAGAGGGATAAACTAATTGTGTACAACAAGTGTAAATTGTATCAAAAAATCGACATAATTGAATTTTACGACACCAAAAACAATGGCGAGTTTTTTTACAACACGAATTGCTCGACACGATAAAAATGTTTCGGTCTCCTCGATTTCGTGTAAGCTAAATAAGTAATCCATGACTGATGAATTAAAACATTATTAACGCAGTGTTTTCATCTGTCAAACTCGATGATACCGGTCAGCTGATGGTACGCCGCCATCTTGCTGTGCTTACGAGCGCGTTTCATTCACGCATGCGTGTAGGAAAGTTATGCATTTGTGGCACACGCCCCAGAATATGCGCAATTAATCGCTAGGCACAATACATTTTTTGTTTGTTAAGTTGTTCCTATACAGATAAAATTGGCGCAATTTTTTTCACTTAGAAGCGTTCTTTTATCTATGTTCAATCTACGTTTCGAATTCACCATAAAGTGAATCTTAGATCTTTGTACGGTTTGTTTTGTTTTAAATTTTTTGCTAGAAAGCATACAATCTGTGACCTAGACATATTTAAAATAACTAATAAATTTAAATAACTAGGTTATTAACGATTTTAATCGACGTAATTAAAATGAGATAATGATTCAATGGGTATTTTTTGTTGTTTTATCGCATATCGTATTATTAATTACCTATGGAATAGAAATTAGGTTTTGTTTTAATTATATTCCTATTATAACGTTATTTGTTGATTGTTTTGTAAGTTATGCCATTAATTACGTTCCCCCCCCCCCTCTTCAAAATAAACAAAAATACTATTCAGTTGGGTTGTACTATCAATCAATTATAATCACTTTTAAGTTGATAACTGTCATTTCTTGATCGAAGACCTAATATTTTAAATAACAAAAACACATTTTTAGTAATATTTCCATAAAAATATTGTATGATCACGACCTGTTTCGCTCATCGCGAGCATTATCAACTGATTGATAAAATGTGCTTTTATTATTGAAAAAAATCACAGGCAACGTTTAGTGCCATTCGCACCATTTTATATTATTATTATTATCAGGACTGGTTTCGCTCATCGCGAGCATTATCAATCAATATAATACAAATTAAAAGTGTTTTACAATGAAATTTTCTCACTCATTATTCATCCTGATAGGTTTTCTTAATTGTATTTGTACGTTTAATAGATTTTTATTTGGTTTTAATTTTGAATACCAATTGGTAATAAGAAGTCTTTAACATTTTATTTGGAAAAATATTGTATAATTGTCTGCAACTTTTTTCTTGTATCTTGAACCTTTGATTTCATATACCTCTTAATTATTCGCTCGAATTTTCTTAAACATACCTATGCCGAGAGTAGAAATCCAAGTCGTAAGAGACAAAAACTGTGGAAATAAACGGACACTGGAGATTGAAACTTTTTTAATATAATAATAAAAACAATTTTTATTTCTATCAATACAGATTTTGGACACAGCACGAACAAATATTTTCGAAAGTTCAAATTTAATGTCTTTCCACAAAGAAGTGACAACAAAAATAAGTACAAAATAAAGTACCAGCTGTAGAGAAGAATATAAAAACGATTTTCTGTTTGTATGAAACCTGAATAGGTGCTAACCAAAAATTTCAATTGATTTTATACGCCGAACATACAATTCTACTGTTTTGAATAACTCAACTATAAAAATATGAATTTTCGGATCTGCAAAATGTTGCGTTGCTGGAAAAGGTTTGGTAACCCTTGCTCTAAACCAAAGGTTCCCTTCCTTTTTCGGGTGGCGACCCCTTTTCATAAAATCCATGTGACCCGTGAACCCCCATATAATCCAAAAGCATAAAAAAATGTTTCTTGTAGTTGACCGTATTGTTGGCGACCCCCATATTGGGAGCCTATGCTCTATACTAATAAAAACTATCGTATTTAAAAAATCTCAACAGTTACCGGTATGGTTAAAATTTTATCACACCAATGTTCAATTTTCTTGTAATTTTTCCCGGAAGCATGAAAATTACTGCAGCGTGAAATGCACTTTGATTTTATGCAAAATAACCTTGTTGTGCGTAATTCGACAAAAAATGCATCATGTTCAGGGATGCGAGGAGACCCGTTAATAATTACCCGTCAATGCATTATTATTTTAATAGTATAGTTACAAATACACTTTTGGTGGGAAATGAACGTTGAAAACGTATGCACAATGCAGGGCTGTGAAGTTTGAATCCGATTGTTTTTTCGATTAGACGATTTTGAAGAATATCTTAATGAAACAATTTGCCGGATTGGTTGGTTGAACTTTGATTTAATGCACATAAATAAAGAAGGTATAAAAAACTTGACAAAATTAAACTTTTTTAGTCGGAGTTACGTTGTTGTTGATCAACGCCGTAATCGTGACTTCGAAAACTACAAATTATAAATTTATTATTTTTTTTATGATAAAGATTGCAGGTACTTGGTGGAATTTAAATATTGAATTTGAATTATTGAAAATTTGTACGTCTTCACATGTTTTGTCATTAACAACCTCGGTTTCGCTTTTCGGCATCTTCAGGCATTCTATCACAGGGATAAAACAGAACTGACACACATTAAACTTTTTTGTTGTGTCCGTGTGATAGAATGCCTGAAGATGCCGAAAGGCGACACCCGGGTCGTTAGTGACAAAACATTTGGAATCTTACAAAGTTTTAACAATTCAAACTTAATATAATTTTATATGTCAAAATATTTCAAAATTTAATGTTAAAAATTAACAAATTGCAAAACAAAAAACAAGGATAGCAAGGAAGTCAACCAAGCAAGGTTATGAAAAATTTACTTTAATACATTAAAAAATAGTATTCGTTCGAGCTAACTCTCGTCCACATGGAATATGTCGACATCCGAAACAATACTGGTGAAATTGTTAATGCTCTTACCATTGGCAGACTGGTTCTACACTTTGGAAGAACAAATACAATTCATATCCACAATTTCTCAAAAAAATATTTCAAGCTCATTTTTGTCTCGTATGAGTCGAAAGATATATATGGGTAAGTACATTTCTCTTCGACTTATCAAATTATTTAAAGTAAACATATCTAAAAGAAAGTCAATTGGATAAAACCATGAATAGTATCCATACGTTCCAAACTAAAGAAGTCTCAAAAATTTATTCTAAGCTTTTTCCACCATGACGGCATATTTAAAATTTTTTGGGATCCAAACAATAGATCAACCTCTTTTCAAATTTGTTTCGTGCTAAAGCATTGTACATTATAGACCGATCGCTATAACTGTGCACCCGGAAATGCGGCGGATGATGAAACTAAATTTGAAACCCCTGGATAAAGCGAATGATCATACCGCAAAAATTACAAGTAAGAAACCACGGTATTTATGAACATTGAAACTTATTTTAGATAAATATTTTTATGTAAAAGTATTTATGGAATAGTAGGGAATTTAAAATTTTCGAACTCTAGCAACTTTTATGTCAGACCGGAAATGCACACAGCGCTACGTTTCCACGCGCATAAGTAACGTAGTCGATCATTAATATTAAAATCATCGCCTTGTTAAAAATTGACCGCCCGCCACTGATATATTTGTATACACAGAACAGCTTTCCGCTAAATTTACCGGTTGCAGATGAGAGAGGTTGTAAGGCAAAATGCCCGTTTGGCGTTATGCAAATTCAACGGTCGACTAACTGCATGTATTTACAAGAGAATCGCTGTATCTACTACTGCCGCAGATCGATTGTGAAATATGAGACGGTTCTCAAACTTCCGTTACAACTTTTTTCAATCTATCTATTGTATATTTAATTTATGATATCAACTAACTTTGCTTGATAATATTTCAATATCAAATTTAAATCGCTGAAATTATGTACATTTGCAAGAGTTTTTTTCATTCACAAGCCGGGTATCACCTTTCAGCATCTTCGTGCTTTCTTTCTCACAAATCACTCAGTAAAAAACTTAACAGTTCACTTTTATGGTATTAAATGACACTTCTTGATGGAAAGACATGATATTTTAAATAAGAAAATAACATTTTTGGTACTTATTTCCATAATATATTTTATGATCAGGACCGTTTCCGCTCACCGCGAGCATTATCGACTAATCAGTTGATAATGGTCGTGATGAGTGAAACCGGTCGTGATCAAAAAATATATTGTGGAAACAGTTGATAATGAATGCATTAATATGTAAAAAAAAAAGTAAGCAATTTGCGGATATTTAATTTACAATATCGATTACTGGTGCTTGATGAAATTTTAATATGAAATTCAAATTGCTGAAATTGTCTACAATTACATTTTTTTACATTCACGACTCGGGTTGCACCTTTCGACATCTTCAGGCATTCTATAATATAACTGCGATAAATTTGAAAATCAGTATACAGTTCAAATCGCTTATATCTATGTAAGTAAATTTTTTATTCCAAAATCAAATTTAGTTGTGACTAAATGTGGCATAGTTGACAGTTTTGTAATAATCAAAAAACATTTCAAATGTGTTGTTGTGTGGTCGAACTAATTCAGAATCCTTCGCGCTTAAATTCCATCGTCTTGCTGTGTATGTATGTTTTATATATATAATATTATTTAAGAATACAAAAAAAGTTTGAGTGTCATTTGTTCAATCTGCGATCGTTTTATTTATTTGTTATTACAACACCAAATAAATTGTTTTAGGAAATAATTTCTTTTATCCTCAATCATTGGGATTCAATTGAATAAATATGGCTTGGCACAATTCAATTGCTTTCCTGTCTTCAATTTTTAGCATTTTACCATTGATGACCAACCTTTTCTGAAAGATTTTTTTACGTATATTAAAAACCCCGATGCATTTTAAAATTATATATCAAACAATTTAACTTTAAACAGTTTGAATTGGCTTACACGAAATTGATTGTCATTATGATCAAATCATCAACAATTAATCAAATAACCCCAAATTTTACTACTCTGAATTACGCGCTGCCTTGAAATATTCGCCGTAAATCCCCCAATTGCACGATCTCTTGGCTGCACACACACAGCCGTGTGTGCGGTGCATACAATCAGATGTTGGCTAGCTTCTGTATATTCAACACGTGCCAGGCTATGCAAGCACAGCTGGGCGATTGTCTGTATACTATCATAGATTTTGCGAGCGATACACATTTTATCACTTATTAACTAAATATTCTTAGTTTTGCATTGCTTGCGGAAAAAAACAAATTTCAACTTTTGTGTGAGATTCACTCCCCCAATTACACTACTCCAAATGACACGGTCCCGATTTTAGTGTAAGTGGAGGTTTTACTACAATTTCTTTTGCATACAACCGATGCTAACTGTTAATTATGTGTTAGAGCTGTTACACCCGTGTGATAGAATGCCTGGAGATTCCGAAAGGCGTAGAGCCCTAGCCGTTAGGGACAGTTAAAACATGTGATATCCTACATTTCATCAACAATTTAAATTTGATATTATCATAAATTAATAAATTTAAACTAAATTTGTATGCCGAATGCTTTGTGCTGTATTTGTGCGATTGAGTTGTCTTCCGACAACTTTATTATTTTTGTTTAATTTGGCAATTTGTGACATATAGTATTTGAAAAAACGCTGACATCTTTGTGTTATATACCAATCAATGTGATGTCGCTTACGAAGTCTATTCAATTCTCTTATTGCCTATTACGTTTGTGTTTTAGAAAGTATTTTTTTAACGAACTGAAAAATCATTAAAAATATCAAATTATTTATTGCCTTACATGAATGTCGCTGTTGGAACAATCGTCAAAAACATTTGGCTGGTTTTTACTTTCTCTAAATGGTTTGTTGTTCTTTTTAAGATACCGATAAATAACAAAAAAAAGAAGATTCATTCAGGATTAGTCACAAATTAATGATTGTATGCCGGCACTTTTATAAGTTGGCCGATGCCGAGGGCGCCACTGTCGCGTGAGGAATGTTGCCATACTCAATGAGAATTGTTTGTTAATAAACCGGATAGAAAAGGTGAAAAACAAATAAAAATTTATTTTAATATTTGCTAAAATTTTGAAATTTGGCTTATCAAAGCCAGACTAACACAGTGATAGAATAGTAATTAATTTTAGTTATAGCTACAAAATTTATACTGTATATAGTTGATAGTTATATAGCAGAACTAGTTCTGATGAGGACGTAAGCTGAAATAGCTTTCAACTATATACCTAATAAAATTTGGAGAATTAAAATACATTACAATTTTTTTACCGTGTTAAATTGGAGTTCTACCAAGGGAATGTCAATTCAAACAATAAAGCCAGACTAGTTATATGTCTGCTATTAATTCATTTTGTTTGGTAGATACACGTTACAAATATTTAAATAAAAATTTATTGCTTTTGTAACGTCTAAAAAAAATATTTTAAAATATAATGTTTAATATATTGATTGATTGGCATTTACTTGGTAGACACCATTATAACACGGTGAAAAAATAGCAGTGTATTTTAGTTCTACAAAATTAATAAAAATTTTAATCGTATGTTCTACTTAATATTGATACTATATCAGGGCTGTGAAATCGGAATCGAAGTCAGAGTCGTGAAAAAAACGAGCGACTCCGACTCCTTTTTCGATACGAAGATTTTGTAAAAATATCCCAATAAACAATTTATCAGATCGTTCAATCGATTTTTAATTAAATGCACATAAATAGGAAAAAGGTCCGAAAAAACCTTACAAAATAATATTATCGATATAAGGATTAAATCGTGTTTTTTGTCGACTAAGCAATCCTGATTAATTTGCTTAATTATTGAGTTTTATATTGAAAAATAAGCATTGCTTTTTCGCATAAAGCAAACGCAAAAATATTAAAAAATTAATCATGATTGTGCTAATGATGAATATTAAGTGATCAGGAACGCATGGAAACATTGTACTAATTGCCCAGGTTATTATTTTTAATAACTAGGAAGTTATTTCAACTTATGGAGGAAAGATTTCTGTAGGAATTTTAAATTGTATTGGTAACAATTATATTAAAGCTCTTTTATAATTGACTTTGAGCTTTTTAATCGCTTTAAGCGATTAATTAAACTTGACCTCTGATTAATTAAATTCCAGTACTTCATTTAAAAAATAAATTACAATAGAATAATCTTATTACTGTAGACCAGTGGTCCGCAATCTTTTGTATTCCACGCCACACCACGCTTCAATATTTACATTTTGACGAATTCTTCTTGTATTTTTTTATTTCGTTTACACATTTTTCCTTATGAATTCACTCTATTCATTATATTATTGATTATATGTGTATAATATTTATGTATATATGGCAAATTATTTCAAATGATTAATATTTCTTTTATTCTATTTTTGTATAATTCTTATGTTGTAAAAATGTGCCGCGGCGCACCGGTTGCGTGGGGTCTGTGTTTTACTTGAATTAAAACCTTTGGTATATGGACTATTCCAACTGTTTATTGTACGTCATTTCTGTTGCATTCATGTGATAGAGTGGCTGAAGATGCGGAAAGGCGAAACCCGGTTTTTGGGGGAAAAGTCTTAACAATTCTAATTCGATATTAAAATTTCATCAAGCACCTTCAGTCGATATCATAAATTATTTTATGAAACACTAAAAATTGTTGAAATGATCCCGCTTTTTTGTAAGTATTTAAAACGTTTAGTCAGTAACCAAGAGGTTAAACGATTATTTCGAACTAAATAAAATACACTATTTTTAACCTTATAACTTCCAAGTGCACCGGAAGGCATTCAGTATTGAAGAGCTTGAAACACCGTAGAAAATAAACACGGATTTTAATAAAAAACGTTTTATAAATTTGATTAATAAAGAAAGTTTTCATATTTTTGTATAATATGAAACTTTTGTTTGACAATTGTTTTTTTTATTTATTCTTCGAAACAAATATTGCCAATCATTCAGCCAACCATAAATATCTGCGTAATCGATCCGCTTTCCGGAACTGATGAAATAATAAATATATTATTTTAATATCGCTCGATAAATTTGCTAGATCAATTGAAAAATTAATCAATCATTTTACTATAATTAGTTATAATAGATGCGCCAGATTGCTAAGTAACTTGCTTCACTTGTCTACTGGTCTGGTTTGTTACGTCCCAGTTGTTCATGCAAGCATACATTTTTTATTACACTTGTGGTATAAAACCAAGCAAGTGGTAATAACCACAAATAACCATTTGATTTTTATTGATACTTCCATAGATATACTTCCTTCTTTAATTACTTCCCTATTAGTGTTGGTTCAACGGTAAAACGGCTGGTAAAAGAGTGCCGTATTGAGTGTTTTCCGAAAACTAGACGCCCAAAATTAATAATATTCAAACACTTTCAATGTGTTCGCTGACACTTCTTGATGGAAAAGAATTGTATTTAAATAAAGAAATGCAATGCTTAATCCAATTTTTTGTTTTTGCGATCAACACC